>OZ005690.1:8382808-8896177 GCA_963930775.1 Cliona cf. orientalis
AATTTCATTGCCTAATTGAACTATCAGTGTGGTAGGGCATGGGGTGAAATCATGTCGGCACTGTAGTAGTCTTGTGCCCAGCTAGCCTCATACCCAGACCCGGAAGGAGGAGGAAAGAGGGCCTGGTGCATGTACCTATTGCATGCGCATGTGCCAAGAAAACCTGGGGTGCCACAAACGATTATACGCTTGTTCGTCCTCCTCCCGCAAGCTAGGGTACGAGGCTACACCAATATGACATAGTACCCTACTCTTTCCAAATAAGGCCCACCTACTCTTGAAAATTGCCAAGGAGCATTGTAAACACTGTATTTTATTGGCCATGCCTATTAATATCATCTGCTGTAGGCCATGTGCTTTTTGCTCATATGCACAACTTAGCACAATACAGGGTCAATATGCGTATGCTTGCTGCCGCTATAACTCGTCTCTATGTGGACAGATATTATGTATGCAATCAGGGGCGGCTGAGGGTAGGTCGGTTTGGGGGGGCAATCAGGCACCCATAAGTTTTGTAACAAATGTTATATATTTAGTACAGTTCAATAAACGGAGCTTGTAGCTAGCTAGTTAGGTCCCGGCACCTTCATAGCTATCACATAATAATGAACTTGAATTGATTATAGTAGATGAAATACAGTATACATGCATCAGAATAATAATGTAGGTCTAACTCTAGCCATCCAGTTTGGGGGGGCAAGGCCCATTGATCTTAACTTTGGGGGGGCGGTTGCCCCCCCTGCCCCCCCTGTTCCGCCTCCCCTGGCAATGCGCGTGGGGTATGTACTGTGTACTCTAGAGACCTATTTCTTTATATTGGCAATCAGTGTATGTATTTCAGTACATTTGCAGTTACATGTGGCTATGTATAATTGTTGCAATAAACATGCAGGTTGATCCATCCGAAGTATGGTTAAGGGCAGAGCAGGATAACCGAGCCTTTTTTCCAGATGATTCCGGCCACTTCAATCTCCCTGATGCAAATCTATTGTTTGGTGCTGTGCTTTTTGTGGAGGGATCAAACTTGGTGTCACCACCTAACCCACGTCTGACTGTTTCTAGCACTGCACAATCATCTGGTTCTGGTGCTTCTGCCTCCTTCAATTCTAATCCTCCCCCACCTGCTTTTAAGTCTGTGGTCCCCAAGCAAGCCGTGCCCAAGGGTCCAACAGCTAGTGTGAAGATTATCCGTGCTAAGATGGAGAGATCCCGGACTGGAAAGGTCGAATTTACTCAAGAAGCACAAATGCATTTAGATGTAGCAGAATCTACGGCAAATGTGCAGCATGTTCTTAGTGAGGTGCAGCAACGCTGGGGAGATCAGTATGTACTTGTTACTATTGATGGGTTGGAACTGGAAGACTGTGAAGGAACTAAAGGTAAGATACTCTAGATTATGATAGAAATTTTGACTAATGTTGAACACTTTCACTCCGTAATTACCATAGTGTTTTTATGATTGGTTTTGTGATGATTGATCACAAAATAATATTATTGGTGGGAGTCACTGTAAAGGTACATCACACTGTACCACATCCCCTGTATATAGCTGTATGGTACACATGGTAAAAGGTCGTCAATGCAGTGCGTATGCAGTCTACATCACATTGTAGTACTAGCACATTATGCAAACGCAATTGCTCTGCGTGTATATATGTGGCTCCTATATGTACTACCTACTATAATAATATAGTGGGAATCTTTCGAGGGAGAAAATTTCTATGGATTGATAGCTAAAAGTGAGCATTTCATGGAGAAAACTTGTCCAGAATGCGTATGGATGGGTGTGGCACGGGAAGTAAAGTATAGCACACTTTCCCATAATTATGCAGGGTATTCAAGAGTTATAATATTTATCTATTGTGACTATAGGTCTAAAATTCTGGAAATCTCCAAGGCGTAAAGTTTTTGCCGTCCCAGTAAAGGATTTAAAGGGCAAAGCACGCTCTACCAGCAAGAAACGTCATTGCATGACTATAGATACAGACTCTGACAGTGATGAACCCACACCTAAAAGATTGAAGGATGATACTGTAATGAGGGTTGAACGCATCGAGTCAAATGTTGAAGATCTTTTGCAGGAAGTGGACTCTATGAAAACGTCCATAAATGATATCTTGCACCTGAATGAGCGGTCAAAAGTGCCAGTTGCACTGCAGAGACTCATGCGGGATGCATTTCAATGCAAAATATGCCTATGCACTCCAATAAAACCCCCAGTGATCATGTCTAAGTGCTGCAAATCAATATTGGGGTGTGAAAGGTGTATCAATGAGTGGTTTAATGGCCCTGATGCTCTACTGAAGACCTGCCCAGCTTGCAACACGGAGCGTGGCTACAGCGAGACATTAATGCTAAGAGGTCTCGATAGTTTTCTTACGGAAGTGAAAAGTGTGATACAGACAGAAGATGAGAGGGACGAAGAACAGCTCCCAGCCATTAATAATTAAAGATCTCCTGACCGCGGTCGATCATGCTACAGTTTTCCTCACAGTATGTATCGTATTATGATAATATGTTATGCTGCCTCGATCACATTAGGCTCATATTGATCATGACTCGCTTTAAGAATCGATTCTTCTGATGATCACGCATATTACTATTATTATACTTTATCAAGCTCTTGCAATCATGTATACAGATCATCGTGTGCAAGGATGCATAGCTATAATGTTTTGTTTTGGATGGAGCACGGAACTTAGCTATAACTGAAATGTGCATTACCATTACCATGTTAGCTACACGCATAAATATCAACTAATGATTATGATTCATGCAATCATGAACAATCATAATAATATTATTGCATTGTTCATCATTGGATCACTATTATAATTATCAGAGTATAATTTATTATTATGTAGAGTAGGTACGTGTGACGCTGATATTATAATAACAATTAAGTAATAATGCAAGTCAAACAGTGATAATAATTGATAAAATCTATAGCTAGTCAGTGCATGCATGCATGACATTAATTGTGTTAGTATTATTTTGGAGAGACATGTAAAGTGCAAAGATAATGCATATCAGTGAGTACTATAAGAAAGTCAGGTAACAGTGCTAAACAAGCTTTGAGTTATCTGAATGAAGTAAAGGAGACCATCACAAAACTCATTATCGTCACCATTGACCAGTTTGTGGAAAAAAGGATCAAATTGTGGATATCTGTAATGAAATTCAGCTTCCCGCTGCTGAATGAGGCATGTATTATTGCTAAGAGGATCTTCGCCAAATACACTGAAATCGGTTAGGCGGCCTCCTGCTGCACTGTACTGTCTTACTGCATCGTCTGAAGATGGAATCAGATGGGGATCAATTCTTGCTACTTGATTGTTGGATGACATCAGGTGGTTGGGAGTACCACGTGATGGACAACCTGGTCTAGCACCTACATATTATTATACATGATTATAACAATGATAATGATCACTGTACAGTGTCATGGTTTATGCATGTCATTGACCTGGAACTGGATGTTCATTCCATGCTTGAACTGCAAGCTTAGTGCCAACAGAACAAACTCGGATGGCAAACCATGACACACAAAACTTGTGCATTGATGATTCCATATCTATCACACCAAATTCTTCCATTTTAACCAGGCAAGCCTTCACAGGATAGTTGACTCGAGTATTGATCTCCACCCAAAATCGTTCAACAGGATGGTTCTAATCATGAAATAATGCATGATAATATTATTATGTAAGCGATGAAGAATTAGCTATAGGTACCTGTCGTGATGTTGATTGCATGTGAGGAGCTCTATTAGTATTTGTCCGGAATTGTGCTAACATCTCCTGGACATACAACATCAGGTAAAATTCTTTTCCATGGTCTACACGTATTTGATCCCATAATCCATGAGTTAGTGTCAACTCTCTGCATAATATTAAGCATTATGCATACATATCAGTACACGCAGACATTACAATAATATTGATCACCCCGTGTTGTGAAGTACATAATATTGCTGTGATGATTATTACCTGAAAAGGTTTTCATAAATCTCAATGTTGTTCTTAATTGGCATGGTAATAAATGACACAACCTTACCACTGTACCCATCTCTTGCACATACATGAGTGACTCCATACATGACCAGCTTTTCATTCTGGTCTATGTGTACTTTGTGACCAAAGTATTCGGCTGAGTAAGGAACTGGATTCAGCTGCTTGGCAGTTGAATTCATCCGCTGATGGTGGTATGGTGGGTTGGTACGCCTGAGTGATTCTCCTACTCTCACTTGGCTAACTCTCAGACCCTGTGATGCTAACAGGCCTGTCATGGTCTTTCTACCGTATACTGGACCTACCTGCATGTTTTAATAATATTTTGAGACTAGGGATGTGGTTATACTTTATAATGATTATGCGTGCATGCAATGCGTGCGTGAAGAAAGGGGTGGAGCTGCATAAAAAGCTCAGCATGATCACGGCTGCATGCAAATTATTATAATAATATGGTAAGCGATCAACACGTAGAATGCTTCTTACCATGGCAGTAGCAGTTGATACAGCGACATCCAAGCTTCGATCATCAATGCGTGAAGTCTTGTGTATGCCCTTGTTGCCACAAAATCTCTCGATAGAGCGCACGCTAAATCCCCTTTGCCCAGGATAGCTTTCCATCAGAAAGGTACTGATTTGCTTGTGTGTCCATCGCTTGTTCTCTATCTTATCCCGTATAAGATCTTCAAAACCCTCCAAAGCACTCATTATTAACAGGGAGCAGGGAGCTGTTATACAAAGACTCGAGCGCAGTTTCGCAGCTCGAATATGCGCGGGCTTTTTTTAGCCCCGCCCACATAATTCACATAGCGCGATTTTCAAGTAACAATTATAGTTTGGTAGAGTTTCTTTAATCCTCAGACTAAGGTTTATAGCCACTCGGTTTAATAGTGTAGAGCTCCATGCATCTGGACGTTAGTACCATAAACTACATACATGACATCTAGAAACATAGCTAGTTACCAGGATCTAGGACATAAAACAATCAAGGCTTATCCTATACTTAGGATTTTAGGATTTAGGATTTATATCGCTAATTTTATATTACTGAATTTCTATTTGTATAGGAATTCATTTGGTGGAAATATACACTGACCCATCATGAATGATGTTAAGTGTGACATAATAATTATAGCTACAATCATCTAAACTTGCATGTTTGTGCACACCCTCATAGTAAACTCAATTGCCCAGGATTTATAACTATCCCCAAAAAACATGGGAAGGCCTAGCTATACCCAGTGTGGGATACTTGAGATCTATACCTATGTAGCTACTGACTCATGATCAGCTAGAATAGATAATAATAATAATTATTATTATACAGTAGCTAGCTATAGCCTATAGAGTGTTAGACTCCAATTGTCATGATTTGATTGGTTTAAAACAAGGGTTCTACTAATTAACTGAGTTACTTAGAACCCCTGTACTTAGAATCCCTCTACTTTGAAAGCTAGTTCTTTAGGCAACAACATAGCTACAAGAAGTTAATTACTAAGAAACAGCATGCTAGAGTCTAAACAAGGTAGATACTTCAGTCAATGGGATCTACAGTCTTTAGAATACTTCAGACACTTATATTAAAAAAAGTATAAAATCCTCAGGCTTCGCCTCTGGAATTTTATATCAGTGTCTTCAGTATTCTAAATCCTGTAGATACCTTCCGGGCTTCAGTGTTTAAATGCCTTTTTTACAAGAGGTAGCTAAAGATATTTAATCACATTGATGAGCTCTTAATTGGTATCTAGCTACATATACGACAGTCATTAGCTATTAATTAATCAACTTACAAATACTATGAATAATCAACACTGCAACCAAAGGCTTCATATTTTTAACTTGTGACCTTTGGAGGCTCACTGCTAGTGGCGCGCGAGACTAGCTCACCCCTAGCATTCAGACCACTCCCTAAGTCGATCCGCATGCAGCTTTGTGTTTATGACGCTCCTCATCTTTCAAGGGGCAAACCTCTCCTACGGAGTCATGCTATTATGGCCATGTCGCGGGCGAGCGCGAGTACGTTCGTCCCCGGATAGGGGGCGGGGTCATGGGACGCGCCCGTATTTGCGCATGCGCACTTGCATCGGTCGATCGCGAGTCCCCAATCTGTATTACTAGTGACATGCAGGGCCTGTTTGGGGCGAGCCTGAGCTGAGCCTCTGAAAGTGTCTGTCAGTAGCTGCTACTCGAAAACTTTAATAAAGCCATAGCACGATAAATCTTGAAGACTACTGGTACAGATCCAAGCAAACAATGACAGACAGTCTCATAGTGCCGTGTAGGCCTGTAGGTCTACAGCTGCATGATAGTCCCCTTCCATCCTTCAGTACCGACAGTCAATACAAAGTTTTACCAGAGTCATCAGTGAGCAGTACGTCTAGACTATCTTTATCTCTTAGCTGGTCCTTGCGCTATTGAGCTGATGACAGGCTCTATCTCGCTCAGAGTGTCCTCCTTTGGAGCCTTCTGCTTGCTTCTGTACAGCGCACGATGCGCTCTCTCTCTTTCGCGCCTTCTTTGAAGCCTTTTCTCTCTCTTCGCTTCAGCAGATTGAGTGTTAGTAGAACTCAGGACAGCTCAGTTCCAGCTCAGTTCCAGCTCAGTTCCAGCTCAGTTCCAGCATTCATTCTTTCCTGGGACTATTGCTCAAATTATCGGCCTATATCTATCCTCTCAGTTGTCAGTAAACTTCTTGAGCGTCATGTCCATCATCTACTGCTTCAACATCTTAATGCCTATCCTTGCTACTCCATATCTAGCCGGCAATGGGGCTTTCTTCCGGGTAGGAGCACTGCGTCTGCCTTGCTATCTGTCACCTATGATTGGCTGCAACAACTTGAGCTAGGGAACGAAGTCTGTTCTGTCTTCTTTGACCTAAAGAAGGCTTTTGATAGCACAGTGTCCCACACCATCTTCTGCTGCAGAGACTACTCCAGATCAATACTAACCCATTCATTGTGCAATGGGTCCGTAGTTATCTTACATGCAGATCTCAATCAGTGGTTGTTAGCGGTGAACACTCTTCTTCCCTTTCTGTTCTTTCAGGGGTGCCGCAAGGCTCTGTACTTGGCCCCTTATTATTTTTAATATTCATCAATGAAGTTACCTACCAGATCTCCCCTGGAAGTACAATATCTCTATTTGCAGATGACATTGCTCTATATAGACCGGTCTCCTGTATAGAGGACTACACCATCCTTCAAAGCGATGTCACTGCAATAGTGAATTGGGTTGCGAATTCTCTTCTTTCTCTACAACCAGCTAAGTGTTGCTACATGGTCATATCGAGGAAACGCTGTTTGAGACTTCACCCCCCTCCTATCTTAGTCAACAATTCTCCTTTGGTGCTTGTCAACAATGTAAAGTACCTAGGCATCCAGATTAATTCTGACCTGTCCTGGTCTGCACATGTCACCAGTCTCTGCAATAAAGCAAGGCGTCTAATTGGGTTACTATACCGACGCTTCTATAAGCATGCTGCATCGTCCACCCTGCTGCAACTTTATAAATCATTTATTCGACCTCATCTAGAATACTGCTCTGTTGTATGGAACCCCTATCTAGTCTGTGATATTGAGGCATTGGAAAAAGTTCAAAGATTTGCTTTAAGAGTTTGTTTAAAGAACTGGTCAGCTAGCCATGAACAACTCTACGATCAAAGTAATGTTCCCCCTCTTTCGGCCAGGCGTACTAATGCAAGTCTCTGCTACCTGTTCAAGTTGGTCAACAATATGATTGTCTATCCGGATCCTCCTCTCCATTTTAGGGTCATCCGGTACAACAGCAGGCATTCTCACGTCCAGCAACTGCAAGATATTCACTGCAGGACAGCTCAGTTCCAGCATTCATTCTTTCCTGGGACTATTGCTCAGTGGAATTCCCTACCACACTATGTGCTATCTTCACCTTCCCTCCCCTGTTTTAAGTCTTCTTTATCATAAACTCATTAGTCTTATTATTCCTGTTTATCTATATACCTCATACTATATCTGGTTGCGTGCCTGTATTAGCTACAATTTCAGCTATTCACGTTAACCTCTGTCATTTATTGTACAGAAATTGTTATAAATAAATAAATAAATAAATAAACTCATACTAAGGCCAACAAAAGAAAATTCTTAGTTTCTCAGGCTTTTTCAGCCAAAAAATGATGCGGGCGGGCGGCTTTTTTTTTTAATTTTTTTGGGGCGTGGCCCACCCTTAACCACGCCCATATACGGCCTACCTCGAGCTGAAATTTGGCTGAAAGTAACTGGAATTTGCAAGTCTTAGTTAATCTATAATTTGTTATAGCATAGCCATCAGAGAAGCGACTCTTTGAGAAGTCAGATGCCTACTAGAGAGTGTCAAGGCTGATGCTCAAGCACAGCCAGCCAAAGAGATCGAGCGATAAGCACGACGATAATTAAATTACCACACCCACTTAATTAAAAAAAAAAAAGGGCCCAGCAGCCAAAAACTGATGCGGGCGGGCCTGAGAAACTAAATATTTTTTTTCATGGCCTAAAACAGTAGCAAAGAACAAGTATAGTCGTAATAAAGTGGCCTTTGAAATAATTCAATGTGTCAAAAAAACACGTGACTATGCTGACGCAAATGTTTTCATGCGGCCTTTTGAAATATAGCTACCGCGCAGCGCTGTACAATGTCTATGGCGGTTCGCGCGTGACGGACGTACCATACATATAACATAATATATGGATTGCGAGCGTTTGTCTCGTCTATGTGGGGCTCGCTCAGGCTCGCCCCAATAATAACAAGAGGAAGAGAGGGAGAGTCTCTTACTCTGTATAGCTACTGCTGTGCAAACACACTGCGGATCATTAAATCCGTATATCCTTGTAAACTATAGCATATTACACATACCACCTTGTAGTTAAGTGAGTGTCGGCCAATAATTGGTCTAGAGCAAGCCCACCTGCAGTAGTGGTGTGTTTCACGGTTTGTTTGAGTCAACCACTCATTGCAAATTTAATTATCCGCGGTGCGTTTGCACAGCAGTATACAGAGTAAGATACTCTCCCTCTCTTCCTATTATGTACTCTTGATAATAATTAATTATTATTATTATTATTACGTAGTACGACTGTATGATCCAATATTAAATTTTAACCTCATAACATTTACATAGTTTACAATTGTGGTGTGCATAAAAATGTTACTATACAATAATAGAGAGTTGTTTAAAGACTTGTAGATGATGTTGTGTCACTCAGACAGCCATGTCCATTTTGATCTTTGGGTGAAGAGAGTAGCCATTGATACGAAAATCTTGGAACTTAAAATCATCGATGCTGTTGATTTTGTCACCGCCAATGATCTCGAGGGTAGGGAAGGGACGTGGCTCTCGAGTAAGCTGCAAGATAACATATTATTATAATACAATACATACATTTTGGGATACATCATTGAAATTATTGAGACTGATATACAGCACACTTATTCTTATCATTTCAAAAGCTACAATAAATGGTACACCATGGGATCTAACAGCTTCATAACATAGAAGCCACTAAACATAATAATTATGGTATCATAAAGTAAGCAAATCAGTGTAAATAGGCGTCTTATTAATAATTATTATGACTGGCACTTGATTCACATAATTGCGTGAATTAAACTCGTATCAGTTATACCTACCTGTATCTTGAGAGGTTCAATGTGGTTTAAATACACATGAGCATCGCCAATAGTGTGCACAAAATCACCAGGCTACAGAAACAATAATTAACACATCAGATGCAAATCAATAATAATTAAATTCAGAACAGTCATTTGTTCTTGTACACACACAATATCATGTACTAAAGATCGCGAAAATTTCGCCACTAAAATTTTTTTGTTGACGACCTTTTTCAACAAAAATTAAACATGCAAAATATTTTGTGTAATGCACATCGACCTATACCTATTTTGGTCGCTAAAGTCTGGCGACGAAATTTAGACTATGTGAAAAATTTACAAGCAAAATATTTTACCGGCAAAAATATCCCGATCTACGGTAGATCATGCTTTTAGTGCATGGGAAACTTCCAGACTATAAATCTAAGACAAATTTGGTTTCGCTAAGTGGGTTGGGGTGGGGTGGGGGGGTGGTGACAGCCAAGCAGAATTTATTATACAAAATGTTACAATATCTCCCCCGCCCCCACTCTCTCACATACATACACGCACACCGGCTAGGAGTTCCACAAGATTAACATAAAAAAAGGTGAGTCTAGAGTGGAGCTTGGCTTACCCTGAGGTTGCAGACGTGAGCAATCATGTATGTTGAGGAGAGAGTAGCTGGCAATGTTGAAGGGTACACCAAGACCCTATAGCAGAAAAGTGGAGATAGAAAAAAAATAGCTCAAAAAAACAAATTTCACTTTCTACGGATATGCCTTTCCCCATCATACCCATTGACTTTTACAGAGCTAGGAATCGGTACAGCTCTCCACTATAACACTACACACACAGTCTCATGGCATCGTGAGACACACATGTACAATGTGCAGACACACACTCGTGCATAAACTCCGTCACATAATTAATCATTATCTTGTGATTTACCATATCTGCTGATCTCTGGTAGAGCTGGCAGGAGAGCTCTCCGTTGCACACGTAGAACTGGACAAAAGCATGGCAGGGAGGGAGCGCCATCTTGGGAAGGTCTGAGAAAGATGGTTTGAATCATTAGCAGAGAGTAATACTATACTGATATGAGGATATTAATGATTTATTGCTGGTTCTTCAAGAGGGGGAATCAGTTAAGTACCAGTGCTTTAGTACCACACTTAAGAAATTTGAAATCAACCTCAGGGGTGGGAAATTTTCCGTGCTCCCCAGTATGTATGACGACATAGCTACCACATTATTATGGTGGAAACATCTTTGCTAATTTCATATCAATATTGGTGAAAATTTGCAATTATTTCTATTATGTGGAGGCTTTGTGTCATGACGGTGAAAATGAATACACCAAATGTTTTGGTAACACTAAGGGCTTGGATAAATCTTTCATATAAGTACAGCTGATGACCCCTTACCAACTGGGTTCCAGGCAGACATGATGATCCTCCTATCGTTGGGGTTTGTCTTGATGGTGTGTATGACCTGTGCCAGCTGATCCACCCCCTGACCGCTGTAGTCAGTGTGCATGTCAACGTATTCAGCACCAAAGTGACGCCACTGGAACCCATACACTGGACCAAGATCACCTGAATGAAATTTGTTGCAAACGTAATTAATATTGCAATGTCCAACGGACAATACGGCGTTTCTAGTGCCTCCAATCCAATTATCTCCAAGTAGCTAATATTAGCAAAGGAGAAGTACAGTGAAATTAGAGCACCCCCTCCCCCAAGTATCAATGGCACCCACAAGAAACTACAATGTCCTCCTCGTTGTGATGTAGCCCTCGGGAATTTAATTACTCCCAGCCCATCTCCCCCAATGCCCCCCCCCCCCCCCCCCCAGAGTTGTAGCCAGAGAGTAAAATGGAGGGCAGCCACCCTCCTTTCTGACCTCTATTTTATTTGATGTGGTTTTTTAAACCACAATAATGCTTTAATCTTTAAACCACCACCCCTCTTAAAATAAGAGCTGGTTACAAAACTATCCAGGACCCCCACCCCTTGTAGTCTCAAGCACCAGCCCCTCCTACTCAAAAAATAGTTTAGTGACTGAACCTTTCCAATACTGGCTTGAGCATGCACAGTCACATTAGTGGGTGTGGTCAATAAACCACGGGCATGCTGACAAAAAATGCACGATTTGTAGCACTAGTAGCTAAGCCTTTTTGAGTAATTCTAAGTGCATATAAACCAGTTTTTCACTGATATCTACCGATTGGTTGTGCTTACGACGACAACAGATGGACGTCCGGGCAAACTGTTACTTTACCCCTTGCACATGCGTGTGTGATAATTTTGTGAGTCTTCTCACCCTCCTCTCTGTGATGCAGTCCTCTTGAGTCGAGGAAGTCCCTGGATCCATTGGCGTCCCAGATGTGAACCTTCTTCTCACTCAGCTTCTTTCCGTTGGTGCATCCAGTGATGAACCAAAGCAGTTACTCGGCCCTGCCCCGCCAGAATACTCGCTTTGTCATCAGTAGCGGAAACTGGTCACACAGGTAGCTATATAAGATAACAAAATGTGATGACAGTGGTAATTTCAGTGTAATGTGTATGACACTTTTAGGCAAGTCACTAGAGCAAATTGAATAGTGGTACATATTCTTAATATCAAAGGGCGCTTTTGGTTTCAAACATGAAAAACGGCTTTTTAAGAGTGGTGCTGCGCTACTCTACCATTCTTAGTGCTTGAAATTTTTCACAGGTTTCAACATGTATCTTGTGCTTATACCGATAATCACGATGACACGACCAATTAGGCTACACTGTTAGTTTCTCATACACCCATTTTTATATTTCTATGCAGGAGGGTGGTCATTATTCATTAGCTGTGTTGCAGAGCTATCGTGGAAGGGAAAGATGAAGCACTTCTTTGCGAGGGGGAACAGAGTTGCAAAAGATGAATGCATCGATATTGTGCTGGTGTCTCTGTCGAACACTATAAGTCTCTTGATCAGTCACCGCTCCCGTTTAATAGCTCACTTTGTGTTCAAAGAAAGCAAGCTGCTCAAATTGATGAACTAAAATCTACGATTGCAGTGCTAACAGCAGAAGTTGCTGAGTTGCGCGCAGCTATGGCTAAACAGCAACAGCCTTTAGCTGTGCGACCAAACGCCAATGATAACGTAAGTAAATGGTCTGATGTAGTTGCACGAAGGGCAAGAAAGGGACAGGCACATTTGCAAGATGGCCCAGCTCCCCACAGTAAGAACCGAACAAGAAATGGTGATAAGCAAGATGCAGGTGCTACTAGAATATTGGCCTCAAGAATTGCTGTTCCTGGAGTGAAAAGGGTGTGGGGGACAAAGAAGGATGCTTCCACTACCGTGGTGCTGCAAACCATTAGACAATTGACCCTGGAAAAAAGCTGTCAGTGAAAAGGAAATTCAAAGAAGGTGATTCGGGGTGATGAGATCAATGGTAGTTTCTGGTTAGGGGAACTGAAGTTGTTCTTGAAGAGCTAGAATGTTTGTGGAGTAATGTATCCCTTCAAGTAGGTTGGAAACTTGAATTGTACACCAAACCTAGTGATGATGACAGTGAATTAGATGCAGGTTCAAATGCAACAGAAAGTGTTGGTGCGAAATGTGTGGAAAGTGATAGTGCAGGTAATAGCTACTGCCCTGAAATCAAGTGCTTGTCCTCCTTCCGATACAAACAGCCCTGAAATGTCTATAGCAACACGTTCAAATGACACAAAACAAGCATTATTATTAATAAAAATGACATCAACTCCAGTCAGCTTGACTCGAATGCACATGCTAGTCATTGCAACCCTGCTATAACTGCACCTACTAATAACAACATTTTTTTAGACAAATAAACACTGGTAAGGATACTAATTATCATCTTAATATTATTTTGTATTTTAATGCTAGAAGTTTAATTCCTAAGATAGATGAACTTAGACTTATTTGTGCTACTAGTTCTCCTCATAATATTATTTGTGTGGTAGAGACTTGGCTGGGTGATGACATATCTGATAGCGAAATTTCCATCCTTGATTATAATGTAACTAGGTTAGACAGAAATAGACATGGTGGTGGGATTATTTTGTTTATATAAGATCTGACTTGCACTCTGAAATTGCACTCAAACAATCTTATGATTTAGAATTTTTATTTCTAACCTAAAATTATTTTCTAACAAAATACATGTAGATATTTTTTATCGTCCCCCAAACTCACCCTCAAATTCACCTGAACTTTTATACAATTGTTTTCAAGGTGTCGCTGTTTACATTTTTTCTAATTTTGTACTTTTAGGAGATTTCAGTGTTATTAGAAACCCATCCCACCCCCTTTTTTCAGATTTATTTAATAATGTTATATTGCGTAGTTTTTCTCTCACTCAAGCAGTCCAGGAAGATACTCATACAAGTCCTCAAGGCAGCATATCACTCATCGATCTGGCTCTAGTCTCCGAGATATCACTGCAGTCATCATGCTGTGTTATTCCCCCTCTGGCTACATCATACCACAATGGTATACAGTGTTCATTAAAATGGAAAGCTAGCAATCCACTTAAAGCTAGTGCATAGGCGCCGGAAGTATTTTGAATGTGGGGGGGCCAGGAGTTAGTACAGTACGCGCGCAAAATTTTAAGCCACGCCTACTAATTAACGGTAACGCGTTCGTGACACTGATGGCGAAAATGAAGAAACAACGATGGATAATAGGAAAAAACAGTCGATTTCAAGGAGAGCAGCAAAGAAACTAGCATGATTTTGACTCAGAGATGACAGAAGGCTATTGCAGACTGGTAAAATTGATAAGTTCACTGTTTTTGCTTAGCACAAGGCAAGAGTGGGTGTGTCAGCCTGAAAAAGTGGGGGGGCCATGGCCCCCCTGGCCCCCCCGGTTCCGACGCCTATGTAGTGCAAGGAAAGTCTGGCGGTACAATCTGGCTGATTTTGATACTGCAAACAACCTCTTAGATTCAATTGATTGGGACAATAAACTTTCTGGTGACATTAATCAAGCGTGGGACAACTGGAAACAAGATGATGTCCTACTTTATCGATTAATTGCTAGTCCACTGGACGCTAGAGCCATCCAACATGACATAGAAGAAGTAGAACAGTGGGCAAGTTCCAATTATCTAAAACTTAATGCCACCAAGTGCAAGTACATGATAATATCGAGGAAACCCAGTGTGTCCTATACGTTCACCTTTTATTTGAATGGAGTTCCATTGGAAAGAGTTGAAATTTTTAAGTACCTTGGAGTTCTCTTGAGGAGCAACCTAAGCTGGTCAGACCATATAGCTATGGTTTGTTCAAAAGCTAGGAAACTGCTTGGTCTGCTGTATCGACAATTTTATAATCATGCTACACCCAGCACAATGAAGCAGCTGTATCTCTCACTCGTTAGGCCGCATCTAGAGTATGCAGCCCCTTTATGGGATCCTTACCTCCAAAAAGACGTTGATGCATTGGAAGGGGTACAAAAGTTTGCCATGAAACTTATTACTCGCAAGTGGGACCAGGGCTATACACAGCTTATGCAAATGGTCGACTTACCATCTTTACAGCATCGTCGATTGCATTTAAAATTACAGCACATGTTTCGTATTATTCATGGTCTGTGTGATTTCCCCTCGATCTTTCAAGAGACTACAAGTTATTGTGAGAGGCGTGCAAGATCACACCTGCTACATCAGCCATTTGCGAGAACAAATGCATTCTTTTATTCGTTTGTACCGAGTGGTGCAACTGCATGGAACCACCTCACTGAGCAGCAAGTTACTGCGAGCAGCTTACAGGCTTTTAAAGGGCTACTGCACTAACTATTATTCACTTTATCATTATTTATACATGTACGTTCTTCATTTATGTATACTGTATCCTATTTATATTATTATAATTATAACTTTTGTATCGTTATTTTATTTATGGGGTGTACACACGATTAGCTATTTTTTGTGTCAGCTATTGTGCATCCTTTGCTATGCAAGAAGTATTATAGACAAAAAAAAAAAAAAAAAAAAAAAAAAAGCCTTTTTGTCTGTCATGGAACAGTGCATTCCACACACAACTTTTAAAGCCAAACGCAACCTACCATGGATAAAGATTGAACTAACACAGTCAATGAGGGCAAGGAATCTTGCCTACAAAAAAGCAAAGAGGAGCAACAATCTCAAACATTGGAGTGCATAATTATAGAAAAAAAAACGAAACCATGCTGCTAATGAACTTAAACGTGCGAAATAGATATTTTTTAAGTCCCTTAATCCATCAAATCCGAAATCCTTCTGGAAAGGTGCAAAAATTTTGACCAAAAAGAAGAGTAGAATACCTGTCCTCAAGCCAGAAAATGGTGAATTGATTTTGGATGACTATGAAAAAGCTGAAACTTTGAACAAGTTTTTCTCCAACTGCTTTAATACATGTGAAACACCACTATCAGAGAGAGATCGTGACTTATTTACTACCTTTTCTCCGGATTGTCCCCATGCAGGACTTTTGTGTTCCGAAGATGATAGCTATCCTAGAACTACTGTATACTCCTTAGATATTACCAAGGCTAATGGTCCAGATGATATCTCAGCGACTATGCTTAAAGCTACAGCTCCTACCATTGCTAAAGGCAGTGGCATAGCCAGGGTATTATTATTAGATATTTTGAACTTGTGTGAATAATGCTATTAAAATATCAGCTCCTAAATCTTGGCTGTATACAAAATTAAGCATCAACCCCCACTTCAGCCACACCAATGTTTGTGGGCTAGCTACGACCCTGGCTAAAGGAGTTATGATCTTGTTCAACAAGTCCATAGAACTTGGTGAGGTCCCAAAGGAATGGAAGACCTCTTCAGTTGTGCCGATACCAAAGGGTAATGATACATGTCAATCTAGTAACTATCGCCCAATATCTTTATTATCAGTGTTAAGCAAGCTGTTGGAGAGGCATCTGAATAAACACATCTTGAAGCACATGGAATCAACCATGCCACTAGCCCTGCAGCAATGGGGATTCCGATCTGGTCGATCCACTGCATCAGGACTGTTAGATGTCACACATAAATGGTTCCAGTCAATGGATAAAGGCAAGGAAATCTGTGCCATATTTTTCGACCTACGCAAAGCGTTTGACTCAGTCCCCCATCGATCGCTACTAGAAAAACTCAAAGCCTGCAATACAGCCTAATAATTGCATGTCATTCCACAGAAGTTCTTAATTGCATGAGCAATAGACTGAGGCTGCATGCTATCCTCTCTATCAGCTTGACAAAACCACACTTAGTGCAGCTACTTAACATCACACCTCAATCAATAAGCAGTTGTGACCAATACATGCATACGTAATTATTATAGTAGTCACTTCTGTGATTGTCATGTGACTGAGCATGTCACAGTAGTACATTGAAATTGTATAGTACAACAGCAAGAAATATTCCAACCCTTGTTGCGAGTACATTATAGTAATTAAACCCATACACACGTGCACCCCCCCTTTTAAAAAGTCTGGCTACGGGCCTGCAATATCAATGAATATATTCTAAGGTGGTTGTTCTCTTACCTTCAGGGCAGAGAACAATCAGTAGTCTTGGATGGGAAAACATCATCATCCATTCCAGTATTGTCGGGTGTACCCCAAGGCTCTGTTTTGGGTCCTCTCATATATATATATTAATGACCCTGCATGCGTGCAACTAAATCCTGGCACGTACATCACAATGTATGCTGATGATCTGCTATTACATACTAGAGAGATAAACTGCCCTGAGGACTATCCTAAACTAGAGCTCTGTAGAGCACATACCCCGCGCGCTCTGCAATACTCTGCAATATTGCAACTTGGGCAAAGCTGTTTTATGACTTGACGACCCTTTTCAACACTGAGCTTGAGCATGCGCAGTTGCATCAGCATACTAAAAGAGTGGGTGTGGTCGACAAACCACAGGCATGCAGAACAGAAAATGCACGATTTGTAGCTCTAGTAAGCCTTTTTGAGCAATTCGAAGCGCGTATAAACCAGTTTTTCACCGATATCTATCGATTGGTTGTGCTTACAACACGCACAGACGCCTAGAACTCGAGATCTGGCGATTTTCGTGCCGACGACAACTACAACAACAACAACAACAACAGACATACAAACCGATTGCTTTACCCCTTGCGCATGCGCGCGGGGTAACTACAGCAGGATGTGAATGAAATTGCCAAATGGGTTGATATGAATCATCTAACGCTTAATTCTAAGAAATGCAAATATATGATTGTCTCTAGACTTCGTGGAAGGTCAGTTCCAAGCTGCACACCCAGCCTTAATGGTCAGCCATTGGATAGAGTCCATCAGTATAAATATCTTGGAGTTATTCTCACTCCATGTTAAAGACATCCACAAACTGGAATTGGTGCAGAAATTTGCACTAAAAATGTGCTGCAAATGCTGGGACTCCAGCTATTCAGAAAACCTAGACCAAAGCTTACTGCCTGAGCTATATCCCTCCGCAGAAAATACCTTAGTTTAAGCTATTTCTATAACCTAATCAATGGACTCTTTGAATGTGCCAACCATACTACGTCAACTTACCTACAGTACACGTAGTAGACATGCAAGTATATTATGTTCAACCATTTGCCCACTCTAATTCTTCTCTTTATTCTTTCTTTCCTAAAACCATATCGCTATGGAACTCTCTTCCATCCAGTGTCATGCTTTCTACCTCTGTTTCATCATTTAAGCGTAATTTATATTCTTACTTACATTACTCTTAATGTGATTATTCAGTTAGTGTTGTGTTGTTGTCCTTATAAGTTTTAGTTGGTGCATGTACTATTATAGTGACCTACATCACTGACACATGTACCTTTGCATATAATCGCATAAACATTTTTCCATAGAGCTAAAAATCAAAATCGCAAAGCGTGTAGTTAACCGATTTGCTTGATTCAAGGTTCAGAAAAAAGGCCATTCACTCAGCTAACTCTTGGTTTGTGTTTCCTGTTCATAGCTAAATCCATTACCAAGTTAGCTATGGCTGCTTTTATTGACAGAGGTCGATCGTCTGGAATCACTACCATCAGATCCATAACATATAAATATTATGCAACTATAGGGATGTGGTCAAGTTTTTCATAGTATTATTATTATACCATTGCTATATTTCAGGGGTATAATATATATAATTATAATAATTATACAAAAGTAGACCAAAATTTAATATTATTCACGATGTTACAGTATACTATTCTCTCAAAAATTGATGCCTAGCTAGAGCGCTAGTGCTAGCTATAATGGTATCTCTGCAAAATTCTTAGACTATAATTCCGTATGATTATGCTTATATTGATCCGATAATTCCATAATAGTGTTGCGATAAATATGAACTTCCTTTAAGAGCCGTACATACATATCTGGCTGTTGAAAACGAATTTCTTTTCTATTGGCCTGTTTAGTGAGATTCTCATTCACGTTTACCAGAACTCCTTCTACACTCTTTGTACTTTTTCGTGCCAGACGCGCAAATTCTTGCATCCAAGCACTTCCATTTCTATACATGAATGAGTAGTGGCCTGGCATTGTGGCACAGGCAAGGAGATAGTTGCCTTCTGCCGGGATAGTGTCCTTGGTGATTATATCTAAAGCTAACTTGGTGGAGACCGTTGCAGTCTCTAAGCTTCCACGACAAGCGTCTATCAGTAGAACTTTGGGAACTTCACCAAACTTTCGAATCGAGGAAGGTAGAAGTGGCTCTAAAATATCAGTCTCTATGTTCACTCTGCTTTCATCTTGCATCTCTATATATTTATTGTTCAAGCCATGTCCAGAAAAGGCAAAGAGAATACACTCATACTTTTGAATAAATTCTCGACTTTTATGTTCTTCTAGACTCTTAACTTCATCAATTAAGTCAGAGATTATTTGATTATTAATGTTATGTAACCAGAGGACAATGAAATCAGAGTGAACTAATGTCTCGAGGAGATTATGTCCATCCTTACAAGTACCAAGTAATGGTGAATTGGTGTGACTGTAGTCATTTGTGATGATTATTCCTAGTCCACGAGCCGTGGGATTTCCAATTATACATTCTGAAATGCCTATTTACACATACACATACACACATACACAGGAAATCAAATTCTACATTCTGAAACACACACACATAGCTACACAGGTAATTATCTTCAAAAATAATATACTAGTCTCATTCCCAGATCCCCTCCTCAAGGAGGGAAACGGTCTGGTGAACTTGCAATTGGGCCGATCGATCTTGTTTTGTAGCATCATAATGCACCAATAAGGCCATAATCTGATTGGTCCCTATGGCTACATTTGCATGCATGTGATCGAAACTTGCAATTGGTTGTAAAATAAATCTTGAATCTGAGTGATCAGAGAAATTGAAAAGCTTATAGGGTTTCATGGGGGGGGGGAAACTTGCCCCTCCTGGCTGCGCCCCTCCCCTCCTTGACAGTAGCCACTATCCATACACGCAATATAGCTATGTAGCTACAAATAAAAAGTTTGAATGGTGAAAGTGTCCAAAGCGGTAGTTTTGCTCATTTTAACCCCAAAACTACCTGAAGCTTCATATGCTATGCGTGGTAGGAGACACATTCCACATCCTTGCAACATTTGACTTAAAATGGAGGGGAACCAATCAAGTGGATATTACTTACAGGCTTTCCCCATCTGAGTGCTCAGAAGCCTACGGTGGCCGAGAAGGACACTGCCGTGGTGGCCAATTGCAAAAGCCACCGTTGGCCGCCGAAGGGCCGCCCATCGCCTGCGGCTGGCCGCGCCGCCGCGGCTTAGCCGCGCCCACCAAATCTGTTTGAAAATTGATTCTCTAGCTATGAATGGTTAACTAGACTATTATCCCGCACGCATGCGCAAGCGGCCAGTTTGTCAGTCTATCGTCCACACGATATGCATAGGCATCTGGGCACGGTGGGTTATAACTGCGATAAAATACAACAAAGAAACGGACTCGGCCTCATTTGGATTCGATTGATACTGGCTAGCTACAGGGGCTAAAATGCTTGTTGGTCACGCCTACCAACCACGTGCTTTCTGCCCATGCGCACGCAGCACTAACTCACCAGACCACGCCCACTGCAACGTTTAAGCGTACGCTTTCGATCTCTGCTAAGCACAAGAACGTGATAAAGAAAGGGTGATATACGTCATATAAACCCTTCCCTCTCGATACTCCCACTGCAGCGTTTAGTTAGTTTAATATTTTCTGACAAACACGCGGAGCGGTGAATCCCCGAGTAAACTCAACGATGTAGACCACACCTAACGTTGTCCAGTTAACCATTCGTGAACTAAATAACGATTTTATACTTTTGGTGGGTGCGGCCGAGCAGCAGCGGCCAGCTGCAGCCAATGGGCGGCTCTTTGGCGGCCAATGGCGGCTTTCGGGCGGCCCCAACGCGGCTTGGGCCGCCGCGGCAGTGTCTCTCTCGGCCACCGTAGAAGCCACCAGAAACAGTCTCAGAAGTTGAAACATTAAAAAAATTTCTGGGGGAGCATACCCCCAGATCCCCCTAATATAATCAAATTAGTAGCTAAGTACTACATTATTCTTTGCACATGGAAAATATTATACCATATAGTCTTTGCCATCCCCGCTTAACTCTGTAATTGTCACGTTTGTCCCCCCCCCCCCCCCCCCCCCCCCTTGACGAAAATCCTAAATGTATAACTCTGGCTTATACAGCTACAGCAAGTATAGCGATGTTGCATTCCTGCAGTAAGGTTATCACATAACTGAGCCAGAGCTGCGATCTCATTATTGCATGGAAATTCCTCAGCGCAGGCCCAAGGATTCTACTATTCTACCCAGACCCATTTCCTCATTGGAGGTGGGGTCTGGAGGCAAGACTAAAATATATATGTAGTCACATGATTAGTACATCTATATAAATTATAGTACCTTTTGTGCACACAAGATTCATGTTTAGTTCTCCAGACAGTGTAATACCATTACAATTGAGCAGTCCAAAATTATCATACTTTGGGATATGATTTCTCATCTCTAAAATTAATACAAGATTATTATAGTAATTGAAATACTGATATTATGGTCTGATCGGGTTCACAGCTATAATATTATGGTTTAAATTAGCCCATTGGGCTGCATGCATGTCCATGCTTTGATCATGTTAACCCTCGGTACATGCGTGGGAGTTATGTAGTTATAAATGCACATAATATCAACATTATGGTGAGTGTGTTTGTCTCTTACTGTGCTAGCTGCCGTATGCCTTGTTTCAATTGAATACAAAGTGCCATGGATTATCTATGCTTCTTTTATGCTAATGCATTGCATAGCTTTCATTGGAGTTAAGGCGATTGCTGCATGCTGACTTCATTGAGCTCTCAATGGACAAGAGAGTGACAGTAATGCATCGCTTATTTTCAAGAAAACGAATGACGTTGTGTAGGTCTACCCTAATTTTGTTCATGCATGTGTGTGGCTATTATTCGAGGGTGGCTACTAAGTTTTTTCGCAGAGCTCCATGTGCAGCCACTATTTGAGGGGGGCTACTAATCTGGGTGTGGCTTCTATTCAAATGAATGCATTGGAGTGCCGCAATAACCCTCACCACTACATGCATGCATGACTCATGTGCATGTATTGCATGGCTCACTGTACATAATATGTACCGTACTCGCTCTAATTATTCGAAGATTCTAATAGCCCGAACGGCAAGTTTAAGTATTTTATTTCCTTCCTAATTCGTTGAACATCTTGAATTTCAAGTTTTCTCATCCGCTCTAAATCAACCGAACGGCCACGCGGTACGGAATGGCAGGAGCTCGAGACAACTCTTCCACGTTCATCGAAGAGTGTGGCTACCACATCTTGGACAGCATATAAGAGCAGAAAGGTAACATAGACACAGACGGCGATCACTTTCCGATCGCTCCTGAGAGCACAGCGATACTGAGAACTCTAGAGCTGACAACGATAAACCTATAGCTAGTTGGACACCGACTGCTGTTTCTTCGTCGCTATAATAGTGCTTTCTACATTTGCACCTGGTCCGTTATATTTACACTTGAACAAACCATTGCCCGAATTTATTTACTTTCTATTTAACACCGAACGGCGATATTAATAATTATTTTTGGCCGTTCAGATAATTAGAGCAAGTACGGTATGTTTGTTAAGAGTACTGAACTGTGTACATACCCTTCACCTAAACGTGGTTATGGTACTATTCAAGTCTCTTCATGATCTAAGAGTAAGAGGAAGGAAGCTGTCTATGTCACTGTATAAACTGAAAGCCTCTGTGACATACCTAAACTGAATTATGCACTTGAGAGCGACTGCCTGTTTACACTGTCACTGCATTGACAACTGACCAGCAAAGCACAGAATGGCCAAGGATATATAGCTGGGGCAGGCCCGTATGCAGCCTTTCTCAAATGGACTATGATGGCAGTTATGCTATGGGCATTACCCATAGCCCACCTATAGCTAGGGGGGTCTGGGGGCACACTCTCCCAGAAATTTTTGGAAATTTATATAGACTCTTTGAGGGTGATTCTGAGGCATTCTGGATAGTAACAGGCTTTTTGTAGGGCTCAGCCACCTTCACCTTTAATGAGTAAATACCCTGTGCTGTACTATTCTCTGTTCATACTAGCTAGTTATAGTAGCTAGTTCTCTTCTGTACTATACATACTGCCATAGATCACGTAGTCTGATTCTATATTATTACATAGCTCTTGTACATTATTTTGGAAAGCAACGCATAGCTAATATGTTTGTGTAAAGAAGCATGTAAGTTACACTTACATTGTTTCCAATACTATGCTTGCTAAGTGGCCAAAAAAGAGGGTTTATTCCGAACCCCAACCCCCCTGCCTGTGAGGTAAGTGCCATGTAAATACAGACGGGCAACAGGTGCACACTACTACACCACTGGGTAGGACGGGTAGGACTTAACATAATAATGTCCACTATTCCTTTATGCTGGGTATACCTCGAATGCATATACTTCCTCTCAGATGACCCTTACCATTTGGGACGGATTAATGGATAGATGGAAGGACGGACAAAAATTGACAAACGATTGTAGTAACCCTCCATCTATGCTTTGCGACGAGAGTTAATAAATACAGTAATTTAGCTATTACCTGAAGCGGTGCCTGTATGTCCATGGTGTTCTGGGACTTCACCAACAACTGATTCTCCATGATTATCTGTAGTGGTTACAATTATAGACGTGTACCCCAGCAAAAAATTCATAACCACATACACATACACACATGTACCCCAGCAAAAAAAGTCATAACCACATACACACACACACGTGTACCCCAGCAAAAAAAGTCATAACCACATACACACACACACGTGTACCCCAGCAAAAAAAGTCATAACCACATACACACACACACGTGTACCCCAGCAAAATATTATAGCTAATATTATTATTAGGTGCTCCAATATATGCAACTCTAATTAAAAACGCCTATATTTTCAGGAAACGACTCTATCTACCCAAGTGAATAAAAATGGTCATAACTCCACTTGTGATCAACTTTTTCCTTGAAATTTGCACCATTGTATTGAATTTCAGCATAGACAGAGCTATCTATCCATGCTAAAATCTCACTATTAATGAAAAGTTTTCAAGGGTCTCAGAGCAGGTCACAATTAAGTTTTTAGTTACCGTATTTCCTCAATCAGACGCCGCGGCTACTATTAATTTCGAGCTTTGCTGGAGTGCGGCTACTAATCGAGGGCGGCTTTTATTAATTTGAAGCAACACCTCTTGGTGACATTGACACAATAGACTCGATTTTTAGGGACTGATTTTCGAATATTCGAGATAGATGATCGATAAATAAGCAGCAGAACCAAGCCAAGGACGTTTTCTGCCATGTTCTTGCCTCGAACTAACGATCGTTCATGGCTTGCTATCGTGGCCACGCCCACTTAATTGTGTTTGCGCATGCGTGCGGCTACTATTCGAGGGCGGCTACTATTTCTTTCCGCAGAGCTCCAAGTGTGGCTACTATTCGAGGGCGGCTACTAATCGAGGGCGGCCTTTATTTGAGGAAATACAGTATTAGGAGATCACAAACATGCGCACACACACACACACACATCACACATAATATTATAGTAAATTATGCATGCACATAAACTCTTGAATCAGGTGATGTGTATACTTCATTATATTGAATTCACACCTACCATGTTCATACATTGCTTCAATAATCGATGCTAAATAATTTAACTGAGCCTGATGTAGACACTCCACTATATCTGCCCAAGAGCCGCCATCCGAAACTGCATAGTAATATTATTACTATAATAGTTTAATATCATTAATAATAATTATGGACAATCACCTTTCAGCCACTCGTTGAAAATTTCCTCTACTATTGGTTTCACTTTGTAGTTATTGCTATCTTTAATAGCATATAGCCTCCCCCCATCTTCATCTTTCAAAAGACAGATAGCAAAAATGCTATAATCTGCTCCAATCCTTTGAAGGATATTCTCATTCCCTTCCTTTGTTTTGAAATGTTGTAAGGCTGGCAGCGATGGCCGTTCAGCTATAGCATAATACCAATGTTAATGCACATGCAATATTCAAGTCATTGTGTTTTACGCAAGAGTATTTTAGCAGTAAGAGTGTGCAATTGGAACTTGCATAGTAGCATTCTACTAAGTTAACATTGATATCATTGTCACTCACCAATATTATTGAATAAGCTACTAACCATCTATAGTGTACCATAGTCCTCTTTGCAGTTGTAGTAGCTAGCTGTGGTCTGTCAGGCTCAAAGGTTACTCATCTGCACTGCTATACCACCCCTTCTGGCTATAGAACTAAGAAAACTGCTGCTGTGGCTCACCTTAGAATGTTTTAGAAGAAAATTCGTTTGAGATTGGACTGGTAGGGCTGGTAGTTTGTCTCAAAAACTATCGAAATAGGCATGGTTTTGCCACAAAGTGGGCTTGGGCTTCTAAAATTTCGCACATACTTTGCATGCAAGGGTGTACTACAACCCCGCTTCTAGAAATCCTGAATCCGCCACTGGGAACAAGTTTGCATGTAGTTCAACACTCCTGTCTAATCTACTCCTGGTTTTAATCATGTGCTATATAGTTGTCCTGTAGGTAGAACTCACTTGATTTTATAGAATCCACATATGAAACCCAACTAGTAACTGAAATGAAAGGGTTAATCATGGTTAGTGTATGCGCAGCAAAAATCGAATCTGACTCTGAGACTATAATACCAAATAAAATTAATGCAACACATTAAAAAATCCATCATAGATTAAACAGTAAATTAATTTCCAGTGATTTCATAGAGATGTCAGATTATTTAGATAATCTTTTACTACTCAATTACAGAGTGATTATGCCATGATTTTGTTGCATATTTCTGGTGGTGTCTATTCCCGCCTATGGCGTATAGATTGATCTACTGCCAGGGTAATAGCTAATACTGGATATTGCCCTATGGCTATGCATAATTCCAATGTCAACGTTTACCTCGTTAGCGCCACAGTGGAGTAGGAAACGGGGGGCCAGGGGGAACAATTCCCCCTCCACCCCCCCTCCCAAAATCATGTTTGATACATAGTTCAGTGTATATCTAATTTCCATTATGTATCAGACTTTCCTTACAAACCCCTGGTTTGAATTACTAAATTACGACCGCTACAAAAGAATAATATTGTGGTCACAAACTTCAGTAATCAAAGCTACACCCACAATTTGTATCGGTGGCCCCCACAACATGCGATTGCTTCCTACTCCACTGTGCCAGGATCAAAGGTGGAATGGTAAGAAATTGGCTGTGTTCTAAGAGAAATCTTGCAGACATAATAAAGTGAGCATATGATCGGTGGTATAATGGTGTGTATAGGTTGGGAAGCATGAACTAACTTAGTTTTCAGCAATGGAGATAAATCTCAGCCTTGCCCATCCCTCAAGCTACCTCCAGAAAAGTGGGGGTGCTATAGCACACCTACCCCCCCCCCCCCCCCCCCCCCCCCCCCCCCCCCGTTCCTACGCCTATGTGAATAGGGCAATAATATTATTATCATGATACTGCTCGTGACAGCTGACTACTATGGGTACCTGACCCAGTGGTCTGACTCAGACACCACACCTGTATAGGGCTGTCACAACAAGTGCTGTATGGAAGCCATTAGTAGTGCACTCATGCGTAACCACAATTCCCCCACGCTGTATGTGGTTACTGCACTCATGCAGCTGTCCATACAATAATATAATATTATGAGCACGATACTATAATAATAATATTATTGTAATAATATTATTATACTCATAAATATAGCAACCAAGGGTGGTATTACAGCGATTTATATTACAGTACAAAGCACCAGCAGTAAAAACCGCTAATACCACGAGTGGGCATACTATTTGTACTACGGGAAGTGCTGATCATGCATGAGGTAGCTACTTTATGTCACAATGTAAACTTTTCCAGACAATTAAGAGAATAGGTCACACAAGCTCCTATAAAAAGCCAGCCCAGTTCTGCCCGTATTCTATATTATAGTGTAGAGGAAGCTAATAAAGTTTTTATTCAGTGGCTACGTGGAGCTAGCTGGTTTAAAAGTGAGGATGGCTGGTCATTTGAACCGAGAAAACTTGCTTCTGCCTATGGGGCTCTTGACAAAATTTAATTTTGAACTGCAGCTATAATATGGGGTTGCCACCTACTAGGTACCACATGCTACAAACGCACCAGGATCTTCTACAGAATCTGATGTTTACACTAATCGCGAGCTCAACAATGTCATGCAGGTTCGCAAACCAGTTGTAGCTACGTATATTATAGCTGCATGGATATCATAGCAAAAAGACCGATATGGCATGGCATGCATATGGCAGCCCGGGAGAGCTGTTCTGCATATTCTGTGGATAGGTAGCTAGCAGTGTTTTGGATCCTTGTCTAATCTTTCGACAGCCCATGGCACTCCAGCAACCGGAAGCCTATTATGAGGTATTCGTGGTGGCTGTTACTTACTAGGTAAAATCTGCAGGAACGCATGCTATATAACATGTTATAGCACGCTACTTATAGCACGGTCTGGGGGACACTTATTACTGTATAGCTCCAAATTTTTGTGGCACAATATTTTCATGAATTTCGTGATTAATTTTGACTTTGATCACGAAATTTTCCTGACGAAAATTTTTCTCAGTATTACTGTGGATGTGGCTGCGCTCTGTGTGCACAGCAAGCTTAATTGTGCGTACGTGTAAGAATGCGATACTAGTGAACGTGTGAACTGTCTCAGTGTCTATTGAATCGCTTACTTTCAGAAAATGAGCAAAAGTCGCCTAACAAATCCACAAGGACCTTTGTCTTAACAACTCCTTCATCTCTTGTATCGACTCCGCCAACAATCACGTTGAAGAGATGGCCAAATAGACGACAGTAGAAGGCACTAAAGACAGAAAGACTCTTAGAGACGCCCGTATAAGTCTTGTCTATAGTTTCTTTCTCTTCACATTAGCATGCACTGTACCAGCCCAACACTGATCCACGTGCAAACATGGTGGTAGATCTAATCACGAAAAAATCTGGCGGTTACGAAATAATTATTTTTATCACAAAAATTTTCAATCATGGGATTTTCAGTAATTACACGAAAATTTGGAGCTATACGGTACTTATAGTCACCTCATCCATGCTATGCTTGGTTTATACAACTGGCGGTGCCTTTGATCTGTATGGCTTTCATACGTAGTACAAGTTTGGCTATACATCATCATAATAATAATAGTGTAGCTATAACAGCCATGACCAGTCCTATAATAATTATATATTCATCTCTCGTGCCATATATATATACCCCTTTCCTTTGGATTGGGATCCTTTGTGACATAATAATAATTATAGCTGCAATCATGGATGTAAACTTGCATGTTTGTGAACACTCTCACAGTAAACTCAATTTCCCAGGATTTATAACTATATGTGGCAGTCCCAGGTAGAAATCAAAGATTATTCCTAGTCAATTTTGACCACTTTTTTGAATTTGAAGCTTCATAACTCAGAAATGGTAGCATCCCAGAACTTCACATTTAGTTTAGAGATACTACAATCACCTTAGAATAGGTATCTAAAATTTGGGACTAAACTATCAAGAGATGTTAAAAATATAATCGATTTCTACCTGGGACTGCCACATATTATTATTATTATCTCCAAAACATTATAATTAAAATAAAGCCTATAGCTACCCAGTGTGGGATACTCTATTATATTATGTACTGACCCATGCATGATCAACTAGAACAGGTACTGATTATTATACAGTAGCTATATTATAGCCTATAGAGAGTTAGACTCTAATTATCACAAATACTGTGATTTGATTGGTTAAAAACAAGGGTTCTACTAATTGACTGAGTTACTTAGAATCTACTTTGAAAGCTATAGTTTTATAGTTCTTTAGGCAACAACATAATATTATAAGAAGTTACTAATTAAGAAACAGCATGCTAGAGTCTAAACAAGTGAGATACTTCGAATTCAGCCAATGGGATCTAGCTATAGTCTTTAGAATACTTCAGACACTTAGCTAGCTAGCTACTTCGGAATTCAGTTATAGCTAGTTATCAGTGTCTTCAGTATTCTAAATTCTGTAGATGCTTTGGCTTCAGTGTCTAACTTAAAAATGTCTTTCTTCTTACAGGAGGTAAAGATAATATAGCTATAATTACAATGATGAGCTCTTAATAATTATTGGTATCCAGCTACATACACGATAGTCATCACCTATTAATTAATCAACTTACAAATAATCAACACTGCAACCAAAGGCTTCATGTTTGGAGTGGCGCGCGAGACTAGCTCACCCCTAGCATTTAGACCACTCCCTATAAGTCGATCCATAGCTCTGTGTTTATGACGCTCCTCATCTTTCAGGGGGCAAACCTCTCCTACGGAGTCATGCTATTATGGGCATGTCGCGGGCGAGCGCGAGTACGTTCGTCCCCAGATAGGGGGCGGGGTCATGGGACGCGCCCATCTCTGCGCATGCGCACATGCGTCAGTCGATCGCGAGTCCCCAATCTGTACATTATTACGTCGTACAACTGCAATATTAAATTTTAACCTCATAACATGTACATAGTTTACAATTGTGGTGTGCATAAAAATGTTACTATACAATAATAGAGAGTTGTTTAAAGACTTGTAGATGATGTTGTGTCACTCAGACAGCCATGTCCATTTTGATCTTTGGGTGAGGAGAGTAGCCATTGATACGAAAATCTTGGAACTTAAAATCATCGATGCTGTTGATTTTGTCACCTCCAATGATCTCGAGGGTGGGGAAGGGACGTGGCTCTCGAGTAAGCTGCAAGATAACAGTATATTATACAATACAATGTCATACATTTTGGGGTGTATCATTGAAATTATTGAGACTGGTATATATACAGCACACTTATTCTTATCATTTCAAAAGCTACAACATGAACACTATAAACGGTACACCATGGGATCTAACAGCTTCATAACATAGAAGCTACTAAACATAATAATTATGGTATCATAAAGTAAGAATAGCGGTCTAAATAGGCGTCTTATTAATAATTTTATTATGACTGGCACTTGATTCACATAATTGCGTGAATTAAACTCGTATCAGTTATACCTACCTGTATCTTGAGAGGTTCAATGTGGTTTAAATACACATGAGCATCGCCAATAGTGTGCACAAAATCACCAGGCTAAGGAAACAATAATTAACACATCAGATGCAAATCAATAATAATTAAATTCAGAACAGTCATTTGTTCTTATACACACACAATATCATGTACTAAAGATCACGAAAATTTCTCCATTAATATTTTTTTGTCGACGACCTTTTCTAACAAAAATTAAACATGCAAAATATTTGTGTAATGCACATTGACTTATATCTATTTTGGTCGCTAAAGTCTGGCAACGAAATTTAGACTATGCGAAAAATTTACAAGCAAAATAGTTTACCGGCGAAAATATGCCGATCTACGGTAGATCATGCTTTTAGTGGGAAACTTCCAGACTATAAATCTAAGACAAATTTGGTTTCGCTAAGTGGGTTGGTGTGTGTGGGGGGGGGGGGGGGGGGTGGTGACAGCCAAGCAGAATTTATTATACAAAATGTTGCAATATCTCCCCCGCTCCCACTCTCTCACATACACCGGCTAGGAGTTTCACAAGATTAACATTAAAGAAGTGAGTCTAGAGTGGAGCTTGGCTTACCCTGAGGTTGCAGACGTGAGCAATCATGTATGTGAGGAGAGAGTAGCTGGCAATGTTGAAAGGTACACCAAGACCCTTCAGCAGAAAAATAGAGATAGAATAAAAAATTAGCTCAAAAAATAAATTTTACTTTCTACAGATATTATAATATGCCTTTCCCCATCATACCCGTTGACTTTGACAGAGCCGGCTATCAGTACAGCTTTCCACTATAACACTACACACACATAGTCTCATGGCATTGTGAGACACATATACACAATATACACACACATATACTCGCACAAGCATGCACAAACTCCATCAAAATTTAAATTTAATAATTAAATCTTTACTTATTTTGAAAGTTTGTGATTTACCATATCTGCTGATCTCTGGTAGAGCTGGCAGGAGAGCTCTCCATTGCACACGTAGAACTGGACAAAAGCATGGCAGGGAGGGAGCGCCATCTTGGGAAGGTCTGAGAAAGATGATTTGAATCATTCATTAGCAGAGAGCAACACTATACTATTAATCTATTACTGGTTATTTAAGAGGAGGAATCAGTTCAGTACCAGTGCTTTAGTACCACACTTAAGAAATTTGAAATCAACCTCAGGGGTGGGAAATTCCCCGTGCTCCCCAGTATGTATGACGACATAGCTACCACATTATTATGGTGGAAACATCTTTGCTCATTTCACATCAATATTGGTGAAAATTTGCAATTATTTCTATTATGTGGAGGCTTTGTGTCATGACGGTGAAAATCAATACACCAAATGTTTTGGTAACACTAAGGGCTTGGATAAACCTTTCATATTTATAAGTACAGCTGATGACCCCTTACCAACTGGGTTCCAGGCGGACATGATGATCCTCCTATCGTTGGGGTTTGTCTTGATTGTGTGTATGACCTGTGCCAGCTGATCCACCCCCTGACCGCTGTAGTCAGTGTGCATATCAACGTATTCAGCACCAAAGTGACGCCACTGGAACCCATACACTGGACCAAGATCACCTGAATGAAATTTGTTGCAAACGTAATTAATATTGCAATGTCCAACGGACAATTCGGCGTTTCTAGTGCCTCCAATCCATTTATCTCCAAGTAATATTAGCAAAGGAGAAGTACAGTGAAATCAGAGTACCCCCTCCCCCAAGTATTAGTGGCACCCACAAGAAACTACAATGTCTTCCTCGTTGTGATGTAGCCCTCGGGAATTTAATTACTCCCAGCCCATCTCTCCCAATAAAATTGAGTGCCCACCCCCCAGGGTTGTAGCCAGAGGGTAAAATGGAGGGCGACCACCCTCCTGTTCTGATCTCAATTCTATTTGATGTGGGTTTTTTTTTAAACCACAATAATGCTTTGATCTTTAAACCACCACCCCTTTTAAAATAAGAGCTGGCTACAAAACTATCCATAACCCCCACCCCTCGTAGTCTCATGCACCAGCCCCTCCTACTCAAAAATAGTTTAATGACTGAACCTTATTCCTAGGTACCATCTAGGAACTGCCAATGATATTACAGAATCATATCATATGACCAGTTAATGTACACACAACATTCCCCACAATAAAATTGGCCCATGTCCAACCCTCACACATAATAAAGACAGTATAATGACTAGAGCTCGTGGAGCACATATCCTGCGTGCTCTGTAGCGTACTCTACTGCAGAGCTGTTTTATGACTTGACGACCCTTTCCAATACTGGCTTGAGCATGCGCAGTCACATTAGTGGATGTGGTCAATAAACCACGGGCATGCTGACAAAAAATGCACGATTTGTAGCGCTAGTAAGCCTTTTTGAGTAATTCGAAGTGCATATAAACCAGTTTATCACTGACATCTACCGATTGGTTATGCTTACAACGACAACAGATGGACATCTGGGCAAACCGATTGATTTACCCCTTGCATATGCGAGTGAGGTAATTCTGTCTTCTCACCCTCCTCTCTGTGATGCAGTCCTCTTGAGTCGAGGAAGTCCCTGGATCCATTGGCGTCCCAGATGTGAACCTTCTTCTCACTCAGCTTCTTTCCGTTGGTGCAACCAGCGATGAACCAAAGCAGTTCCTCGGCCACGCCCCGCCAGAATACTCGCTTTGTCGTCAGTAGCGGAAACTGGTCACGCAGGTTAAACCTGTATAGATATATGTAACAAAATGTAATGGTGATGATAGTGATAATGTGTATGAAAAACACATTTTCTGGCAAGTCACCAGAAGAGTAGTACATATTCTGTGGTTAAAATTAATATCAAAGCCACATTAAATACAAAGAGTGGTGCTGTATTACTCTACCACTCTTTAGAGCTTGATAGTTTGCAGCGGTTTTTACTGTCACTGTGACAGTGAAAAATTGTTGTGTGTATATTATAGCTTTGAGAGTAAATGCATGTTTGAAGCAGAACTCTCTAGAGCACATACCCTGATCGTATCTGCTGTTGATAGGCATGGTCAACAAAATGCAGTGTTTGTGATGTTAGTGAGCCTTACCAATTGACTCAAAGCACAATGACGATATCAACAGATATCTTGTGCTTATAATCACGACGACACAACCAATTATATTGCTAACCCCTTCCACGGGTATAGGAGGATTCCACGCAAACGTGTGAAGGAATTTTATTGAGATGCAAATGATAGTCAGCGCCCTTTTAGGAAGTTCCGGCCAGGTTCCTGTCACACCTGTTGGTGGGAATCGAATGTATTACGTTCTATGGGGAATAGCATGCATTTATTGCGCTAGCCAAGCAAATAGTTGCTCTCTCGAAAAAGCGTCCTAGCTACATAGTGTACAGCACCCTAGAGTGCCGTAGATAGCGCCATTTTCGGTATCTACTCTGAAGCTCTGTGCAGCCTCCAAAACATATGCTATTCCCATAGAGCGCAATACATTCGATAGAGGAACCTGGCCGGAACTTCCTGAAAGGGCATTGAATATCATTTGCATCTCATTAAAATTCCTTCACACATTCACGTGGAATCCCCCTATAATTTAAGCAATAATAGGCCAATCAAACTACATTGTTAGTTTCTCGTCCACCCGTTTTTATATTTCTATGCGGGCGGTCATTATTCATTGTTCAATATTATGGCATTTTGAGGGTGTGGTTTCCTGGAACCACCCAAATAATTAGCAAAAAAGAGGTGTGGCTGGTGTTTCAAGGCAATAATGAAGGCAGAAGCAGTAGGTTGAAACAGACGCGGGCGGTGACGAGAAACTAACAATCAAGTTTGTGTGGCCTTAGTGTCAGTTGAGTTTGTACCTACCTCATTTGAGCACCGAAGATGGACTTGGTCCCCACTCCAGTCCGGTCATCCTTGATACTTCCATACTCCAGGATTCGATTAATCAGATCCAGGTACTGGTATTCATCGTGTCGGCTAACCACTAAAGTGAAAATGAAAATGAAAAGACAAAAATGTCACCAAAAGTTTCCAACTAAGATCAATTGTGGCCAGATATTAGACATACAACTATCCTTCCCTCCCTCCCCCCCCCCCCACCCTCACTTTCTCTCTCTTTCTCCAGCCTCTACAAATGTTCTCACCTGCTGTAGCTGCTACTGGTTTGGGCACTTTCTCTGCCTGTGAGCTATCGATCAGTTCCTTTGCCTTCTTCACTTTGAGTTCGTCCACCTTGTCGGGGTACACGTTGGCCACTGACGGCATATTTTCGTCACTGCAACTCATCCTTGCCTTGTGTTTTTCCTTTAATACAATTACAGCGCCTTCTTATGATCTGAATAGTTCACAGCTAGCTGGCTGTCTGTTTTCCCTCCAAAAGTTGCCGCGCGCGGGCACTGGGCCGTGGGCGGAGTCGAGTACGGGCATGCGCAATGGACGAGGCTACACAAGGGCTACAACAAAATGCGTGTATCACAACCACGTGGGGAAGTGTTGTTTGAGATGGCCATGGAGTCAGAGGATCGTGTATCAGACGCAGTGAGAGTGATAGAGAGAGGAGGAGGGCATCCACATCACGAGGCAATGGCGGCGGTCATGGCCAGGATCCTCGCCTCAGCCACACCGCCGGGCCCGGGATCAGCTTCTAAAATCCAGGAGAGGAAGAGGAAGGGAGGAGGGAAGAGAATAGAGCAAAATATTAAGAGAAAGAGAAGAAAAATGAAGGTAGTAAAAGTTGCAATATCCCTGGTATTATTTTCTAATTTTAATATGCAGATGTCATTTAGGTAGTCTCTCGCAGCCAGACTCTCTCAGGGAAAAGGGGGAGGGAGAGTCTGGTAAAGTGCTATACATCGAGTTGTCCCAGCGCCTCGTACGAGGCGCGACCAATCAGATTGCATCTTTAGTTTGCGGTGGCATATCCGATTGTGAACGGAGAATAAACACACGTGTGCAACGGTATCTCGTCCGTTCATAATCGGATACGCCACCGCAAACTATGTAATGCCATAAAGATGCAATCTGATTGGTCGCGCCTCGTACGAGGCGCTGGGACAACTCGATGTATAGCACTTTACCAGACTCTCTCCCTCCCTTTCCCCCTCCCCCTTTTCCCTGAGAGAGAGAGTCTGGCTGCGCGAGACTATCATTTAGGCCATACCAATTTGATGTTTTGTTTCTCGGACAAACAGGAGCTGGAAACAGACCAGGGTGGTCGGCATGAAAATAAAAAAAAACTAATTAACAGGAGGTGTGGCATAGTAAATCGTGAGCATCACCAGTCCACAGACAGCCAGCTATCACTTTAGTAGTGAATACTTGCATTCTCGAGCAGTTTTGATGATCGTGTAGCTTATAGCACTATCAGTAGTAGACCAAGAGTGCTCTTTTTGAAAAGTACTCCTGGCCTGTCACTATCATAATGTGAGGAATGTTAATTAAAAATATCTTATTTTTTTTTCAAATCAGCCAAAAACAGACCCGCCGAATCCGAGAAACAAAAAATTAACTTGGTATGGCCTTATTATCTTTTCTGGTAAAGGGTCGTTGGTCACAGGCCTAGAATAAACTTGAAAAAATTCCATCATGATATGTAGATCAACTGTAGTTAATTGAATACAACATATGTAAAAAATTAGCATTTTATGAATTCTCCTATTATTATGTGTATATATGGAGCAATTGACGACCTTTACCAGAAAAGGGCGTATTTTCCAAGTATGCTACTTATACCAATTCCTGATTCCAGAATGGAAACATGGAAACAGAAAGATCATCAGACCATAGTAGTAGCAGTGATGAAGTGTCAGGGTCTGATTCCGGTTCCACATGGGTTCATTCCGCTGGGCCCCCTCCTCCTGTGACTGATGTTGTGCTGCAGTGTCACCGCTCGCCCCTTGACTGGGATGTGGAGGGAGAGAGACAGCTACAGAGAATGGCCACAAGGGGAGGTAAGCTGAGACGGGATGAATGTATCGTAATCGAATTTGAAATAATTTCTCATGCTGTGTACACATAGTTTGGTTACCTTAGGGTGACTATTTTTACGGGTACTACCGTTTGATATTAATTTTCTGCGAATTGGCCTAAAAATGCAAAATTTTGTACCCACTAATGTTAGCCATTTGCACTATAGAGCGTTAGAATTTGTCGACCCTGTACCATTTTCATGTACAAATTGCAAAATTTAATACTCATAGATTGTGTTTAAAGTCCAAATCGCAGAAAAATGTACCTGCGAAGAATTGTCACATTAAGATAAGTAGAAAATTTTGGGAAAACATGGAAAATAGATGGATAATGATTTGAATATGCATACCGTAGTGTCCTGGGCAAGTGCCCACTCCCGCATAAGCACCCATGCAGTGTTGTAGCCAGCTCATATTTTAAAGGGGGTGGTTGTTTAAAGTTCAAAGCATTATTGTTGTTTTAAAACCACGTCAAGCAAAATTGAGGTCAGAAAGGAGGGTGGCTGCCCTACATTTTATCCTCTGGCTACATGTATCTAATTTTAAGGGTCAATAATTATATCAGCTTGTACACAAACGTATGGAAATTCTATCCCCATGGGTGCTTAATTACCCGGGACACTACTGTAATATTTTTGTGTTGAGAATCATCTATAATACCTGCTCTTTCCTCCCCCCCCCCTCTCTCTCTCTCTCCCCCCTCCCTTTCTCACTCTCTTCCTCCCCCTCTCTGCTGTAGTTGTCCAGCTCTTCAATGCAGTAAGTAAACAACAGAAGATTATTGAAAAGAAGGCAAAAGAAGCTGGAGCCTCCGAGAGGAAGAAAGCGAAAGGTCAGAAAGACTGAGCTGCACATGTAGGGATTCTATATTACCATTGTTGACTCTGTTGCTTGTTGATCGAGGAGGAGGGGAGGGGAGAGGAAACCAGACATGTTCTAGTGGTTTAGAACTATCATTAGTTGTACGCTTTACAAACTTAGGGATGAGTAGTCAACCTCAGAGATAATGATGGGAAAGTCCCTGTAGCCCCCACCTTATAAAATTAAATAACAACTGTGCATTGCACCTCCGTGTTTCTCTGGATACTACCATAGTATCCTTGGCAAGTGCCTATTCCTAGGTAAGCACCCAGGTGCTTGTTTTGAATACATGAGTACTTCGAGGCTATATAAATCCGTATTGCTATGGATGGCAAACATCCAGGTCATGTTAGTTAGGTGTGTAACAAACGGGAAACATTGTGCAACTGATTACTTTCTGTATTACCTCATGGACTGTATAAATAGTGTGTGCATGTTTGTGTTGTTTAGTTCTCCCTAATATTACTTCCCCTTGTCTTATTACCTACAACTACTGCATGAGAGCATAGGCAGGGAGCAGTCATTACATTTGGGGGCCCGACTGGGGTCCTGCGATCACTCGTGGACACGAGTGAGTCTGCCAACCAGTGTGACTTAGGAATCGGGACCGAGCGTGGTGTTACAGGTGGCGATTGTGACCAAGTTGCTATAATTATATGTTAACTCCACCCACGAATTAGCATACGGATTGGCTGGGGCCTCGCTTGGACACTTACTGGGATACTACGGTATACTAAGTTTTCATGAATGATAAACAATAACGTACTCTCTTATTGTGTGAATCCATGTACCATAGAAACCCGCAAATATGCCCCCCTCGCGCATAAGCCCCCCCCCCCCCCCCGACTGTAAAATATAATATTAGAGTCCATAAGCCAATAAAAACAGTAGCTACAGCTAGCAAACTAACTATTGTGCCATAGTATGCCTTACATTCTTGATTTTCTCAAGTTATGCCCATCAAATACCGTAGACTCTGGTTAATAAGCGCATGCGCTTATAGCGGTAAACGGAATGACAGTATGCGCTTAATAAAGGATATGCGCTTATATGGCACATAACCACGCCCACAAACGTTTGGGCACGTGATGGATGCGAGGCCCGCTAGCACTAGTGCTCGATCGATCGATCGAGCACTTTAACGTTTACAGTTGCCGCTCAAGATGACGAGTGCTGGCGATTTGTCGATCTTCTTGCATGATAACGTTATTCGTGGCCATCATTTCTCCAAAGATAGCCGGACTCCAAATACTTTCCAGCAGGTTCATAGAACGCCACGCCTATTAAGCGCATGCGCTTAATAAACAATAGCTTATGACAAGAAGAGGGCATGCGCTTAATAAATAATGTGCGCTTAATAGCGAGGTGCACTTAATAACCAGAGTTTATGGTAGCCAGATAAAGTACAAAGATTGCTCGCCCACGTGGCATTCGATGGTCGGTAATGGTCGTCACATGGAAATGTAAGGATCCCATGCATAAGCCCCCTTCCCACTTTTACCCAATACTAGTGGGGGGGGGGGGGAATCGCAGGATTCTACGGCATATGGTTAATTTTCCCCATGCAGTACTGAAGTCGATTGATAAAGGTAGCTTCATAGACATGCTAAAGACTGCGGGAGCTGGCGATAGTGAAAGGACCAACAGAACAGCAAGAACGACAATAGTGAGAACATATTAGATCTATCCATTGAATTTCTGTGTTCATTGTATTATACTTTAAAGAGAAAGGAAAGGGGGTGGGAGCTGAGTACAGGGTTGAAGCAACGTTGTCAGCTATAAATTTAAGTTGTTGACAATAATTATTATGTTACTTGTATTTCCCATGCACAAGCATGTAAACCCGTGCATATGCACTCTCATTATGTAATTTATACTCTGTCTCCCTCTCCCTCTCTCTCTCTCTCTCTCTCTCTCTCCCCCTCTCTCCCTCTCTCTCTCTCTCCCTCTCCCTCTCTCTTTCTCTCACTCTCTCTCCCTCTCTCTCTTTCCCTTCCTCCCTCCCTTCCTCTCTCTCTCTCTTCCTGTCTTCCTTGTTGTCAGTCATCCTCAAGCTTGGCTGAGTCTAGTGGTGGTCAGCCTGGTGGTGGGGAGGTGGAGCAGCCTGACTGGGATGTCCTTAAAGATGGCTACTTCACAAAGAAAGGAGCAGCAGCTACTAGTTCATCCATGTTGGACTGGGAGGAGGAGGAGGAGGGAGAGGGGGACTCTAGCTCTCTAGAAGACTCTTCCAGTCATCTCCATGAACTGTAGCTAAGCACATACTATGCACCATTTAGATTCTCTACAGTTAGTTACAATAGAATCGTTGTAACAAGTGATGGCTCTGCCGACCTTCTTACAGGAGAAAGAGGTAAAGGTCAGCAGAGCCATCACGTGTTATATATTATATATCAGGTCTCACAATGATTGTATTGTACATATAGGCATTTTAGTGATTCTTTACCAAATTTGTGTGCTAGTCTATATTTGTGTATGAAGGGCAGTCACCTCTCCTTAAGATTTGATGTTTACATTGCTTGCCCACATTGGATAATATGGTATCAACGTTTACCTTATACATAATTTCAGTATCACCGTTTACCTTGTTAGTGCCAAAGTCAACTGAAGGTGTGACTCACACCCACTCGTACATGTGTTTGTGGAAAGCCTGTTGCATATTATTGTTATAATAATTGTAATAATATTAATATGGGAGAATGGCTTTGATGGCCTGAACTGAAAATTGCATGCCAAACATATTTTACAGTCACAGCTATAATTAATGTACATGGCCTGGTGTCCAACCCTGGTAGCAGGAAATACATGTTAGGGTGTAGTCTGGTGTACCATCCCCTTAGCAAGAGAGAGGAAGGGTCTGGTAACATCGATATCCATGCAGTGTTGCCAGGTCTACAGAATCTACGGATTTTTGATTAACAGATGAGGTATAGTTAAGAAGAAATGCACACCCAACCTGGCAACACTGTCCATGTCCAGAAAGTTCTGGTAGATCTGGACATGGATATCTACCAGAACTTTCTGGACATGGATATCGATGTTACAACAATATCCATGTCCAGAAAGTTCTGGACATGGATATCGACGTTACCAGAACCTTCCTCTCTCTTGCGAAGGGGATGGTACACCAGACTACGGGTACTTAAGGGTGCATGAACTGACCGCAACAGGAAATTAACCGTGACTGTCACCGCAATAATATTTAATAATCAGTGACATCATTCTCTGTGGCCGCCATTTGGCCCGGTCTCGATAGCCATTCGGGTAAAGAACAAGAGAGAGATACAATATTGCTAGGAAGCGATCTCCTGTCTACTTGAGGACTCGTCGAGAAAGAAGGCCATTGATCCAAGCAAAGTAGTCGAGAAGCGAAGTCAGAAGGCTGTGGTCACAGTGGTTTGGTCGCCGGGAACAGATTCACAGTGGTAAGTTGGTGATACGTTATTCAAAGATGAAGCTTAAATTATACTCAATGCCATATCAAATTATTTAGCTAATACTGTCAAATAATTTAGTTCAAGATTCTTGGACCAGAACTTATTAGAAACAGAGTCTAGCAGACGGTCATTGGCGGTTGATGAGCTCTAAATTTTATATTACAAGGGCAAACAGAAAGAATACCTTATGGCTATGATTTGATTTGTGTGTACAAATTTGAAAATAGTACAGCGTTTTGTGGATACCGTATATATTACGGTTCTCAGGATATAGGCGCCACCCTAATGTGGGCGCCCTTTGGGACCTATGCAATTTTTGAGCACTCACCTAGGCCATGCCTACTTAATTTCATGTTCTTGGACGGATGCCAGGGGAGGCTCAGATAGGGTCCATCGGTAGACCAAAAAATATGTTATTATAACATACATATGAATCTCATTAAGAGGTCATGAATATCATTAGCAGTCACCGTGCTCTGTATACTTACTTCATCAAGACTGGACCAGGACACACCTGTAAGATACTGAGTCTTGGCAAAAAGGGGCGATCCTTCACTGACTGGGGGGAAGTTCTTTTGCCGACACCAGATACTTGGACTGCTATTTAGTCGAACTGAAAGAGCTGAACGCTGCTGTCTGCTCGCTCGATCGAGCATGCATGGTGGTCACGTGATTGTGGCTTTTAATGGAATGTTTGGAAATCTAGTCCAAGAAACATGACATTAAATTGATGTGGCCCTACTGCTTTGATGTCTTTCTGGAGTTAGAGACAGCTGTTCTGATGGCTACTGTACCAGCAACTCGTGATGATTCAGCGATTAGAGTGAAACTTCCAGAAAGAACTGAAACTAGAACAATACTTTTTATTGTTTTCACCACTTTCATATTGACTACCACTAAATAGTACCAGTTAGTGAGACTGGCAAAACTTCCAGAACCATTCTAATCGCAGCTCTTAGGTGCCCTTTGATCTGCTCTGAATTTTTGGTTCTAGTTGGTGCCTGCGTGATCTGTAATTATTTTTTAGGGGTGCCTAAATTAGAAAGTATATGGTACTAATTTTAGCGAGTTTTACATTCCATTTTTTCGAAATGGTTGAAAACTATAGTATTCCTGGATACAATTTTTTTATGAAAATTGGGCAAATGGGAGCCGGAGGGACATGAACATCTTTGCCGGGCGAAAATTTCACCACCTGCTCTCATTGGTGAAATTTTAGTTATTAAGTTTTGTCATGTGTTAGGCCACTCCACGTCAATCATTAGTTTCTGGTCACACCAGTTGTCTCAAGTACATGTGAGTGGGTGGGTGGTTAGGACTATGGGACTATGACTAATATTTGTGACCCTCCACGAGGAAACCAAGCATAATGCGCGGAAAAAAAATTTTTGAGTTAAGGCCACCATTACCAACTACAACCTTTGAACTATTGCTCCAGCAAATTTGAAGTCTCTAGCCCGTGTAGTCACGGAGATATGAGCAAAAATATACCCGGATCGCCCGTACTAAAGTATTGCAAAAAATTGCAATGAACACTGCTACATACGTTGCACGCGGAAGTCCGTATATTCGCCGTTTATGGTAAATACGTGGCCCCGCCCACTAAGTCAAAGAGCCAGATGGCTGCCGAAACTTTGGAAAGAGAGCAGCAGCCGGCGTTTCGATGGAAAAGAACGAAAAGATAGGCGTGTCTATAGATAGTTAGTATACAAAATCGAAGAAAGAAGTGACTGGAGAGTGTTTTCTGTGCAGCTGCCGTGCTTCCCTAGCTGCAACTATGGCAACGGCTCCGTATCATGGACGATCAATGTTAGCTACACGGCCGACTTCTTCGAGCCATAACTCGGTAAGTATAGCGTTCTAGAAGCTACGAAGCAGATTTTTGTGTAGAGGAATGATTCCTCTATCGATCTATACCAAAAAGTGAAAAACGATAATTATCACCTTTGGCAACTATTTTGGCCTGTATCTCAGATTGATATCCAGCGCATTATGCTTGGTTTCCTCGTGGAGGGTCACATTTATTAAAAGGAAGTGCTTACATTATACCACAGATGCATAGCCAGCAAACCTTGAGTGCAAACAACAGCCTGTCAGATCACATGGCTCATGCTATGAGCTGTACAAGTACATAGACAGTTCAACAATGCTGACTGACAAACCACAGTGCATTAGTAGCTATTTGATCACCATCATGGAATGTGCAGCAGGCAATGAGCTCGAGGTCAAGATGTATAGTATCAATCAAGAGTAGATTAGCCATAAGAGTGTTGAACTACTGCAGGGCCCGTGTAAACGCGAAACGTCTGAATGACGTCACGTTAATGAAAGCGCGCGGTTGTATAGCATGTACTTTAAGTGGGTGTTGAGTCAACACATAAACCACCATATCATGCATGCATGCACAGCTGTGCCACGTGGCCTGATAACCATATACACTGTGTATTAACGCGTGCTGAATGAGTGAATTGCAAGATCACAGAAATGGCCAGCAAAGTTAAGAAGCTTACACAGAAAGAAGTGAAAACAGTTGCAGATAAGTTAGAATATGCATCTCCAGAAGGATGTGATCAACTGTCATCAAAGATACTGGAGGACATAGCAAACTCCAAACAAGTATCTGTGTTTGAGCAAAGAAAAGAGCTACTAACTTTGTTGAGAAATGATCTGTATGATGAATTCAAATCTTTGGTAAGCTCCTTGCTTGGTGACTATGTGTACTTATATCGGTCTACAAAGGGAAGAACAAAATATGCAGATTTTCAAGTTGAGTGGTTGCAGCATATTAGAGCTGTTGGTGAAAACGGGTCAATGTTTGCTACCAGTGATGCTCAGCCAACACAGGAATATGAATCAGACATCATCCCAAATAGTAATACTCATGCTACATGGGCAGTGGTGTACTGTCAAGCCATGGATGCACTAGGACACATATCTGATGATACTAATCTTATCATTTTGCACACAATTGCCGGTGCAGTGTATAACCATCAGCAGCAGAAATTCATTCGTACACAATGCCATGAAACAGCACCAAACACAGTGTCCCTACCTTCTGATGATGATGCCCTTTATCGGATGTGTGGAGCGGAAATCTGTAGGATGATCAAAGCCAGGCAAAAGAGTGCAAAAAAGGATGAAGAGGTTTGCTTTTTGAAACGATTGACTATCAAAGCTCAGGACAAAGAGAAGATACCACTGCCACAGGGAATAAAGAATCTGGATCAAACTGGCTTCCTGTGGGTACCTATCCCTCAACTCTTGCCCTATTTACGAGAGGTAGACACATTATTCCAGGATGAAATTAATCATGACAAATTTAGACTAAAGGGTGACCGAATTTTTGAGGTAGGAACCTAAATTTATTACCATTAAGTATCACTAAATGGACACTCACACACTTATATTTTGACACAGGATGCTCAGAAGACTTTTTCTGAACAAGAGGAGAGATTGCACAGCATTTTCCAAACATGCTTGAATAACTCTGACGCTTTTGGGACTCATAAATTACCACCAAGTGCATTTGCTGTCTTTAAAGAACTTAATTCAAAGATGCTAAACCTGCGTAAAGAAGATTGGCTCTCATCATGGAAAAGAATCACATTAAATAAGAAAGGGAAAACATCAGCAGTAACATTAATGCTAAGAGATGAACTTAAGCCTCAGTCAGCTGTCAAGTCCAGAAAGTAACTGTAGTTTAGTGCTTCCTATTGTATTTCTTCTTAGTTAGAACACCATGTAGGTTTACTTTGTCCTTTCTGTAATGCTCAGTATTCTTCGTTGCATCAGCAATAATCAGTTTTGCCACGCTTCCTTGGTAGTTAATCGCGGACAAGTGACCTCCAGCATTGAACTTGAAGCGGCCGAACAGACTTTCAACCACACTGCCATTGATTCGCACTGGGACTATGTAGTATCCAGGGTATCTGGCCAGAAAGTCTTGACACAATCCAATGAATCCTGTCACAGTCAGCTGGAGAAGGTCCCAAGTCTGCAATAGGGGAATAGCAGGTGTACATGAGAGGAGGTGGTTGGTATATGTTACACACATTGTACCTAATTAAAGCACACCCAGTTATCAACACTTACGGAGGAAATTAACACTTAGTACCTAACAGACAATACACTAGCTGTACCTGCCAGGCTAGAAATGTTGTTTGCCTATCATCAGTGATGTCACAACCTGCATGTACAAAATTAATGTAAATCTGTGAAATGTAGTCAAAGTTAAGGAATTTTCATCATACCTGATTTTAAGGCCTCATCACACCATCCTTCAAAAAATTTGAAGCCAGATTCAATATTTTTTAGAGCAGGGGAATCAAGGTCAGATATAGGTTTCTGTGAGAGTAGACCAGTCTCAAAGATGCTATTGAGTGCAACAAGATATGCCAGAGTGGCCTTGTCGTAGTCCAACGTAGACCCTCTTTCTAGAGTGCAGTCCAAGTGGGTTTGTATTTCAGCTATGACCTTCTCTTGCTACATGTATACATCATCATACATGTGAATAATAGACATACATGTAACACTTGCATGCAATTATCAGCTGATATTCCACGTATGCATGTATGTAGTAGTGTCACATACATGTACCTGCATAATCTTTGCTGGAGTGACATTCAGACGGGTCCATGAATCACGGTATATGTACCGAGACTTCATTCTTGGAATCGTCACCATCTGACCCTTCTGTGACCTCTCCACTTCTCTCTCCCAAAGCCTTTCTATGGTCTTCCAACCAAAAAAAGTGCCTCCTTTGAAAAAATGCTTTGTTTTCTCAACTCCAGAATTGTATAACACAGACACTAGACTCTTCAACTGCGCAACAAGTAAGTGTGAATGTACATGTACATGTGGCATACACATCAAACTATTTTACCTCATGTGATGGGCATACAATACACCAAGTGCGCCATCCTGAGAAGGGATTAGTGAATGATGCAGAAATAGATTCAGTTCCAAATTTGCCAGTGTGTCCACTCAGCTTCTTGAATAGTGCTTGGTTCCAACTTGCGCCATCACCCACAATCGCACCCACATGAAAATTGTATGTTTCAAATACCAGCATTGCATCAAAGAGACAGGCAAGTGTGAACTTTGCATCGAATCCATCAGAGCTGGTATAATGAGGCCCAACTACATCAAAGCTCCCAGTGAGATCTCGCCATACGAACTGCAGTATGTACCGTGTCTCTTGAACCTTTTGAGCATCGTCAAGAGAGGTGTAGACGTCTTGTAGTGCTGGAAGATCGCTAGGTGTCATTGCAACTCCAATAATCTGATTGTTCTTCGAATTCCACACGACTTTCCCTTGCACACGAACTTCATCAAATATCAGTATTCCATATCCTTGGGGCTGGTGATGTCCTCCAGACACCTGCTCTTTCTTGTACTTCTCATATAACTCGAACTGGGCAGCAATTTGGCCCTCATTCGCACCTGGCTCACTCCTTTCATTCGACAGGAAAGCTTGCAAACTCGATCTGTTGGGTAGCTGAAGAATGCCAAGATTTCGTACTGCTTCAAATGCTGCTGGGCTCCGGGAATAGATTGCCAATGCTGAAGGTACATGTAGTTTGACACGTGCACAACATACATGTATTATGCATACTTGTAATGTCATGTAGGTTAATCACATACCTATTCTGTATGTAATCGTGCTCCACCTGTTACCCTTTGAGCCTGTTACTATATCAAAGAAAACCAATAACCACTTGATCATAATTACAATTAATGAACAAACTTACTGTTACTTTGTTGGTCCTTAAAAAAGGCAGCCTTCTCCTTAGCATTATTCCATACCGCTCTCAGCAATTCACCACGACCTTCACCAGAGTTTTCTGCTTCACCAACCATGCTGTCAAGCGTCGATCGAGCAACTTCACTTTCTTCTAAGCCATTGATGAGCTTGGTTAGCTCTTCTCCTTGTGTGTCTGTCAAAGAAACACCTATGTATTTGAACCATAATTATTTTATCGATAACAATATTATTATTCAAGATAACAGCTTGTTTACTTGTTGCATCAGAAATCTTTTTTACTTTGCGAAGTAGGTCATGCCTCTCCCTCACAAGTTTCTTGCGACGTTTGTCTTGGCTGTCTGGGCTCAACTTGCTCCAACCATAGTTGGACGAAGGGTCTGTTCTGTTTACCTTGGTCTCAAAATCAAGTAAAACCGCACGTTTAGCCATTGTTTGGAGATGTTGATGAACCTGAAACGTGCATACACACATGCTAATCAGTAGTGAAATAGAAATGGTGAAGATACCTTTTTGCATTCATTGCAAACATCATGTAGTTTATGCAGTAAATTCAACCGGCGATTTGAAGGATTATGCCAAAGAATACATTGGTTAGATTCATACCGAACAATAGGCTCACGGATGATATGAACTTCACTGCTCTGAAAACGGATGACACTCTGCTTGTCTTCATAGTCACTCACACACAATCCAGGGCAAAGGACGTATCCAGAATCTGGAAGGAGCATCCTCACCACCGAATTGAACTCGTCATTTGAGTGAATGATTCCTGTATTAATAGTGTGTTTGAATACCATTACCTGATTTACGTTTACACGTAGTACTGACCTTTTGTAATAGTGCGAGAAAATGGGAAGAGCACTTGGATTTGGTAGATTCCCATATCAGATACAATTATGCGAGCACAATTGGTAGGGCCTATGGTAGGATGAACCACGACAGAGGGAGATACCACTTCAAGCCAACATTTTCCTCCTTCAATTCCTGAACTTTCATTAAGGTGAATGTAGCGGTACTTCAGTGAAGGAAATTTCTCTTGTACATTCGCTTCTAGAGTTGGTAAAAGCGGATGGTTATCTTCAGAAATAGCCTCTATTTGATGCACTTCTCCTGCAGTTATCCCTGGACTTGCTTTCATTAGGACATCTCCCTTTGTGGCAGACTGCTGAGGCAGTGATTTGAATAATGATCTTGGTGTCACCGTGTCCACTGTACCTTGGGTAACAGACCCCACAAATGATTTCCTCTTGTGCTCACAGCTTGGCTCTGGAGTTATAGCAGACGAGGAGTGAGCTCTCTTGCTCCTGGGGGTCGTTTCAAGGAGACTTTTCATGCTAAAACTATTTCCAGTGGCAGATGTAGTATGAGATCTCAAGTTACTTGATCTTGGAGACTTGGACAGTAGATTCTTCATGTCAAACTGAGACCCCCTCCTTCCACGAGGACTGCATCTTTTCATAAGAACACCTCTCTTTCGAGCAGGAGATGGGAACAGCTTTGCCTTTAGCAACCGCGCGCTACTCGAAGGAGTTCTCATGGCTCTATGGCTAGCTACACAAAAACTGCACAGCTGGCACCACGTGGCTGCAGGACTGTACATATCTGTTTACACAGTGACATGGTGTTAAGTGGTTGATAAGCATACCAGGGCTGATAACGTGACGTCATTCAGACGTTTCGCGTTTACACGGGCTCTGCAGTAGTTCAACACTCTTATGGCTAATCTACTCTTGTATCAATAGGTCTATTTTTTCTATGAATATCATTATAGCCCTCATAAATTAGCTTTTCAAAATATCATATGCGGGAGGGCGACCAGAAACACCTTAATAATAATTGGCAAAATTTCGAAATTAGCCATGCCTATTGACAATGCACGTGCCTACTCAATGCATAATGCATGCAGGCCATATGCTTTCTGCTGGTTGGCAATGCATAGCCTCACTATTATTAAATTTCATACCCACAATGATGTAATCTTAAGCCCCGTTTATACATACAAGCTAAACCACTTTGGAATGTGCTTTAGTTGCGTTTACACGTAGCCAGCTTAGAGCGTTGACACATGGACAGTTTGTATAGCAACGTATCCTAAACCGGTTCAAACCACCTCCCAGGCGTGGTTTACAAACCGGTTGGAAGAGGGCTTGTAGAGGGGTTTAGCGTGTTTACACTAAGCCAGCTTAAACTAAGCTGGCTTCCAAGCTGGTATTGTCAAAATAGAAACCATACAAATCATGTAAACTTACAGCGGTTCTAGAACATTCAGGGGTCATAGGCCAGAGTTCTGTGGTAATACATGATATATTATCTATGAATATAATTAACATGCAAACGGCAATGAGCTGGAGCCATAGATGGGCTCCAGCTCGAGAAGTGGCCAAGAAAGCAATATCTGATGGCTACCTCCACACACTCATGAACAAATATTTCACGGTTGGTTTAGCATGATCAATGAAGTGCTTGTCCTAAGATTTATACAAGGCGATTGCGAGTTACAATCCCCAAAGTACCGCACAAAGTGGGATAAAAACATAATAATTTTCCACTTGTATCTTCTTTCCATAGAAATATTGTTTGAAGTGGGATTTAGTCCCTGCTACCTTCGGTACTTCTATGGATGCCAGCCTGTTTAATGACATCACACTGAGGGCGTGCCCACTGTAGTTAAATTCCTTTGGACCATGTCTGTTGTTTACATCTATGCTTGATTTATGATCATGTGATATGGAGTTATAGTGTTACAAACGTGCATGTCTTCAACAGTCCTCCCAGTCCCTAATGCTGTTGAGTTTTAAGTAATGCCATCTGCTGGCTAAAATATGAAGCCCTATCGAACTGAATCAGAATGCAAGATAGCAGTTATACAAGGCTTCATTTAGGTAAGAGGTCGTTCCTACGAAAAATTTTTTACACGAAAATTTATCATACGAAAGTTTCTTTACACGAAAATTTCCAGATCTACGGTATGTATCAAATCTGATTATTGGGGGGTGGGAGCTGTGGCCCCCATGTTCCTACTCCACTAGCTGATACACGTTATGAGAATTCATAGAATGCCAATTTCATATTATAATATTATTATACGTTAAATTGAATCATACAATTAGTAACAGGTACTGCAATAATATTATTATTAATAACTTGTCTATATACCATTTCTGAAACTAAGATGTAATTTTACAACCACATCTGGTACCCGGTCCAGCAAAGGTCTTTTGAAAATACTGATACCACAGTTATTGGTTCACCTGATACAGGAGTTCAGTCTTAGAAAAATTAATGAATGAGCTATAATAATATATTAATAATATTATTATTATTTTGCTAACTGCAGGCAAGAAAATTTAATAACTATTGATACTACACAATCGATGTCAGCTCAAGCAACTAACTCTGGTATGTACTAGCTATGTTTTTAGGGAGCTCTTCACTTACTGTTGTGCATGGTATGTATGACAACTGATGTCCATTTTTTGCAGATACTATGTGGGAGGTACCTGGTGTGGAAGCGTGCGATGAAACGAGTGTGGTTGTATACTGTTCTCAAGGTCAGCTTGTCGAGTGGAATGGCTTGAAGCTTCATATCCACGCCGGCAGCTTACCAAAGGGCTTACAACAATGTACCATTTCCATCAAAGCTTCTCTTGCTGGGGAGTACGAGATCCCTGAGAACACTCGTCTAGTTAGTGGAGTCATTTGGCTTCGCTGTGAGCCACAGTGTACCTTTACTAAACCTATCACAGTTGAGATCCAGCATTGCAGTACTAAACGGAACCGCTCTCAACTAAAAATATTGCGAGCATTTGGTAGTCAGATGCCCCTCCCCTACAAGTTCAAGCCACTGGGAGATAGCTTTGATGCAAACACCTTACTGTATGATATGAAAGGTTTCTCTGGGCTTTGTACTGTCGAAGAGAACCCAATTTCAGAGAGAATGTACTACAGTCAGCTATTCTACCGCAGTTATCTTAGCAATCAACAGAGGCACGAGATTCACATACCCTTCGTTTGGAACACTGAGTTGCACTTAAATGTAATGCAGTCATTGTTTGCATGATGCACAGTCATTATCAGTGAATATAACATACTTGCAGAATATAAGCCGGAAGTATCCGGAGGATTCTTTTCAAGCTGGTTGCCACATGGTTGTTACGGTAGAAGGAGAAGAAATTAGACTAGCACTTGATACAGCAAAGTGGACAGAAATCATGGATGGTCAGTGGGAAATTAAATCAGTTCAACAAACGGTAAAATAATAAGATGATAATTATACAATCAAATCATTGACTCACAACGCTGTTCAACTCTTTCTATAGGTTACCAGAGATGACCTTGACAATTTTAAACCAGGTAGAGGGTTACCCAGCTGTGTACTGGAGGCACGCCCTCTCCGTGAAGATTTCCCTCACCTTTTACACCAGATCATCCTTAATGGGGTCGAGCCACCACATCATGAAGTCATTCTATCTTACATGCCATCAACAACTAATAGAGGTTCGACCAATTGCAACCTATTATGTAGTCTCGCGCACCAGCCCCTCACCCTATCCAAAGAGGGAGAAAGGGTCTGGTCAAATGCCTATAGGGCCCGTGTCCCCGCCCACTATACAGTGCGCGCCAATCAGATGCACGGAATAAAGTCACATGACTACACGGGTATGAAAGGAATGCAAATTAGTGATTGTGCACATGCGTGATCGTACCCAAAATAACCCCAGTACAATGGAATGTTAATTTAATTTTGTATTTCTTATTCACGCACACCAGAAATACATGACGTCATGCATTCCTCGGTGACACGGGTCCTATACGCATTTGGCCAGACCCCTTCTCTCCATGTGCGTGAAAGGGGGCTGGGGACGAGACTACCTATTATGGTGGCATTATTGTCACGAATTATTTTTATGCACACAGATTATCCCAGTGGTGCCAGTGTGAAGCAGCCACCTACAGTTGAGACCCAAGCGGACGTGGACTCACAATCATCAACATTCTCCAAGGACATGAGTAGTGAGCAACTAGCACTGTGGTTAAGAAACAACCCCAGCCTGAGTGGGGCAGAATATGAACAAGATATCAGCAAATTAAGAGGTATGCCTGACACTGTGCTGATTGTAGTAATAATAACAGTAAATAATATTATTGCTTTCATTGATTTAGATGCCAGAATTAATGGACATACATTCCTAAGTCTGAATGACAGTAGGCTGCAAGAACTTGAAACGTCCGTAGGATTCAAATCAACCATTATGGATATCATAGCTTGGTGTCAAAGAGTTAAAGGGAAGAGTGCCAAGGTTTAGACCTAGACAGGTTTCGAGTTATTATAGCTAACATCCTTCACATTTTCATCTTGCTAAAATAATTAAGTTTTGATCCTTCATTTATATTATTATATTGCAATTGGCTACCTTTACTAGACCTACATGCATTGTACATACTGATCGTGACTGAGATCTCCATAGTGATTGTATTAATAATTATAGCTTAGTGTGCTTTCTATCCCTCGCCACAAAGTGTAGGCAGAGGGTTACTGCAATTGTTTGGCGATTTTTGTCCGTCCATCAGTCGCACAACCCTTCTTTGCTAAAATTATGGTAAGGGTCGTCATAGAGAAAGTATACATAATATTATTATACATGTAGCATAAAGGAAGAGTGGTCATGTTAATTTCTGCCCAGTGGAGTGAGTAGTAGTGTGCAGCTGTTGCAACTTGCCAGTCTGTGTTTACATGGCACCTACCTCAACTACATGACTGATTGCCATTTTATCCTTTGCTGGTCAGTTGTTAATGCAGTGACAGTGCATGTAAACAGGCAGTGATTCTCAAGACTTGGTGCATAATTCAATTGAAGGAGGCTTTCAGTTTATAATAATTATTATAGTGACATAGCCTGGTGCCTTCTCCCAACACTTATAGAGATTCGAAGAGTACTAGAACCCTGTTTAGGTGCAGGGTATGTAGTTCAGTAGTACCATAACCCTATTCAGGTGCAAGGTATAATATAGTTTACTAAATATTCCTGGCATATTACATAGTATTATAATATACATGTATATTGAGCCATGCTATATGATATGCATGTAGCGGTGAGGGTTCTGCACTCTGTGCGTTCATAATATTATTTTTATATATATAGGGTTGCTATTGGCTATGTCAGACTATACCTTTACTACCTACGTATGTCCAGCAAATTTAAAGGATGGACATGTATAGAACTATATGCATGTACTGATCATGATTGAGATCTCGGCTCCATAGTGATTGTATTAATTAGCTATAGCTTAGTGTGCCTTCTATTAGTATCCTGTAAATCGTTGCTTTTTTGTGATAATGCATGGGATTTAATGAACTATGTCCTATTTCTAGGCTAGGGGTTCCTCACAGTATAAGTGTTTCGGTAAACACACTTCTTGCTGTGAAACTTTAGCTATATTATTATTATAAATCCTTGAATTGGTGCTTTAATTGTTATACACATGGATATTGTGTCAAATTCAAAGTATCATAATTACAGGGGCTTTTCGTGGTGTAAATTATGCCTGGGCCAAATACTCGTGAATAATAATAATATTTTGAATAATAGGCAGCTTCTTGAAGAAGTTGAATAATGGGCTGTTCAACTGCTCAAGGGAATACGTAGTGTGCATGCATACACAATGTGTGCTTAAAATAGAAAACTTTGTGTCATGTGACATGAGTCTATGGTCAAATGCATGGAGGAAGCACTTGAGCCAACAATTCAGATAACTAGTCATCGATCATCATTATTAATTTTTGTGAGTGTTAAAAGTTCCTTTAGCCTCAGAACATACAGTAACTCTTTGTTTCCCACCCTATACAAAATTGAGTAAACTATTGACATTAATTTTTTACTCGCAACTTACGCATGGTGAAGGTCTAAAAAAATTTTAGTAGGTAAAGGGCACTCTATAGATAAGCTAGAAATAGCACATAATTCGCTAAATTAGAGTAGGGGGCTGAGAAAAAAATTTTCACCAAGCATGGCATGCATGGCTGTGGATCAAGTTATCTCTACACTTCACGCGGAGGATAGCGACAGTGTTACATCTTTAGCTCTAATTTTTTTGAGTTACTGGGACTACTAGAAGAGCAGGAAGGCTCAAAGAATGAAGGCCTGCCAGAATCAAAAGGTATTTGCTACCCACAAGTATGGCCACCATTACCAGTTTGACTGTATAAACTATGTATGTATGTATCGGTATGTATAACTTTGATCAGTATCCCCTAAATACTCTGTCTGAACACCGTAATTCATATTTCTGACATTTGTTCATCCTGCATTGAAACTGCTATGCTTTATAAACCTTCAAAATTGTTCCTATCCAATTCAATAAAAATTCGTTAATAATTTGTCCAATTAATATTAGAGGATATAATTTTTTTTCTAATTAACTATTTATGGTATGATGATCCAATTGCTTCTGCTGGGTGGTATAATTCTTATAAGTACATGAAAAAAAAAATCAGGGATGTAGCATAAACAGAAGGGAAGTTATAAGGGATAGAGTGACGAGAGGTGCGGAAATAGCAAAGTTAATTGGGAAACTAAGAGATAAAGAGATAATTTGCATATAATCTAGCACTAGTTGGCCAAAATGTACGTACATGTAGCTACATTCTGGTCATAATAATATTATTATTCATGTTTAATTTTCATTGCATTTTGTCAGCTTTTTTTAAAGAATAATAGGTAAATTTCTCTTGAATAATGGGGTAGATATTAAATGAAGAATAATTATTTAAATAATGGGCAAATAATTATAAAGAAATATTTGGCCCAGGCCTAGTGTAAATCCCTGTGCTTAATATAATATAATAGCTAGATGTATGCATGTGTATCTTAGTGTACATGCGTTTATAATAATACTGATGGGTGAGGAAGAGTAGTCACATTAGTCTCGTGAACCAGATCACTCCCTCTGCAGTGCTGGATGTACTGCATCACCAGCACGCAGAGGGAGGTGATGCAATAGCTACATCCAATGCTGTGATGGGAGTGATCTGGTTCACAAGACTATAATATGGTCACGTTAAGTCCTGCCCAGTGATATTATAGTAGTGTGCAGCTGTTGCCCATGCAGTCTGTGTTTAGTATACATTTTAATATCAACGTGCGGTTTGCATGGCGCCTATTGGGGTTAATGATATTATGCATGCCATGAAAGGCCATGTGGGGTCAAAAATAGTGCATGTCTATGTATAGCTACAACTGTATCTTCTAGTGTAAGTTAGCTATTGATAATAGTTCTATCTATAGTACCATTGTAAAAAAAAAAGAGCTGAGCTTCATATTGATACCCTTGAAGACTAAGCGTGCTGAGATGACCGATGTAGACATGAACCAGTTTCAGCCACATAATATTATTATGGCTGATGGCATTTTTGAATTTGGGCCTAATCTGTAACACTCACACCAGCGCTAGGGGACTTGGTTCACTAGACTAAGTAGGTAAGTACCAGAGCAGTTACTCCACTGAATCCCGAGTCTTCCAGAGTCACTCAGCCACCATGAGCGCTCAAGTTAAAAATCTAATTTTATCACTTTAGCCTGTTCTATTTTCTTGGTATTAGCTAGTTACACTGTCAACTAAAGAAAATACTAAACTTTAGCTACTAAACTAGCTAGCTATAGCTAGCTATGTTGTAGCTAGCCAATGACATCGTGCCTCCTGATGGTTGAAGCTCATGCAGTAGCTATGCTCTGATGGCCTGGCCAATTACAGTACAAGTAAAATTTGTGTGACTGCTATTATCAGATTCTACTATTCATTACTGTGCCGTGTTTATTTAATAATTAAATTTTGATCAATTCACACATGTCAATGTAGTATAATAGATCTAGTTTTGTCTTGTACTGTGTGTTGGTCACACCTTACAATTCTCTGACTTGTATTTAATCAATGGTGTGATATAATCTGTTATAGGTCTGGCTAATTGTGAACTCAAGATTAGTGAAAAGAAGAAAATTTTAGATTGAACTTCCCGTCATCGTGAACCAACATCAGGCCATCTAGGTGTGCGGAGAACTCTAACAGAGAGATTTATGTGCCATGGATGGGAGTTTCTAAAGATGTCAACAAGATGGTAAAAGATTATTATTTTTGTATAATTATATACTAGTCTACAAGAGTTTAATTATCTTTTGCAATCATTGACAATTGCTAACAGATTTCTGTATGGACAATGTATATTAGGTAGTCATTAGGCAGAGAGTAGGGTTTAGGGTTTGGGTTTGAACAATAGGGTTGGTATTGTTTGGGTGGGGTTAATTGGGGAAGGGGTCTCCAAGGTCATATAGAAATCTGTCAGCATTGAATTGCTCGACAGGAAAAATTAAAAAAAAAACAAACAATGACTGTATTCCCCCAAATCCTGTGTGTGCAATAATTGATCTTGATCAACTACTAGATCCACAGCCAATTAAGTACGAATGGCAAGTGGATGGAGACCTGTCTTTATACCCTGACCGACGCAGACAGAGCTATTCTGTTGAGCCCTGTGGGATGGTTGAATGACAATCTCATCGTAGCTGCACAAAATCTTTTGAAGAAGCAGTCTTTGATGCCAGGATTTCAGGACACATGTCTTGGACAATCATTGGGCTTCGAAATCCAGCGACTCAGAGAATTCATACCAATTCTTCATAATATGATGGACATGGCCAATAGCTAATGATAAGCGGTGCTATCACAGAAAATGATGTACAGGAGATACATGTGTATGACAGCATGTACCCTACTGTTGGGACGTACACTAAGAAGCATATTGCATCAATTGTGTCGGCAAGCGAGAAGAATATTGAATTGAAAATGATGAATGTGCACTGAAGCCAAGGTGAACGAATGTCTTGTACTGTGTGTTGGTCACACCTTACAATTCTCTGACTTGTATTTAATCAATGGTGTGATATAATCTGTTATAGGTTTGGCTAATTGTGAACTCAAGATTAGTGAAAAGAAGAAAATTTTAGATCCCTGTCATCATGACCCAACATCAGGCCATCTATATAGGTGTGTGGAGAATTCTGTCCCGTATAACAGAGATTTATGTGCCATGGACAGGAATTTCTAAAGATGTCAACAAGATGGTAAAAGATTATTATTTTTGATATAGCTACTAGTCTACAAGAGTTTAATTATATCTTTTGCAATCATTGACAATAATTATTGCTAACAGATTTCTGTATGGACAATGTAGATTAGGTAGTCATTATATTAGGCAGAGGGTAGGGTTTAGGGTTTGGGTTTGAACAATAGGGTTGGTATTGTTTGGGTGCATGGGGTTAATTGGGTAAGGGGTCTCCAAGGTCATACAGAAATCTGTCAGCATTGAATTGCTCGACAGGAAAAATAAAAAACACAATGACTGTTACAGTATTCCCCCAAATCCTGTGTGTGCAATAATTGATCTTGATCAACTACTAGATCCACAGCCAAGTACGAATGGCATATGGATGGAGATCTGTCTTTATACCCTGACCATCGCGGACAGAGCTATTCTGTTGAGCCCTGTGGGATGGTTGAATGACAATCTCATTGTAGCTGCACAAAATCTTTTGAAGAAGCAGTCTTCGATGCCAGGATTTCAGGACACATGTCTTGGCCAATCATTGGGCTTCGAAATCCAGTGACTCGAGGAAAATTCATCCAAATTCTTCATGATGGACACGGCCATTGGCTAATGATAAGCGGTGCTATCACATGCAGAGAATGGTGTACAGGAGATACATGTGTACGACATCATGTACCCTACTGTTGGGATGTACACTAAGAAGCAGATTGCATCAATTATGTCGGCAAGCGAGAAGAATATTGCACTGAAAATGATGAATGTGCACTGAAGCCAAGGCGGACGAATAAGCTGGTCAAATCAGAAGATACAATAGAGCTTTACTGTACCTGCCGTATGCCAGAGATCTCACCAACGGTTTAGTGTAGCAAGTGCAATAACTGGTATAATGTTAGTTGTGTAAGTGTGCCCCAGAAGGCATTGGATGACTCGAGCATTGAATGGATTTGTCAAAACTGTTAGCTATAGATCTATATTATAGCTACCATCTACTTGTTGACTTGTCACTTGTCAATGAGTCATTTTTTCAGTGTTCAGAAGCATTGTGTAGCTTGCTGATTGAAAGGGAGGGGGGACCATATTATTATTATGTCTAAGGGGGACCACTTACCACGATACAAGTTGTCCTATAGGGGGATGACTTGTGGCAACACAAGTAGTCCTGGGGGACTACCTATATGGCAACATATGTGGTCCGGGGGGACTGCACGTGGGGGGGGGGGGGGGGGGGGGGGGGGGAGGGGAACCATTAGTTGCATGACAGGTGTGGGACCACCGCGGCAGTGTCCCTCTCGGCCACCGTACTATCTTAAGTTGGGAATAATTGGTCAAAATAATAGAATTGGAGCATAACATTTTGGTCAAAAAAAATTAGCAAAGCCCTATCACTGAATTAAATAATAATAACCCACTCATAATACTAGTTTCTACTGTTTGGTAAAACAAAAATCTGTTTGTTCACCATTCTAACATGTTTCAGATGTCTCAATAATTTCCGAATTAGTTTGTTCTTCCTCTTCAGATTCGTCAGATAAAATTGGATCACCGATTTATACGTTCACCGTCAGATATCTTGTTCCTTGAATCAGTTTATTCACTGCTCTCATCACTTTAGTCATCTGAAAAAGCTAGAGGTTCACCAACAAGTTCTAGTTTACTCCTGTCTTGCATTCTTGACTCTATTGCTTCTACTATATTTGACCATCCTCTTGGAGTAAAAATGTTGCCACAGTCATCTCCACAGAGCCTGTATAGCAGACAAGTAAAGCTAAGTTAGTGATAATAATACCATGCAACATACAGTAGAGGTGCATGCTCAAAACTCAACAGTGACTTGCTTGTCAGTTGATAGTACATGCCATGGGGACTATGTTAATCTTGAAAATACACAAAGTATAATATCCAGTAGGAAATTTCTAGCCCACCACTCAAAAGGTACTAATTACCGTATAGCGGGAAATTTTCGTTGGTGCTAATTTTCGTATGATTGACCAAAACACCCTTAGAATAAATTTTCGTACTTTTTAATTTCGTATGCTTGCTGCGGGAGATTGCGCACATGCGCAGCTGAGAGCGCTCATGCTTATGTGCGGTATGCGGTAACGCTAGCATCACTGGCTTCCTTGATCGTATACGTAATCGATACTGATAGCGGTCCACTGGGACCAGAAAGGTCACTCCGTTTCGACGCCTTGGCAAAGAACCGATAAAAAGACATCTTTCAGTGAGCTGGCCTTGCATTTAGCACCAGCCGCTAACGACCGCGTGCGGCCGTGGTAGGCGTATAGGTACGTATAAGACAATAATGAATAAGCAAAAATGCAGACATTGCTATGACTGAGGTAAAGTGTGAGATAAAAAACAAATTTTATAAGACAGAGTAATGATTATGAGTTTAAATAAAGGCCAATTCAGAGTTAACCAAGTCCATTGGTGGAGCAGGGGACTTGGTGGCGTGTCCAATGTTGGAACGAGCACCCCTGATGCATTGTATAGCTCACCGTATAGGTCAAAGATCACTCGCGAAAGGGAAAAAAAATTCTGTACGTTCAAATTTTCGCAGTTTTTATTTTCGTATAAGGGATGGAGCATACGAAATATATGAAAATTAGCACCATACGAAAATTTCCCGCTATACGGTACTGCATTTTTTGAAGCCTTACAATGGCAATAATTAACATTCAATTTCAGCTTGATACAGAGGTAATTTTGGTAGGGTGTCTGGACTTCTTAAGGAGGTAGGTAAATATTATTTAGAGCTGGACTATACTAAACAAATTGTTTTTGAGAACAGAGTGCACACATGCAATAAACACTCATAGCCAGTGGACCCGTGGACTGTCCCTCATATACTTTGGATGTCCAACATACTACTATTATAGGATGTTCACTACGATCAGCTCCTGTGTCTGAGTATCCATGTAGACCAATGGTACCGGACTACCGTGTTTATGCTAATAGAACGCATGATCCAATTACCGCACAAAAATTCAATTCCGGGAATTGTTTGTATTCTATTAGAACAGAAGCGACTGTCTGTAATTATTTTCTATGAATCCAATTAGCGCAACAGTTGCTAAGGTGAGGCTATTGCGCATGCTCAAACCGCGTGCTGCACGGTTAAACCACACCTGCTTAGTAATAAACTGTTCTGGAAGCCTCTATATTATATCTCGCTCTGTCTCTCGGACTCGTTGCTAGCTATAGTTAACCAAATCGCAAGTGTCGTTCGTCGTTCATGAGGGTACTAAACTACACTCGGGACTGACCTTAGTTGGAACTGCACTAAGTCCAGCATCAGGCTGCGATCAGCACGATTTAGTGGCATTGCTAACCATGCGGTGCGGCTGTCAGAAGGCCTTTCTCAGGCTACCCTCGTGATGATTGGGGCCAGGGGCACAGGTACGATACCATCAATAGCCACTATTTGTCGTCGCTCAAAGCTATGCTAATTGTTCTATTACAATGCAACATCTAATTAACGCAAGAAAATTCACTTCCTGGAATTGTTTTGACTCTAATTGTGCGCAAACCAGATTTGAAATTTTTTTTTGCTTGCGTTCTATTAAAATAAACACGGTATACACCAAGGATACTCAGGGTATCCCGGACTATCCGAGGATGTCCACCCATGACTAGCCCCATGTGCCTGAGTATCCCCATAATTATACCGAGGATACTTGGGGTATCCCGGACTATCCGAAGACGTCTACCCATGACCAACCCCATATGCCTGAGTATCCGATATCCCCGTACACTTATGCCTTAAAGTATCCAGGACTATCCGAGGATGTCCACCCATGACCAACCCTCTGTGTCTGAGTATCTCCATATTATACCAAGGATACTTTGGATGTCCCGGACTATTTGGGGATGTCCACCCATGACTGATGCCTGTGTCTGAGTATCCGCATACTCCAAGGATACTCAAAGTATCTCGGACTATCCGAGGATGTCCACCCATGATTGACCCCCCATGTCTGAGTATCCATGTACACCGAGGATACTCAGGGTATCCCGGACTATCTGAGGACGTCAACCCATGATTGATCCCCCATGCCTGAGTATTCCCGTATACATCGAGGATACCGTGAGTGTCCCAGACTATCCGAAGACGTCCACCCATGACTAGACCCTGTGTCTGAGTATCCACGTACATGTACACCAGGGTATCCCGAACTATCCGAGGACGTCCACCCATGATTGATCCCCCATGTCTGAGTATCCATGTACACCGAGGATACTCAGGGCATCCCGGACTATCCGAGGTCGTCCACCCATGATTGATCCCCCATGTCTGAGTATCCATGTACACTGAGGATACTCGGGGTATTCCAGACTATCCGAGGACGTCCACCCATGATTGATCCCCCATATTTGAGTATCCCCGTACATCGAGGATACCATGAGTGTCCCGGACTATCCGAAGACGTCCACCCACGAGTAGCCCCTATGTCTGAGTATCCACGTACACCGAGGATACTCGGGGTATTCCGGACTATCCTAGGACGTCCACCCATGATTGATCCCCCATGTCTGAGTATCCCCGTACATCGAGGATACCATGAGTGTCCTGGACTATCCGAAGACGTCCACCCATGACTAGCCCCTATGTCTGAGCATCCACGTACACCGAGGATCGATACTCGGAGTATTTCGGACTATCCAAGGACGTCCACCCATGATTGATTCCCCATGTCTGAGTATCCTCTAGATCAAGGATACCATGAGTGTCCCAGACTATCTGAGGACGTCCACCTATGGCCAACCTCCAGTATCAGGCTGAGCATCTGTGTACACCGAGGATACCCAGAATATTATTCCAAGGATCTCCACCTCATGACTAATAGTTATAACCTCCTGTCTCAGAGTATCCCGTACTGAAGTCCTTTTATGTGTGGTTATTGATAAGCAGACTGATGACATGAACTACAAGGTGCAATGTGAATAAATGCTTGATTAGTACACCAATAATTGAAGAGGATTGCTATGTTAACAATTAATGGAGCATTTTAGTCATAGAGTCGGTAGACTCTATAAGTAGGGATGGCCCAGATATGCCATATATGTAATACATTGCAAATCTCCAAATATCTCAAAATAGGTAATTTTGTGAAATTTCTAAGTGTGAAAATCAGAATCTCCAGCAAATTATCTATCTAACAAGACCAAGATCATTCATCAAATCAATTGTATATGCCAGAACCAGATATTCAAAAAAATGGCCATTCTCAATCTTTCTTTCTTTCTTTTTCATTATCAGGGCTAGCTCATGACTGCCTTAATCGCTCATTTTAGTTTGAGTATAAATCCACTCCATTTTGTAGCGCGCAGTGCAGTGGCACGCAAGTTCGGCATTATCTCGACCTGAGTTACATAATAGTGGGTGTGTACGGCGCATTGATAATTGGGTGTGTCTGATACGCCATTTTGAAATAAAATGCACATGCTCGGAATGTGTTGCCATGGTGAAGTCATGTGACAGCGCCCCCTCCCCCAGGCGAGCTCGAGCCAGAGCGCTCCTCGAGCTGGAGGCCGAGGCGAGCTAGCTATATACTCGCTACTAAGCGCGTGCAGCAGCGCGCTGGATCGATCATGGATAAGAAGGCACAAGGCTCGGGGAGCGGTAAGGCGCTAGGCTAGGCATAGGCGAGCTACTCGCTAGCGCGTGCAGCGCTAATGCTCCCGGCTGGAAAGATCATACGCCGGATCATCATAACGGCAGCGACTCTTGAAGGCGCAAGGCTCGAGGAGCGGTAACGTACAGATCACAGAATTATGCGGAGTAGCTGCTGCTAACAATAAAATTTAGAACTTGATTTTCTCCCTAAACGGAAGAGTCTCATCACTACTTGGGCCGCCTAAAACAGCCTTCTTTATCAGCCTGCTTCATCACATAGGAATATGAACGCAAGTTAACGAGAGGCGTGGCTACGAAACTTCGGCACCTCCCATCGTCCACTTAATTAGAAGTTGCATGTAAGATGGCATTGATAAAATGCACTATGTGCAATAAAAAAAGAACAGGAACAAGTATAAAAACAAGTGAATAAAATTGAAGGATGAAGTAGGGATGGCAGGATCAAAAAGTACACAAACAAGATTTGTAAGGGATAATCGCATCTAGCTACTATACATCCCTACGCTTGCTTTCAAGTTGAGGGATGCAAAAAAACAAGTAATAGTGCATGTGATTGAATCAAACTGACCATCCCACTATCGTGACAACTAGGAATAACCTGAATGTCTTCCACATACTTCACTCGACAAGTATGTTGACATTAATAAGTGCATAATAATAAAGATAAGCAAGCGTAGGGATGTATAGTAGATGCGATTATCCCTTACAAATCTTGTTTGTGTACTTTTTGATCCTGCCATCCCTACTTCATCCTTCAATTTTATTCAATTGTTTTTATACTTGTTAACTATAAGACTGGCATGCAATAAAGGTAACAGTAGTACTGTAATTTGGATAGTCCCCTTGGATACTGGGGCTAATCATGGGTGGACGTCTCAGGTAGTCCAGGATACCCTGAGTATCCTCGGTGTATGCGGATACTCAGACACAAGGTCTAAACATGGGTGGGCGTCCATGGATGGTCCGGGATCCCCTGAGTATTCTCGGTATACGCGGATACTCAGACACAGTGGATTGATCATGGGTGGACGTCCTCGGATAGTCCGGGATACCCTGAGTATCCTCGGTGTACGCGGATACTCAGACACAGTGGGTTGATCATGGGTGGACGTCCTCGGATAGTCCGGGATACGCTGAGTATCCTCGGTGTACGGGGATACTCAGACATAGGGGTTGATCATGGGTGGGCATCCATGGATAGTCTGGGATACCCTGAGTATCCTCGGTGTACGGGGATACTCAGACATAGGGGTTGATCATGGGTGGGCATCCATGGATAGTCTGGGATACCCTGAGTATCCTTGGTGTTCGCGGATACTCAGACACAGTGGGTTGATCATGGGTGGACGTCCTCGGATAGTCCGGGATACCCTGAGTACCCTTGGTGTACGTGGATACTCAGACACAGGGGCCAGTCATAGGTGGACGTCCATGGATAGTCCAGGATACCCCAAGTATCCTCGGTGACCACGGATACTCAGACACAGGGGCTAGTCATGGATGGACATCCTAGGATAGTCCAGGATACTCAGTGTATCCTCGGTGTACTTGGATATTCAGACACAGGGGCTAGTAGTCATGGGTGGACATCCTCGGATGTCTGGGATACCCCAAGTATTTCCAGTGTATGGGGATACTAAGATACATAGTCATGGGCAGACGTCCTTGGATAATCCAGGATGCCCCGAGTATCCTCAGTAGTTATATTATGTGGATGCTCAAACACAGGAGGTTGGCCATGGATCCTTGGATAGTCCAGGATACCTCCTCAGGTATTATGTGATACTCCAGTTATCTTCGGTAGTTCTGTGTGCATGATGAGAGTAGCTCATCTACATGTACATTGTTGTACATTGTATATACCCCTTACACACACTTTGGACATCCAAGATAAATGTAGGATAGTCCTCGGGTCCACTGGACTACCCTCACTTCAGGGGGGGGGGGGGGGTGAGGTATAGAGGAAGTGAAAATTATAGACATGTTCTTCTAAGTACAATCAGTGACTATGAAACAACACAATGTACATGTGAAAAATGGGGAAGCTCAAGGTTGGCACACACTGTACAATGATCACTTTGTTACTACACTCATACAACAACTAGATACATGCACAGACTGGTACACATCATCAGTTGTATGTTACTTACTCTTCAGCAAGCACCAGTTTCTCAAGAGCCTTTGATGACTTGATCAATTCTATTAAACATGGTATACTATCATCTGTTAGAGAGTTGTGGTCAATACTGTATGTAATAATAACCAGCATGAAATACTTAAATGGAGATGAATCAATAACTAGTACAAACAACGTACTTAATATCTTTAACATCTTTACAATTCACAAGGAGGGCTTCAACTAGAACCTTTACTCCATCATCACAAATAGAGTTATAAGAGAGACTACATGTCAATATCATAACATTAACAGTGAGAAGACTAAACAATGTACTAGACAAAAATGTACTCATGCTTTATTAGGTGTCCTGTGTATATATACATGCACATATTAATTATCATGCACATCTTCAAGGAATAGAGAAGGTTTCCACACTAACAATACTAATTATAAAGGTGTATTTTCAAATGAGTATGCACTTTAATTGGCACAAGTACAGCACATGTCCAGAACAACTCAAGGAAGACATACACGATGCACAGTACACAATAATAGCTATACCCAATACACTACCAGTACTAGTAGTAGTGTCATCAGGAGGGGAGGGGGAAGGAGCATACAACCTACATAGTACATTGTGGTAATAAGGTCATTAAATTTGGCATATCCCCACTTACACTAATGTACATTAGGTTCAAGTATAGTGACCATACTCCCAATATACTCTAACAACTATGACTGATGATGGGAGCAGAAAAAGTGACCAAAATTAATAGATGAATGCTCCTTCCCTTTATATATATGCTCCTGGTGTCATTCATAGCTAGCTTCATACATACATAGGCAATCAATCAAAGGCTGGTGAAGAGATAGAATGCTTGGTACACACAGAATGCACATGCAACTCATTCCAAACTATCTCAGAAAGCCAAAGACTGTGCCAGATCAGCTCTTCTATATATGAGAAAATTCCAAATTACTTTGAGCAGAAATTGAGACTAGAGCTGAAATGATGTTTGCTGTCGTAGCCTTGTCCCTGAGTATAGCGATATCATGGACAAAACCCAACCCATACAAGGAAGTCATCAACAAGTGTGTGTGTGTGTGTGTGTGTGTGTGTGTATGTATATGTATGTATGTATGAAATAGAGATGAGGGGGTGGGAAGACCTCTGTCGGCTGACACAACAGACCAGCAGCTATATGCTCCTATTTATCATACACCTGTGTGTGCACACATAAGTAGAGTCCCCGTTGGTCTGATAGCTATATATTTGACTAAAGCTAATCTCTTTCTCAGTTTTGTTACTAGCTATCACGCACAAGTATTTTTTACTGTCGTAACACAAAAACTAGGGAACCAGCTGTCCAGCCTTGAGAACCAGGAGTGGTGCGCTAAAGAATTCTTTTATGGCCCGGACCAAACTCTCCCCACTCAGCTGGCAAGTCCCAGTATGGTAGCATGCAACACACCAGCGGTTGTTTAATGACCTAGCATACCAATCTTAATCCACCCTTAATTAAAACACAGTCACTTACACCTTAAATATCACATTCTTGGAGTAGCCATCTTCAAACCAACTCAGATATGCTCGAACTGACCATATATGTTCAGGGTCAGCTTTCCAGATATATGCCTCATGCTTATGAATACTATAATTGCCTATGGTTGACAACTAATTACAGGGTTCTGCACTTTCCTATGATAAGTGGTATTGGAAGTGATAACTTGCTTGCTTGCATGTGTGTGTGTGTGTGCGTGCGTGCGTATGCGTGTGCGTGTGCATGCATGTGCGTGTGCATGTGTGTGTGTGCATGCCATACTTTAGGAATGAAATCACATGTACGCTTTAGCTATGCGCCCCAACAAACTTCAGATTTAATTAAATTTGACACATTGACAAAACTTAGCTATCGATAGCATTTCTCTCCCTCAACAAAAAAATCCCGTATACAACCCTGGTACATAAACAACTTCTCAAGTCATACATGTACCTCTTACAAGTTTCAAACAGTGATATACCGTGTACATTGTATCTTAAACGAGTAGTAGACCAAAATTAATGTGCACTTCATTATTCACGAGATACCATTTAAATTTCCCCATTCTAAATAAAGACACCAATACATGTACCACTGGGAAAAGGATGAACCTATTGGTGGCTGGTAATGCTGTATAGTGTAATTACTTCTATAGTGAACTGCCATATAGTAAGGCTGTGGTATTATGGCACTCCTGTAATTATACTGCTGTAATTGCACTTCCCTTGTAAGCTTGTAATTGCCAATTACATGTTGTTTCCATTGGTTGACATTGAAATAAAGTAGAGTAAACAATGATCTTAGCTATTGAAAGTATGACTCCACTATACTATTAGCAATTAACAGCATGGATAAGTATGCAATTGTGGGTGATAATACCACTTGTGACTGTCTCTGAAACAGTAATTGCACTCAGCTTCGCCTCGTACAATTACAATTTCAGAGTCAGTGACTCATGGTATTATCACCCAAATTGCACACTTAGCCATGCTATTAATTATTCTAATCCACACAGATGACTCATGCTGTGACAATGTATCTACATGTACCGTCAAGTGTTGTACATAAAGTAGTCACTTACTTGAGCTTCTTTAGTTCCTTACACCCACCAAAGCCTTTAGCTATATGAGCCACTCTGGAGTGAACCAAGTCAGAACGCGAGAGACTGTAATACATACACACAAAAGTAACAAATTACGTGTATAGACAATTGCGAACTACTGTAACAATGGAATCCGTCAGAATCAAAACAACATGCACTGGAACTGAGTATTGCTTGTCGATCATTGACAAGCAATACTCAGTTCCAGTGCATGTTGTTTTGATTATAGTATAAAAATTGGTGCTATATACTAACTTAGATATTCATACAAGCCACATCCACTCACGGTTTAGGATGTAGTCATTACATTCAAGCTAAAAAGTACAGCACTAGTACACATCTATAGACCACAAGTCTTGCTGAAATTGTTGTTTTCATTACTGTCTCAGGCAAATATTACAGTGACACCAGTCATTAACCCTCGGCACATGCGCGAGGGTTACTGTAGTTGTTTTGTGTGTCTGTCTGTCTGTTACCACGCTAGCCGCTACATACCTCGTTTGTGAGTCCAATTTGCGGTGTTGTAAGGTTCCTTATGGCGTTTCAAACCCATGATTTGTGTGGATTTCTCCGAAAACGCTTTGTTCACCAGTTGTGGCGTCATTTGCCGATTCTAAGCTTCTTGACTTTGCCCGAGCTAGCAATAGCATGACTAAACGGATAAATAGGTTCCGCGCTATATACGGTATGTACGTCTATTAACCCTCAGCGCATGCGCAGTTGTATCAATCCTGCTGCTCATTCCACTGACTGGTACAGTCTATCAAGCTACACTCCTTTTTCACCCGACGACCTTTACCTACTCCCTAAGGCTAAGCCTAAGAGTTGAAAAGAAGCCACCGTCATCCCACGCTAAGCTTCCTGTATTCTTATGGCATCCTTTGACTCTCTGGCTTGTATGCATGCATGGGATTATAGTGCTTGAACCTGGCAAGTGAGTTGCAATATTAAATATTGCCAGGACATGCAATATTGCTCAGTGTACTTTAGTCTGCTAGCTAAGTCCCCAAGAATTGGAGGTTAGGCTACAGTGAGGGAAGTTGAGTTGATCTCTACACCACAGTTAGTCTTGCAAGCCACACCCTTCAATCTCCGCACACGACTACACCACAGTGTGGAGTTCGATACAACACACTAGGGTTGTGCATGTTTGCTGCTATGGGCGGTTGCATCTTGAATAACACTGCTGGGCAAGTATAACATCATTTAATAGCCTCATCCCTGTCTCACCCCGGCCCCAGCCCTTTAGCTACCTTTTCTGCATGCAACTGTTAAAGCATTTAGCTAATGCCATGCAGTGCGCCAAGGGTTTTGTGTTCGTGAGAGCTCTAGTTGAAATTTTAATTTAAACAGTGGGTGGAGCTTGCCATAGCATGAGATAATTTGTACTGATGGGCACCATTTGGGGTGTGGTCGTAACAGGTGGCCATGAGTCAGGAGATTCTTAGTACAGAATATGACAATGCAGTCAGGACCAAAGTGAGCTCATCAGTTGTTAAGAGGGGTTTCCACTGTATACACATGCATGATGCTTAAGCGCAAACTGTTGGCACTGTCACCAAAAACCTAGGGGGCATCAGTGTTGTCCCTAGCATACTTAAGGGATATTGGCCCCCATATCCCTTTGGTGTTGATTTTTCTTTGAAGTGGGATAGGGGTGGAGCCAAAACCGTTGATGTGGACACTAGCTCCACCCAAAATATGTAATTCCAATATGCCTTCAATATTAGGCTAGGGAGAACACTGGGCATACTTAGTGCGTTTGACAGTATCAAGCAAGTAATAATCTATTGATATAATTATCTCCCCAGTAGCAATTTACTTTTCTGTGGTTATGAGGTAATTATGGTGTAATTATGATGAAACCTATGGTGTAATCTCTTAGGTAATCTATGAGGTAATTATGAGAAAATTCAGGGCCTCGCTGGAGCCTTTCTGGGACTTGAAAATCAGTAAATATGTAGAGTATCTTACGCGTGTATCCAGCGAATACATTACAGGCTCAGCGCTACTTTCTCTGAGAAGTACTGTTGGTTGAACTTCACGTGTTTTCTTGGCTTACGTAATGCCGTGGATGAATAAAGCTAGCCTTGCGCTATATATAGCACTCATCGTCTGTTCCGCGCGCGACTGCAGCAGCGTGACCAACCTGAAGTTCGGAAGGAATACTGTACTATTGAGTTCGTCTCCGTGATTGAAACATCGAAACTTTTCGCTGTCAAGGCTGAGAGTCAATCTTAGACGCCATCTCCATGATTTCTGGGGCGACTCTGAGCATCGATCGATGTGTACGCATTCTATTGACGACCTTTTACCACATGCACCATTACACTATGCAGCTACTGGGGAGATGGTCAAGGGTTCATTATTATATATAATTACAACTTACTCAAGGTGTTGCAGTCTTGAACAGTTTTGTAAGGTTTCTCCTAACACTTGCCATGTGGAGTCATCCAAGCGACATTCATCCTCCTTACCACAGATCCTACATATCAATGAGAAACATTGTAGCAATTAGGCATGTATAAATGTATAAACCTTGCTCACATTATAAGAATGTACGCATGTCAACACAATCCAACTCACGTGAGACTCTCAAGTTTAGAGCAACAATACTTCAAGCACTTTAAGATACTATCCTCTATGACGCATTCTATAAATCTGTATAATGAAATTTGTGATTTGGAGAATAACTGATGCTGAAATAGGAAGGGACATGTGTGCTTGCATACATAATAGTTCTTTAATGCAACTGTCACGTACATGAACCTTTCCGTCTTTTGTCAGTAAAACAAATTCTGGTTACTACAAAGTCTTTATACCAATATATAACAAAGATTTCACGAGACACAAATTTCGCCAATGGATCCCACAGTTTATCCATGCATATGAGTGCATGCAAGAAGTTAGCATTAGGAGAAAAACTTTGCGAATAAACTAATGTTCCTAGGCAAAAATTGGCAAGAATTTTCTCTTGGCAAAAAACACCAATCTTTCAACGTTTATGGCAATTGCTTTGTGTGCAAATTATATGCTAAGTACTAACTACTCGGCTTCATGTATGCATGGTCTCTTATCTTCATACAGACTGCATGACTTAACAGAGAAAAGTGGTCGTCTTAGAGAAATCTGTGAGACCACGTTTGGACTGTTGTATGATAGAAGACACAAACAACTCACGTGAGACTCTTAAGCTTAGAGCAATCTTTCAAGCATTCAGTGGTATCATCATCAAAGTCGCAATCATCAAAACTGCAAGTATAACATAGATTTGTGATTCAGAAATTGAACTATATTTGACAGTGTATATAATTAAGGAGGGGGCCGGGTATACGGATGAGGCTATTACTACGCACATGAGATGTAGTGTTTTATCCACCACCCTTATAAGCAGCATGTATCGAGCAATAACCACTTGGCTGGTTTTGTACAATGCTTTACTGCATTTATACAAAGTGTTGGCAACAGACTGGAGGGTACATAAGAAAATAACAACTCAGTCGTGCAAGAACATTAATTAAAATATATAATTATGGATTATAAGAAGACATAAAACTCACGTGAGACTCTCAAGATTTGAGCAACTTGGTTTCAAGCACTTAAACATATCATACCCAGTCTGCTCGTCAATGCTTGCAAAACTGAGGTTTGTATTTGTGATTCAAAAAAGAAAGGGCACGTTGAAGATGAGGCTATTATAGTACACTAAACAACTACACATTGATTTTGTACACTCCATTATTTGATAATTTTTGAAAGGAACGTACGTGATTTTCTTAAGTTTTGAACATTGCTTCAACCACTCAGTGAAAAGACTTGTATAAGAATCATCATCTGAGGAATCATGAGGACTGTGTAGGATATATAATTTATGTTGAGTCACAATTATTAAAGTCTTTATTAAAGTTACTCGCGTGCCTCGATCTGGATAAGGAAAATAAGTGAGCAAACACATTCTTTGTCACACTTAAGAAATGCATACATCACTGGTACATGGAACAAACTGGACAAACACAAATCATTAATAGTATAATGGAAGCTTGAGAAAAAGGTGGTGAATGTATGAAGAGCACAAACAGGATGGTCATATTAGGCCACTAGTGACAGAGGAAGGCATTTTTACAAATGAAGACTAGATGTGCCTTGAGCTTAATAAAAATTTGCATGCACATAGTATTACATGTCAAACCTTCCCTATAATGTAACAATAATTTCTCCGCCACGCATTTCTGGACCACTATATACTATACTGAATTTGTCACTAACTTTTTAAGACATACATGTGGCAGTCCCGTGTAGAAAACGAACATTATTCCGTACGTAAATTATTAAGAAAAACACGTTCAAAGTTGGCGTTAATTTTAGCGTTTTCTGACTAACCCTTTCAAGAACTTAGAAGCTTATACACACTCCTGTTATACTTGCCTGCACTTCTATCACAGGCAAACACTACCTGAAAGCTTTGGAAACGGCCTAACTGCTACACAAACCAGCACACTGCCTTAGGCAACTTACGGGAATGGCGGCGGAATTTCAACAGGTTCGAATTTTGTCCCTTTCGTGTTACTTTCGCCATGTAGTTTTTCGCTCATCTAGCTGACAAACGAGAGTCGAAAAGCCTTCTACGAACGCAAATGGCTCTTTGTCTCAATCTTTGCTAATCAATATTTGCTGAGCATACAAATATTGACAATGAACGGGTAGTGTTTTACAATCAATACCTCATCGCGTAGACGTGCTATCGCAATGGTGATCGAGAAATGCGCACAGCATGCCAATTTTGGTGACGATAGGTGTGGAAAACTAGATCTTGGTCGAAACAGAATTATAATGTTCGTTTTCTACATGGGACTGTCACATGTCTTTCATATCAACTTACATAGGGATTATGTCATTAGAAACGTCTGTGAAACAGTAAATAAGTCTGCAAGCAATTAAATATCAATAAACATGGTAACAGAGGTGATAAAACAAAGTACTTTGACAGTCATGTCAATAGTATTATATTCACCCTATCTCTGTAAGACCAGGGAAACCTACATTCATGACAGCACGCATCAGCGGAAGTAAATTCACTTCCCTGTAATATACGGGATTGAATTCATGAGTAAATAATCATGATTACTTTAGCAACGTACTTAAGTTCGAGTGAAATTTGACGATCACCAAATGCCAGCAGGAGAGCCTCATATTCTCGTACATCAAACAGACAAGAAGAAATCTTAATCTTAATATTATCATATCTAGAATTTTCTAGAAAGTAAGTCAGTGAAGCTGAATCAGAAGAAACAAGATTAGAAAGTGAAAATGACCTATTATGAAAATTAAAGACATGAGTACATGACAAAGGACACTGAAACTCATATGCACAATGAATATGAAAAAGGTGATTGGATGATGTTGCCTTAAGAATTGAATCAAAAATTGATTTGGTGGCAGGGTTCGAATAGTCCATCATTCCACATAAGAAGCGCAAAGTAACTGAGAGTCGATCACCACCACTATTACGCTTAATAATGTCGACAACTTTTTCATGATCTTTGAGTATGCATAGGTACATATGTCTAGCGGCCAAGAATTCTTGCATTGTCAGGTGAAAAAAAGAGTATGTTTCCCTTCTTCCGGTGAGAACAAAGACTCGATCTGTAACCAGCATTTCAAGGCCACATTGCATACCTGGCTGAGATGAAATTTGTATTTTATAGATATCCTTCACTTCCTTGGCAGTGAAAACTTGCTTTGATTCCAAAGTTGCACAAAATGCTAGATGGCAGACATTGTTAAGCTGCAGTTTGTCTTCTGCTTTGAGATCATCAAAGGACTCAAGTGAATTTGGATGCTCAACCGTTTTGTGACTACAACGAAACATCCAAGCGAGTGTAAAAAGGCGATAAAATTCGGTCTCAGTTTTTGGTAAATTTGATTCCTCTTGTGCCAAAAATACTAACATGGCACAATGAAGAGGAAGATAACATACATTTAGTAGATTCGGATGACTTTCTAGATGATGTATAAGTGAACTTGCTTTCTCGTTATTTCCAAAAAATGTGTTGATATATTGAAAAATCTGTTCCTTAAAAAAGCCAACCACTTCAACATACTTTGTAGCAGTTTTTCGAAAACTGACAGTAGCAGCAGGACGAGAAGACACAACTACGACGGATTTAGTAAACATTTCTTTCATCACTATTTTCTTGACAATGTTGTGTTCTGACATGCTGTAATAATACTCGTCGTAACCGTCTAGGAGGAACACAACATTTTCACCACAATATCTTTCAATATACGAACAAATGCACTGCATTTCCGCTGAAGAGAGACGGTTGCAAGAAGCCTCAAGAAGTTGGTTCAAATAGACGTCACCGGTTTGGCTTAGCTGGCGTAGATGAACTAGAATTACTACCTTAGCTTCCGTCAGTATTTCCTTGTTCCCCCACTCGCATGAGATATTAAGCATCAGAGTTGTTTTTCCACTCCCCGGCCTCCCTTCTAGCAGGAAGAGTGATCCATGATTTACACCCTTGAATAAGTCATCAAAAGATATATTTGACTTCTTTCCATACACTTCATCGATATCTTTTCTCACTGTTTTAAGTCTAATGTGCTGCGCCCTTTCATCTTGCTGAACTAAAGCTAACTGAACAAAGTTCATCAGTTTGAGAGGAGGCCAAGTATTTGATGCTGACCGCAAATTTAAATAAAATTGAGAGAGTTTCTCAGCACAATCATCAATGGTTGGAGGTTTCTCAGCACAATCATCAATGGTTGGAGTTTCAAGTCTTATCCGTTTTGATGGAGGTGATAATAAATCTACACAATTCGAAATTCAAAACAAAATCAATATTGTCCATTGCTTTTCATGATCTATATAACAATTATATGCAGGGACTGATATGGGATTGCTACCTTTCAGGAAGGGGAAATACAGTAGCAGTCAAAAAAAGTTCCCGTTCCATTGTGGTTGTACACAAGTATAATGCTACATTTCTTACCATGGAACTTGTATGCAATGTAGGCGCGAACGTGCAAACGTTGAGTAAGCGTTTTACGCATGCCTGTACGTATGCCGTGCCAGCATTCTATTTGTTAAACATTACATTGAACTTTTGTTAAAATATTTAAGCCAACCTTTTGAAGGCAGTTGATTTGCGATCAATCATGGAGCAAGGAAAATATACGTAAAAGGAGCCGAGGAATGCATCGGGAACACATAGAAGATTCATTGATATCGCTAGCTTTCAACTCTCTCTCTTGTGAATAGCTCCTCTACTGGCAACATCGAGCGCCGTGTTCGTTGTTGTGTCGCGATCGATCAAGTGTCTCGAGTCTCTTTGTAAATCCAGCTCAGTTTAGTCATGAGCCCACGAGCAGCTCTGAAGGATTCCATGAATACAGTAAACCATAAGTGTACGTGTTTTAAATTATATACAAACCAGTTTCTATTTCAAGATACCTATTGAATTTTATATAGTACATGTATCCTATACAGGCAAGGTGTTCCTGATTTTTTGGAAAGAAGAGGACAGTATCAGTCTTGCTCGGTTAGATGATATGGTGGACCAGGATGGCGAACCGAAGGTTGGAGATTCAGTTAAAGTGCGATTCCAGTGCCTTGTATGTCAAGAAGTTGCAGAAGTTGGAACTGCACAAGTGATACAACAGCGAGTGAATGACTTTCTTGACGGAACCTACACCCCTTTCTCCCAAAAAAGGCCAGCTTCAACTCTACCACCGTCTGTACTATAGTCCAGGTCAGATTGTTTACATTTTTAAACATTCATGCATATGCACTATAGAACCCACTGGCTTCATTATTGCTGTCAGAGACAACCCACTTACGGCAGCACCATCCTCTCTCCCTCCTTGTGATGGTGATGAATCTTGGGATGATGATCTGGCCACACCCCTCCACTCCCCCCACCAATGTCTCCTCTATCTGAACTGGACCATTCCAAAGATGCCATGGCAGTAAAGAATGTGCAAGTATAGGCCATAACAAGTCATCCTCTACAGATGGACTAAATGAATCTGGTAAGCCACTGAATGTGTACAGCAGTACTAATTCTACAAATGCATACATGCAATGTACATGTAGACCCCTCGACACCACTACTCCAAGCAAATGTGTTTGACAACACCTAACCCCCTCCAGCACTTAGCATCAACTCCATCGCATCAGTACCAGCCATTCTTTTCCCCGGCAATGGCAGTGTCTCAGTCAGATCCACCTGCTCCAGTCGTTCATCGTCCAGCTGTACCACACTCTCAGATGTTGCAGCCAAAGAAGCTGATCAACAATGACAAGGCTCTACCATCAGGTGCAATTTAAGAAACCTTGAGTGCAGCCGATGATGACATTGCTCGCTATCCAAACCTAAAAGGAAGTAAACTGCCCACTCTAGCTGTCAAGCTAGCAAAAGAAGCTTTCTCTGGGGAGAAAATAATGAAGCAGTGTACTCCACTTGGAGGGAGAAAACTACCTGGTCTCCCATCGGCTGAACTCAGCAAGCTGAGGTAAGCCCTTTATTCTCACACTCCCCAGTACTGGACCAACATTGCAGTGTTCGAGTCATGCAGTGTGGACTGATTGCATTGCTTCCATTGGACAAACATGCATGTAAGAGACTACGCAAGAAGTGACCATTAACTGACTGATACTATTTACTTAGTACAATTTTAGCAATTCATGTATAATATTGATGTTGTCATTAATTTTAAGCAGATGAAAGTTTTCAAGTGACAACACAAATACAAAAGAGTGTTTGCATGTACCGTAAATCTGGAAATTTTCGTTGTAGAAATATTTTTGTAGTCAATGGCTGCTACGAAAATTAGCATGCACTATTAATGCTAATGCGGTAAGGCGTCGTTCCTACGAAAAATTCTTTACACGAAATTTATCATTTACGAAAGTTTCTTTACATAAAAATTTCCAGATTTATGGTACTTAGTATCCAGTTGCATCTCTTTCCACTCTATAACTTTAGGAATGACCTTGTCAAGATGCCTTACGTCCTTTTTACATTTGTAACCCGCTTTGGAAGAACCAACCACTCGCAATTTTTTTATGAAAATCGCGTTTTGGGTATAGATCGACACAGAATTTACTGTAGAGTTCAATGGTCAAAAAGCCAGGCTCTAAAAAGCTTCCTAAGCCGAGTTATGGCCAAAAAATTGTTCACGGGTCACCCGTACCTCAGTTCATAATTCTTCGAGAAACAGAGCGTTTTGTACATACATAACTCAGCGTTCAATGTTTCCGTATAGTACGCTCTGAATTACACCACACAGTTAGCGCCATAACGAATTTGCCGGGTAAGATGGCCACAGAGAGCGCCAGTACAGCAGTCCTGGTCTTAGGGAGAAGATGTCGAGAGTTGCGATGGACTTTACACTTTGTAAGTTGTCTATGATTGTTCGTATAGCTAAGACTGCATGTAATAAACACCCCTGGGTGTGATTCAACATGAAGTACTTCTGGCCAAGTACGAAGGTGTCACATGAAATAGCCATTCGTAGCTAGCTGTGAATTTTAATACTAGCTAGCTTTGTGTGCTGTTTGATGTGAACTACGGTTGTGAAAAGCTTTACCTTTGTTGTAGAAAATGTGATTTTGAAGGCTCTGTACTGCGCTGTGAGTCTACCAACTGATTGGATGTGATACTCTCACTGTGAGGATGAGTCTGTTCATCGTTTAGATTTGGAAAGCTGAGGTACATGAATAGTAGGACAACAAACAGGGAGAGTTTGTGTGCATGTTAAAGAGTGTGTGTGCATGTGTAAATATCAATAGCTATGCGTGCATGTACATGTATGATGTACTTGTAGAAATTAGGGGGGGAAGGAAAGGAGAGAAAGGAGTGACTGGCTTAGAGCTGGCGACAAACATGAGGAGGGAGAGTCGACTAGTCTTGCATCAGATCGTATACGGTGGGACAGGTATGTATACAAGCTGGCACACTTGAGCTTGGGGTTTGTGTGGATGTAAACAACGGGGATACTGGCTGTTGACTCAACAGTAATTCTGAGACTGATACATTGACTAGGTCTTTTCAGTAGCTGTTTATGAAGTTTGCTGCACAGGTACTAGTTCCTTCATCCTCATCCATAACCATACAAGTAACATGCATGTCAAAATTAATTATCCGTGTATGTACATGTATGTCTATGTAATTTAACTCAGAATTTACCTCATCTCTCTCTCTCTCTCTCTCTCTGTCTGTTTCCCCCCTCTCCCCCCGCCCCTCCCCTATTCCATCTATCTCTTTCTCTCCCCCCCTCCCTCTTAGATTCTCTGAGTCATCAGACAGCTCAAGGCACTGTTGTGCTCAAGGCTGTGGGCTCCTTCAGGCAGGACTGGGCTGCTGCTGTCTGCCAGTCTACATAGATAGTTAGGCATTGATATTGAGATTTTAGTAACAGTTCAATTCAGTATTATGACAGTGTATTGTATGATTAGGGGGTGGGGTGGATGGGTGGGACTGTCTTTTTGATTGATTTCTGGTGCCGTCGATCGTGGAGCTGAGGGTGAGCGGCTATTCTGTGTAGGCTCGAAAGCAAGACAAGGGTCTCGAATCGGCCACTACTGTGTTATGCTGGCTCGCTAAGCGAGGGTATCGTCATGGTGATCGACCGCGACTTGTAGATTTTAATCAATCGATAACACTGTAGGTCCGTTCACGTAGCTAGCTAAAACTGAACGCCATTCTTTCTTTTGAGCGGTACACACACTGAACAAGCTCGGATCACGCTAAAATTTTAAAAATCGATGGGCAAAGGACTATACTTTCAGGGTATGAACAAAAAAATTCGAAAAAATAATGTTGAGTCGAGTATCGAACCCCCTACTGCAAAATCATATTTTAGCGCGAGTGGTTGGTTTTTCCAAAGCGGGTCACATTTAATAAAGTCAATAATCTCCCACAACCGTAGAATTCCATTTATCAGCTCATCCTTTGTCTTTGGATTTATCTCTCTCCTGATGAACTCTTTTAGCTCATGCCAAAGATTTTCAATGGGGTTGAGGTCCGGACTCGGGTGGGGTGTGCCACCAATTGACCCCATGATCGTCCTTCCCAAGGGATGATGTATGCTTGGGGTCGTTGTCCTGCATAAACCTGTGTCCACTTGAGAACACTTCTTCAATAAATGGCAACAAAGTTCTATCCAGAATTTACACAAACAATGGAGCATTCATCTTTCCTTCAAAAATGCAGACAGCTGTAGGGCTGCGGACACTGATTCTGGCCCAGACATGTACTTTCCCTGGGTGCTTTGGTCTTGGCTTGTTCTTTGGTGGCTCTCCTTTCTTCCAGCAACAGAAGCGGCGATGGGACACAGCTTGAATAGAGCATTTATCCGTAAAAATGACATCATTGAAGTTGTCTTCTGGATGATCTTGTGCAAACTGGAATCGTTTTCTTTTTTACTGTACGGATGAGCTGACAGTACGTGCTGCCACGAAAGGTCCAACCAAGAGAGACCCTACACTGAAGTACAGTTCTGAGCGAGATCAAATAGCCTTTGTCATTTAGCAGCCTATGAAGCTGCACCGACGTTGTTTCGTCGTCAGTTCTCATCTGCTGCTCGACAATCTCCTTCATTTCACCAGTTATTTTCGATATTCTTCCACTGCCAGGTAGACAATGAATAGTTTCGCTTTCCTGATAATGCTTGATAAACTTCAAGATCCCTCTACTGCTAGCTTTAATTTAATGCCTTAATTCTTCCTTAAATAACTTTGAAATTGTAAGTGCTTTATGACAGGTGCTAAGATACACTACCGTAAGTGTTCGAATTATAGTGCCACCCTAATTTTAAGCGCCACTTGGAGGTTAACGACGGTTTTTGCACTCTATTTATAGCAACGGCAGTCTTAAATTTGTTAAGGTGGCGCTTACTAAATAGAAAACGCTATATTTTTGTACATAGTGTCCTATTTATTAAGTGCCACTAGTGACTTACGAAGTATATTTTGACTCTAAAGAAGTGCCAACTAAAGATTAGAATTACTTTTTTTTGGCGCTGTAATTAGGACATTTACGGTATTCTCTGTTTGTGTAATTGCTGAAGACCATCTGTGTTTGTGTTACAAATTTATAAAATTTATCAAGGCTTTCTCTCTTACGCTACGATAGCACACTACAGTTATATGTATCTTACCTTCTTCAACTGAAGCTCACTCTCCGTACGTCCTTCGAGTCGTTCAGTGTTTTCACACAAAAGTTTTCACACATAGCATAAACTTGGTGACTTTATTTAGAAACAGTGCAATAATTACGTAACATTAATGTAAGTACGTACACACCTTGTACAGTAGGAGTCAAAAAAACGGTGACGCTTCCGTTCCATTCCGTCCAGTTCAGACGCCGTTGCACCCGTTCATGCCAGCCGTTCCATTTCCGTTCCGTATGCATGCGTGCATAATTAGTAATTGGGCGTGGTCTTTCGACGTGCAAAAAAAGGAAGGCCAACACGTTGACTCGCCGACTAGAATCGATAGTTTCATACTGCTACGGTCTTCTAAACTGTTTTGGGACAGTTCACTACTGCCGCTCTTCGATTTTGAGTGAGTTCTGCAATCGAGGCCCGACTGGGTTCGAAGTCTGCTATCGACGATCGATCGATCTCGCGTTGCCAATCGACTCTGATCGCCTCCAAATGCGATCGCTTGGATAGAGCGATGCTTCTTTTGGCTTTCTTAGGCTTTTGAGGCGTCATTTTCGTGCTAGCTACGATTGGAATAGTCGACTGCAGTTTCCATCGCGTCGGCTTCCGCCCGTCGCGTTTCCATTCTTGGGCATGGGGAACGGCCGTTTCACTTCCGTCTCAACGGGACGGAACGGAACGGAAGCGTCACCATTTTTTTGACTCCTACTGTACCTTGTACGCATGCGTTCAAAATGTGCGCGATATGTGATGGTACGGAAACGCAGGCAGAACGGTATGCTGCGTTGTTTCCATTGTTAACTAGGGTAGTACGAGAACGAAATGGGAACTTTTTATTGACAGCTACTGTAGGACATAATATTATACATGATCCCTTACTACTACACTCATGCATGTTAAGGCCTGGGCCAGGCCATACGCGCGCACGCGAAAGTATACGGAGAAAATTGAATATTATATGGAGGTGTGGCTATATTATACGGAGGCGTGGCTATGGCTGACTTGGCAGTCCATCAAGAAGCGAGTAGCTAGTGAGTTTAGAAACGTAGTTAGTTAGCTATCTACAGTGTCAGTCGTTAGCTTATTAACGTGTAGTGAATAGTTTGAGTTCGTCGCTAGGCTTTTCTCGTTCTACAAGCGAGTCAAAGGCGGCAGCCGTATCGAGCGATGAAAACATTCGTCGAATACGGATTTGAAAAGAGCTAGTATAGGCTCTATCTAAGTATGATATAGGAACTACTCAAGCTACTCTACAAGATGAGCTGCTGGGAGTTGGCATTCATCATCGTGCAAGTCTATAAAAACTCGATAGAAGGGTGCTCGAGGTAAGCAATTTTTGTAAGTATAGCATGTCTAGCCTTCATGAAGCTTTGAAGCTACGTTCCCAGCAGCTCAATATAATATTTACATAGCATTAAACATAAAAAAAACTAAATAGAAGCCTTCAAGTGAGGTATTTCAAATCCGTATTCAATATTGTTTACCAAGATGGTCGATGACTTCAAAGCCACGCCTACAGATGGTTAATTAACTAGGGGGCGTGGCAATTGTTATTAAAGTTAAGGAAGGTCCACTCTTTTGTTTGATACCCATCAACTGTTGTCAACTTGCTTATAGCCTGGAGTAAAATCAAGTTTATTGTTAACATTTTAAGGGCTTTAGTGGCCGAGACGGACCTTAACACCCATGAGCACTATTCTAATTCAAAGAATCCAGGGAGGGAAAACTCAGATCAGGGGTGGGAAATGCCCGTGCTCCCCACCCTCTAATGAATCCCTAATATGGATGCTATCTCCACTTCCAGACTAGTATTGATTTATCTCTATATTTGAGGAATTTTGCTCCCAAGGCATTCCTGTAAATGAACAACAGTATAGCTTTTCTACTCTGTACCAGCTTCGTGGTGTGTTGCGCAATGCATAATCACACGGGCTTAGTACACAAACACAAGCTGCTTTAATTGTACTTCCTATGCTCATCCTAAGCCATTCGTAAGCACATTCAAGAATGTAGACGAGATGCATTTTTCACACCTTGCAACTGTTCTTTGATGTATGCAGCCACTAAATTAAAGTACATACTGTATTTCCTTAATAAAACACTGGGGCACTTATTTACTTGCAGCGGTTTTTGACATGGTGTCAAAATGAGGCAGGCGTTCATCTGGGCCAGCATTCATAAAAAAAATTAATGAGAACACGCTATTATAATGACAGTGCAAAATAACTGGCGGATATCAGTCAATTTCCATGCATTTATCACTCACTTCTCCTTGTGGTAGGTCATCATGTTCTAGCATATAAACTACAGCTACAGCAACAATGCAGTGTGGTATTGCAGCTGCAGTACTCAAGCTACTATATTGCCTGCATACCTCAGGGTTATGTAAACAAACCACAGAGGTGTAAGGGGTGGTAGTTCTCAAGTGTTTGTCATGTCCTAATTTGTGTGGATACTCACCACAGCCACATTTACAGTTTGAATATTACAGACCACTTGTCTGAGTCACTACACTATACACTATTATAGTACCACAAGGCTGTAGCAACTGCCTAAACTCTATGGGCCATAGTACACATAGCCAGACATGCAGGGTTCTATCCATTGGGGGGGGGGGGGGGGGGAAGCTTCCCCCCCAAAGCAATAGCATTCTTCTGAATTATGTCAAAGAGTATACATGTTGTACCTAAAACGCACTAGATCAGAGCTGCAACATGTACAAATACTGCAATTTGATTGGCTACTGACAGGTATCTATATCTCATAGTCACCTACAAGATTTTCATAGTCACCTACAAGTTTTGCCCTCTGGCTCTAGCAATACAAATCTATATGATCTAAACTTGTTAGACACTGTTTAGTCGGTTTCTATGTGATTTAGAAGACCTCAGGGCTCTCATAGAACCCTCACTTTGCTCGGGATTCTATACTATGGAGTCCTTCAGTCTTCTAAGTCACACAGAAACCTCCTAAACAGTGTCTAACTAATACTTAATGGTTTGGAGGAGGGGACTGTGCGTGAAAGTGCCACGCCCCCTTCCACCCCAAACCAAAATTTCTAGATAGAACCCTGACATGTACATAAAAATGTCCAACCAACTCTGGCTTTGGTTGGTCATCACGACCAGCCAGATTTCAATCCTTACTAGCACTCTGTATAACCAGTATCAGGTTTTTGTCTGGCTCAAAAATTTAGGAGGGGGGGGGGGGATATGAGAGAAGTTGAAGTAATGGGCCGCCTTGGCGGCCCAAGGGGGGGTGGGTGCGGGAAGCTAAAGCATAAATTAATATTAATGTTCCCATAAAGGCACCTAAGTAACACTTCAACATAATTAGTCTTGATGTACAGACAACCAACCATGAGCAGCTGCTCCAAGTCCAGAATCACTCAGAGCTGTTTTCAACAACTCAAGAGTAGCAAAGTCCGTACTTCCTCTGCTGTCCCCGGGAGCCCACTGCATCCATTCTTCCAACAGTGCTCCTAGCAACGAGACTGGTGCTCCTTCATTCAGGTTTGGACGAGCTGCAATGTTGGACAGCTCACCCGGTAGAAATTCTAGATTGATGCCAATTTCTCTCCACTTGGAGGCATGCTTCTTAAGCTGTCGAAGCAAACGTGGAATGTCTTTTTCAGTCAATCTTAGACCTGCAGAACGAAGCAACAAAACTAGTATCAAACAATAAATTTAATACATCATTAAAGTAATTGTGATATACAATACACACGTAGCCTCAACCTCACAAACCATTGTAGGAGGAGCGAGGAAAGGCCGGCATGTGCATATACATGTACATGTATGTACACTGAAAATCTTTGTATGTCATGCATGACTATGCTAGCTCACACACGAGTGTGGCCTAGCGTGAAACACAAAATGTAAAGATTGCAAACACGGCATAGAAAAGAAGGGACAGTGGCCATATCCAGGCTGTGTAAACTCTGACACGTGTTCGAGGTTGGCCGGCAGTGTGTGCACGGTATACTGCGGTAGTTCGCAGCAATTTTTTTTTATTTTCATGTGGTGTGATAGCGGATATGCACACACATATGTTGATGTTTACGTGGAGGTGGTACCGAAATTTTTACATAATGTTACACAATACCACACAAATAATTTGTGACCCGCTATAGAAAAACATATCACTCGCATAAATTTTAAAAATCCGCGATTTTGGTATCATCACGTGCAGAATTTAGCATAGAATGCAACCATCCAAGAACCAGGTCCCAAATATATAGGCTCTTAGGCCGAGTTATGGCCTCTACAATGTATACAGGTAACCCGCACGCGACGTGCAATTTTTTTTTTAGAAAAGGAGCATTGAAGCCGTACGTACAAAAATGGCACTATTTCCATACTAATCCGCGTCACGTATGCAGTCGACCTTAGTAATGATCTTACCGGACACTTTGCTGTTCCAGGACAACAAAGAGAGTGACTGTCATCCTTCAGAGAGCTGGTAAGTACTGATGCATGCCATAGCTATATAGCTGTGTTTCTAGTTTTGAGAGGCGAGTGTGTATAAAGGCCACGAGTTGGCCTGTTGCTAACAAATCAATCAAATTCTTAGTTTTTTTTCTAGTACTGTACTACAGCACGTTCACTGCATCAACACAGTTACTCCAGCATGTAACTAAACTATACTTTATTGTACTTTGAAGCTGTGATTCTCCCAGTAGTTCATGCCATAAGCTTATAAACATCATGTATACATTGTACATGTCATGCACGTGCACACTCTCTTACACACACTCACATGCAGCTAGAGAGATGCTGGATAACTCTACCTTGTTCTGCTGGTCTTCTACAACCTTTGTGTAGCTTAGTTAAGCTATGTTGATGTTTTTATGATTGTTTTGTACATGCACATGCATCGAATAAATCAATCAAGTGCATGGGTGGGGTCGATAGGTTGGGCTACTTGTACATAGTTGCCAACTTCTGAGATAAGAACGTATAATATGTAGGAACACTATCAGCGATTAGCACCTGCAAAAAATTTTGAGGCCAGCCCACTTTTGGTTAGCACACCCATTTTCCCATTAGCCACACCTTCACCAAATTTAATAATAATAAATAATTATTTTGATAAGTGAGTACAAAGTATAACTGTCAATGTAGCTTAAATAAAGTGAGTCCAGTTCATTAACGCTCGGCGCAAGTGTACGACTGTTATACAGTATAATTATACTCACTCCGTGTGTCTGTTAAGAATCTACTAGCTTCATTTCAAGTTTATATGACAAATCAAACATATACCGTAAAGTCTGGTTAATAAGCGCATGCGCTTATCACTCTAGGTGGTAAGGAAACATGCGCCTATTAGACAATGTGCGCTTAATAGAGAGTGAAATTTTGGCCCCGCCCACTGCCAGCATGTTCGAGCGCTCGATCACAAAGCTAGCAAGTTATGAACACAGCGATTCTTGGAATAAGTTCTGTAATAGTTCATGGGAGTATAATCGGAAGCCATCACTGGAAGAAAACCGTGGAAAAATAGCCGACTTCTTCGGCGAGACTCGCTTCGAAGTCAAGGTCAAGAGTCCGAACCCGTCTCAGTGGAACATCACAGTGTTGAGTATAGCCGATCTCGTGCAGCTGGCTATCCGAAAATAGGTTGGTAAATTAGTTCTAGCCATGTAGAGCATGGAACACTCTTGATCGAACGGTGAATACTACTGTCGTCTTTATTGGGCGCATGCGCTTATTAGACATATACTGAACAACAGGAAGGAAACATGCGCTTATTAAAAAGTAAGCGCTTAATAAGCATGTGTGCTTATTAACCAGACTTTACAGTATACCTGTTATTCGCCGAATTTTCTAGGTTTCCAATTCGCAGATTTCGATAAAAAGCTTTTTGAGAGATACAGCTGTTTTCACCATTATTTTGTAGTCTCCAGCCCATGAACAGTGTATGAATAGCTCCGTATACTACTGTTATCATGAGCGGCGATCTTCGAGGTGACACGCACAAGAAGAGCTGTCTACTATCAGGACGGAGATTAATGTGTCAGGACTGTCCTGCCAGAATCGGGACGGTTGGTAACCATGCCTGTAGAATAATAATATGGTCTGTGGCCATCAATGTATGCAAGTGGACGTCGAAGATGACTATCGCTAATGCTCGTATGGTGACGGCAGTCACCTCCAACGAGTTCATGGACTCATAACTGGTAGTTTTATTCAATGTACAATAATGGCTAGCACGCTCTCCCAGGAGTCATCATGGAGATAATCAGATCATTTGTAAACTGGAAACGGTAGAAGCTCCGTTCACGGCGACAGGGAGAACTCGACTGCTTCTTTTCAACCTTAAACAGAGTGGCTATTGAGCGTTTGTAGGACTTTTAGGCACGAGTTATCATAGCGGGTCATATTTAGCATAATTATGCGCATGCAGTCAGTACCAGGCTCTCTTTCTCCTCCCCCTCCCGAGAGCCTGGGTACGAGGCTAAGAAAGAAGGAGAAAACACGACTTTCAGTACCATTGGGTTTGGTTTGTAAATGACCCTTTCTGTGTGTATCAATAGGTCATCTAGGTGTAAAATTACTCATAGAACACGATGGTGAAGGTTAGAAGTTCTGGAATGGTTCCATTCTCGAGATATTATTGTTTTTGTAATGTACTACGCCTATGCAACGTCCAGGCCATCCCTACTCATAGCCTAAATAGGGTCTACCGATGCTGTGATAAATACATTTTCCCATTCGTAAATTTAACTAGCATGCTCATGATTTTGATGGCACAAATAGGTCAAGTGTTGTCATACATGTATTAATGCCCATAACCTCCTTGTGCATGTTCCGAAATAAAAAAAATATATCTCAAAGTGGAGGACAATAATAGGGACAGGTGGGGATGAGAAACAAGTAAATAAGTTTATATGGTCTCAATTATGCATGGTGTTTTTTAAGCGGTGTTCTTTATGCTTGCCACTGAGGAAGCTGTGGCTAGTACCTGGTGGTTAGCTACTTTAATCGCATGCCCCAGGGGCGGATCCAGGATTTGAGGAAGGGGTGGACACAATGAAGATGTGCACGAAGGGCGTGCACAAAATGTTAGGCCACACCCCCAAAATCGATAAACTACGCCTCCTATTTGCCACTATCGCCTGCTTCTGGCAGCAAAATGCTCCTTTTCGACGAACTTTTGAACTTCTGAGCGAAGTTTATAGATCAATTGTGCTGAATAGGAAGCTCACAGCTGAAGGGGGGCCCGGAGGGAATTGGCCCCCTGTTCCCTCCCCCTGGATCCGCCCCTGTGCCCCCTCAGCCCACCTGGACCTCCTATTTTGGGGAAGTCCTGACCAGAAACCACATTACCACTCGGAATGGCCTCATCCTCCAATATGGAGGGACTGGAGGAAGTAGAGCCACTCCATAGTGCATGCTTTGTTGACGGTTGAATCATAAGTGTGTAGAGACTGTCTATACATCTCTAACTAGAGCTCTATAGAGCACATACCCCACGCGCACATTGCGCAATCTATAGATCTGTTTTTGTTGTTGCTTGGTTGCATCAAGGGCTTATAGACCCCATAAGCCATTGGTTATAGGGCTCTTGGTGATACCAGCCAAAACACCACTGAATCTCTCTCTGCATCAGATCTAGACTAGGTACATATAGGTAATACAATTCTGATTCGATGGGGCTTTGCATTCCAGTCTGTGGATAGCTTACCAGCCTAACATGTGCCACTAGCATTATTGACGACCTTTACCAGTCCACAATATTGAATGTTTTGCGCATGAGCAGAAAGCACAAGGCCTGCATGCATAATGCATTGGTGGGCACTTTCGATAGGCGTGGTTACGAAGGCTAACAAAAAGGCACCATTTGTGTCGCTCGTGGACCATATCCCTTGATTTGAAGCACACTGAAGCCTGTTTTTCGCCAAATTCGACTGATTCATTATGCTTACTAGTCGCTCAGGTGCGTAGACCTCCAGATACGGCGATTTTTCTGCTAACAACAACGACAACGACGACACGACCGATTACGTTACCCCCTTGCGCATGCGCGCGGGGTAATAACACAAATAATTAGTGCATACTGGAGAATCAAAAAATGAACACTCAAAAAATTTCGACAAAATACCTTCTTCTGCCATAGTACGTTCCCTTTCTTGTGTATGAATATCGCCAAGTTGAATGGAGTACAGAGATGGCACTAGATGGTAAAATGGAGTACAAATTAGGCTGTATCTACCGTACCGGCACCGGTATTGAAAATTTAGCACTTCCAGTACCAGCAAACTAGCCCACCCAAAAACTTAGAAAATTTTTCGAAAGAAAACCCAAAGATCAAGCAGGATTCGAACCCATGATCACCAGTCCACCAGCCCCAGCTGGTCTGCTCCGCCAACCCAGTTCGCCACTGCTGGATGCCGTTTTTCGCCACCTTTATACACAAACCCAAACCCAAACCGAACCCGAACCCTTTGTCAACAACCATAGCCTAAGGCCACTCTAATATGATTAGTTGTTTCCCATTTCCCGCCCGCATCCTTTCCACAATTTCCAGATTTATTCATTATAGTGTATTAGTATACCCACCCTTATCTCATTGTCTAACGGTAGCTTTGGCATGGGTCGTCAATGTTGCTGGCGCTCTAATACGTAAGCTTAGAATAATGAATAATGAACCGCCCGCCTGCATGCCACAGGCTTTCTGATGAAAGGGGAAACAGTGAATCATACTGGAGTGGCCTAAACCCAAACCCCTTGTCACTAACCCATTATCGAAACCCAACCCCCCGCTACTAGTCTCACTAGCCGTCTAGCGTTCAGTATTAGTGGCTATTATAATACAGTTGCCGGTGCTCCAAGCACTAAATGTTGGGTGGGTAGACACAGTGTCCAACTGATTATGCCCCAGGAGCAGAAAACAATATCATACATCTACTGGTGGGCTTGCCATGTGTACCGGTATCACTGATGATAAAGAAATCCAATCGTCTACTAAAGATATCTTACCTTACAGAGACTCGCGATCAATAGCAAATGCCTTCTCTAGTGACAGCCCCTTCTGGTCATGTGATCTTCATGTGATACCGGTGTAGTAAGCGATATAGGCCCCCTTGACCCATCTAGCTCTAGCGAAATCGCAGACATCCTAATTAGATTATCGGCGCGTGATTATGACGCAATCATACGTATGTATACCGGTAATGGTGGGAGGGGCTGGGGGTTCGGGATGGGTTCATGCCAATGGTAGGGTTTCCACACAAAAAAAATGAAGTTTTTCAAAACTTCTCAAAACTCTGGTAGGACGAAGATGTTCTTGGATTAACACTAATTCTCACTCCAGGTCACGCCCCCATGTTCATTTGCCGAAATATCGAGACTTTAATTATTCTCCAAATTTTGGCAAAATTCGCCAAAACGTGGGGTACCATCGTTATACAGTATGGTGAACGCTTCCTCATGCAGCCACTGGATGAGGACGATCAATTTAGTAAGGCAGCCACAATAAATCACAGGTTGGAGCATATTAACCATCTGGCGCGACAATTTCGCCAAAAAACACCAAATTTTTGTATCTCCACGTAAGAGTAATTTTGCACAGTGTCATTCGAGATTTAGGGACCGTCCCAGTAGGCTAGCTAAATGCCGCAAAATGAGCGGTTTTTGGAAAGTTTGATTTTTTCGTTGGATACCCTACCAATGGTTAGCAGGGTTAGTCTCTAGGGTTTGTCTATGAAAGGGGGGAAATAATGATTGGAGGCAGCGACAACAGCGGTGGTGTAGTGGTTGGGGCTCTTGTGTGTGGTCACTGTGGAACAGAATGTAGCGGGCACGGTTCGAATCTCGCTTTATGCTTTGATAGGCCAGCGCGATAAAGCGAACCTAGCTAGAGACTAGCGTGTGCAGCGCTAATACTGCGCTGGGATTAGTCTCGTGACCCAGCCCCCTAAACGCACGCGAAAAAGGGGGTCTGGTAAGGCCCCAATTCGTTGATTATTAGTTTCTCATCAACCGCCCGCATCAATTTATCAAGTTAGAATTTATCACCATTATTTCATTAGTGCATTCCAATGACGTAATAAAAGGCGTGGACAATCACGTGACCGATCGTGTGCAGCAGTTAGCTACAATGTAGTTGAAGAGCTAGGGGGTGCTATGGCTCTGGTAAGCATCTATGTACTGCCTAACCATGCTACTTTCATGACTGACACTCTTGATGCCACTTTTGTGGCTAGTATACTGTTTGTGTATGCCAATAGCAATGTTTGCCCAGGCAGCACCATGCATTTTATGTGCCTTTCAAGTGTTGCATAAGGTGTGGTCAACATTAATTAAATAATGGTAATACCCGCCCGCCCGCATGGTATGTTGGGAAACTACCTGATGAGAAACTAGTAATCAAGGAATTGGGGCCTAACATTGTGTATAACGAGTTGTCCAAAAGCTCAAGAATGTATGTGGCGCGACCAATCAAATCGCTATAATTATATATTCGCGTATTATAAACATATGCGTCTTTTTTCACTTGAGCTCGTGCCCCACCAGCACCGAAGATCTACTGATCTACTCGAGAAGTGTCTGTGTGCGGCAAAGACGGAAAACGATCCGAAGGACTGATGGCAAGCAAAAATAGAACAGTTCTGGACGCAAAAAAATGACCGTACTTTCAAATGCAAACGAGAGACCGCTCGAATTCTGAAGATTTATTTCGAAAAGGTGAGTGATAGAGGCAACGAAACTATCGTAGAAACGATAGCGATCGTAAAACAGGTCGTTTTGGCCAGCAAAAAGTAGACTAGTTTTCGAATTTAAAACGCGAAACCGCAAGTACGCAATTATTGCATTCCGCTGCGACAACTCGTTGTACACAATGTTATCAGACCCCTTTTCGCGTGCGTTTAGGGGGCTGGGTCACGAGACTACGCTGGGATATGGAGACTCGAGGCCTCAACGTACGGGCGCGGCACGACCCTCTGCAATCGGTATAACAGCCAGCTCAGTACTCAGTGTCGGTAGTGACAAAGATAGTCGATAAAATCAATAATAGCTATACAGTCTCATCGGCTTTATCGGCTATGCGCTAGGCAAGTTAACGAGGGGCGTGGCTACTACTTTTACGCGCACGCGCGAACTTCGGCACCTCCCATCTATACTTAATGTATATAGTTGCACTCATGCAATAAAAAAGAACAGAAACAAGTGTAAAAACAATGGAATAAAATTAAAGGATGAAGAAGGGATGGCAATGCCAAAAAGCACACAAACAAGATTTTTAGGGATAAGAGATAGCTAATCACAACTACTATACATCCCTACGCTTGCTTTTTGAGTAGCATGGGGATCATTAATAGTCAATAATAAGGCCATCACTTATAATATAATAGTTTCCCGTCCCCCGCCCGCATGCTATTTTGGCACCCGCATCCTCACTTATTATTGGCAGTTTCATTGGCCACACCCCTTAATTCGAGGCGGGTTTGGGGTGTGGTCAGATTCAGGCTTGCATGCTCAAAGTTACTGAACTGTATGCCAACTAATAGCAGCAGACTAATAATAAAAATATCCGCCCGCCCACATGGGTTGATGGCAAATCAGGGGACGGGAAATAAGTATATTACAAATCATGGCCTAATATAAAAATTATGGATAGGAAGAACATTAATTTCTCCCACGTGCAAGTCAAGAACACTCCAAGGATAGCATGAGTCGACATCAATATTATAATCAAGAAAAGCAAGTGTAGGGATCTAGCTATAGTGGTTGTGATTATCTCTCATTCCTAAAAATCTTGTTTGTGTGCTTTTTGGCATTGCCATCCCTACTTCATCCTTCAATTTCATCCAATTGTTTTTACACTTGTAATTATTATATATAAAGTGATGAATTATTTCAAAAGTTCTCTTCCTTGACATCTTCACTTAAGAAACAAACATTAACTCTTCCTCAGGGCGAATAATAGGACCTGTGAATATCTAGAACCAATAGCTATGTATAATAATAATATTTTTATTCTCTTGACCATCACGATATAAACTAAGATGGTCTTAATAATAACAGCACAGTGATACTTGAAAATTGTTCTAGTAGCCCAGCTGCAGGTGCCATCCCATACGGAAACGACAAGGTTTTTACCAAGTTAACATGTAGGTTGTAAATATGTTGTTACTGGGTTGTTGTAAGGTTGTAAAGAGATTGTAAAGAACATGGAATTGAAACTAGGTTGTAATAATCTTGCAACATTGATATCAGTGGAGTAGGAAGCAATCGCATGCATATTATAATAAATATTATTGCACATGCAGGGCCACCATTAAATACATCTCCCCCTCCCGTTCCTACTCCACTGAATATGCATGTTACAACCTTAATAATTGTTAGTACCCCTTATTATGGCATGTGCAATGCAAATGGTAGCTGTAACAAAATATTATTAATCTGCGTGCATGTGTAATCGTTATGGCAGGTATGGGATATAAAGCAAACAATTTCTGCAGCCTGTATAAGAGACTAACTTGTGCACATCCTCACCACAGTGGTAAACCGGTAGCTACTAGCACAAAGAAGAACAAAACAACAGAGACATCATAAGAAAAGGATGAAGCTTGAAGGTTTTGGAATTCTGCTGGGACTCGTATATGCTATTTGTGCAGTACCCACTTTAACAGGTAAAAATTAATAATTATTGTACATAGCCTTGTACTCTATTGATGTGAGTTCATCAACATCCATATTTTGATACAGTCTCCTACCCAGAATCCAGGAATGAGCCTCAACCTAGTTATTATAATAATAATATGAGCCCTCAATTCATGGAGAGTTTCATCCAAAATGAGGAGGGAGAACCAAGTGAAGACTTTAAGAAGGAAATAAATGAGCATTTTGCAAAGCAAAGAGGAGATCAACCACTCAACGTCAAAGCTGAAAGTGACAAAGGTATACGCTATAATTATTACTAAAGATTTAATAATACTATGTACAATAAGACAAATCATAGATTATTAAATTACACTCTTTAATTTACTCCAGAGAGTGTTTAGAATTTGGAATTCTGCACACCGCGGCAAGGGTAACAATGCATAGCTATAATTGCGAAATTTAAGTTACATTTTTTCATGGAAGGCCATTTTCAAAGGCTTTATGGCTTAATTTTCATGGACATGCACAGTCACTAGGGGTTTGCACATTCACGATTCGACAGTTATGCTTGCAAATTGTATGGCTGGTAATTTTGGTGTTGAATTCGAACTTGGTAACAACAAAAAGAATTTCATCTGTCAAGATTAATGCCCATTAACCCATGCATTGGAACTAGCGCATACAATAATATTATTGCAGGAATTACCTATTTGCCAATCCTTAATTAAGTCTACCATTAGCATAATCACCACACAAGGCAAGAATATTATTATTCAATTCTGCCAGTGTTGGTGTAACAAGAACGAGCGTACTTGCTATGCGTATTAGTACATTCATGGCAAAAGGAAACAAAGTGAAAGCTCAGCTCGGCTAACATCGTTGGTACAGTGCTGTACCCATAGCTAGCTTAGAATTTTAAGATAGCTATACTTGAAGCGGATTACTATAATATTAAAAAAATATCCGTCCCGGTCCACGTATGGTGCAGTATTCATAGCTAAGAACACTGCACCGTACATGGACGGATAATTTTTATTGTCTATAATATTTATTGTTGATTCTGCACAGTTATCAGGCAAGGAGATCCTGTTGCATGCACTCCAGACCTACAGGAAAAATTACTGGATGTCATGTTTTGAAGACAGGTGTGGTACATCTGATTGTCCTAATGCATTCTTTGACGCAAAAGACTCAAAAGCATGCCTTGGAGAGAGCTTTCAAATCTACACAACTAAACCGGGTGAAATAAAAAGTGGAGATCTCGTTGGACTACATTATCCACACCAAAAAGGGTTCTGGTTAGCCTGTTCTTCTACTTGTGGGAAATCATCTTGTCCTGGACATCCAACTGATGCACTTGGATTTTCACAAGAAGACAAATGGCTTCAGTGTTTTGGAGAAGTGTACAGGATTTATGTCTACGGCAAGAGCGTTGGTAGTCAAGTTATGTCGGGTGATTCGATCGCGCTCTATTATGTCCAGGAGAAAACCTGGTTGAATGGAGGAGGAGACAAAATTGTGAAAGTTCGTTGCATTGGACCTACCCCACCTCATGCATCACAGTATGATACTTGTGCTCATGAAACCTTCACAATCGTCAAACGTCCATAATTTCATCATGCCAGACACTGAATGGAACTGACTATATAAGTATACAAGTAGAAAACATTTATTTATACATGTAGAAATTAGAGACTGTGTAGTAGAACTCAGTAGCGACTTAATAATATAGCTGTAGTATAGAGAATAGTGAGGAGGAGACAGCTTGGATTTAAAATTCATTATACTCCACATGGCTACTTGAATTCATTAGGGTTATCCAGACCAATAATATTGTGTGTATACTCAGTGCACCAAGCGCTTTAGAACCGTATTAAAAATAATTATTATTGTTTTGGAGCTGAGTGCTATATAGTATATTATTATTATTATACTACTACTTATTCCTCTTTCTGCTCTCCACGCCCTTAACTTTCCAGACATTGTTTGAGTGCTATGATGATATAGTTCCTTTTCAGGGGCGAACAAATGGGGGGGGGGGGGGGGGGGGGGGGGGGAGGGGGGATCTTCAGCCCCCCACTTTGGAAACAAGCGGGGCTGAGTCCCCCCCCCCCTCCCATTTTATTACATGCCCATACTACAAAATTACAGTAACATAGTTCTGTCATAATTCTAGATGTTTGCAAAAGAGTGCTCAAGCAAAAATTGCTACTATAAAATCACTCCCAAAACTGCTGCTAGAATGCATCAGTAACACTCTCAGTGAGTCAAAATTTCCCCGCCCTTGCCTTTGTGTTCTTGTCGACCAATGCAAGATGAATGCTAAATGTACACACAGTGTTTGGAAAACCCTTCTGCATGTGCTCACTCAACTCACCTCTCTTGCTTAATTAATTCTTTCAGTACGTATTTTGTTGTCTAAGTAAATCCTTCAAAGCTTCACGGGTGTGGCATCCACTGCACTATGTAGCTAGTTACCTTTACATCATATATACACCTCATAAAGAACGAAAACTGCTATACCAGACTTTTGCACAATTTCTTCTGAAATGGAACCGAATGGTAGCTATAAAAATGATTAGCTCAAGATGTTGGTGTGGCATCAAGTTAGCTACATGTACTGTTGCGAAAGTGTAATTACCCCGCGCGCATGCGCAAGGGGGTAAAGTAATCGGTCGTGTCGGCGCAAGGGGGTAATTAAAGTAATCGGTCGTGTCGTTGTCGTTGTCGTCGTTGTGAGCACAAAAATCGCCATATCTCGAGATGTAGACGCCTAAGCGACTCGTAAGCACAACAAATCAATCGAATTCGGCGAAAAACTGGCTTCAGTATGCGTCAAATCGATGGATAAGGTCCATGGGCGTCACAAATAGTGCCTTTTTGTTAGCTAACGTAGCCACGCCTATCGACATTGCCTATATACCAATGCATAATGCCATGCCCATTGTGTTGTCTACTCATGCGCACAACCAAGTAGCCAAGAATAATATTGTGACTGGTAAAGATCGTCGAAATTAATAATGTTCTTGAAATCTATATACTCCATCCAAATCCGCTAACGGAGCTGAAATCTGCAGCCTTATGGAACCAAAACATACTGTAAGACAGCTAGCTATACTATTACAACAGAGTATTGGACGTATCAGTTCATATCTCCTAGTAGTCTAGATCTATAGTGCTGAAGAGTACTTTTGTTACCGGGACCTCTGGTAGCTATGACATTGTACAATTAGCTAAGCAGCATTTCCACTAATTTTCTTCACAAAATTATAGTCATGGATACAAAGTAATTCTATAGATTGCGCAATGTGCGCGCGGGGTATGTGCTCTACAGAGCTCTAGTTAATTTTTGTCACTATCAGATTCCATAATTATGTAAACAATCCTTTCGAATTCTGTGCATATTGATAGACTTTCTAAACGTAAAATTAAATTACTAGGTTAGAAATTCTGAAATAATCATTTTCCGTTCTCGAGAAATCTTCAATTTGTAGTATTATAATTATTATTTTTATATCCCTACCATTGCCCATGTGCACATGCAGTCTTTTGTAAACTTGATGCATGCATCATCAGATTCTGTATCATTAGGGAAGCCATACAGATCAAAGGCACCAATTACAGACAGCCCAGACCATGAGTAGTAGCTATAACAATAATACTGAGGTATAGTCCCAAGGGCTTCTCCTTTGGAATAATATTATTATAGTTTGACCATAATTGATAGTCGTGGTGGTGACTGGTAGTCTACCATGGTAACTGTCATGTAAACCGCTACCAGATGTACTGTATGCATGCATGCACTGCAGGCCAAGATCAAAGGTGTGCACACACAATGCCGTAACATTATAAAACTAGCTATAGCTACTGTATGCTAATTAATTTTAAATACACTATTGCCTGATGATTCAATGAATGGCCAATAATGATAGCAGCAGTTGGTAAAGAGATTTTATGATTCCGCACCCAGGACACACTATAATTATTTCAGTATATGCATCAATAATAACACCTTCAAGGATTACATTGCTAGTAGCAATTTCCATAGTGTCCCGGTAATTGTAAGCGCCCATGGGCATAACATGATTCCATATGTTTATAGAAGCTGCTACAGTGGCCCTTTGAAATGTTGTACATGGGCGCTTGCCTGGGACACTACGGTAGTTGCAAAATGGGGCATTACATGTCCTTCAAAGTTATATGCCAAGATTAATTTTAATACGTATGCCTGCTATACACTAAATCTTCGATGTATTACGATACCCGGAGTCTACATTAATTTTTTGTGTAGTGGGAATTGATGAGGTATTCTTATATTAGTGATGCATGCGCAGATAGGTAATCTCACTCTATCTGCATCATGAAGTCATAATAGTAAAACCACACTTTCTACTCTGGTACTGAAGTGTCGACAGATGTTCCATGCATTGTGGTCCCTGATATCCATGGGATCTGATAGTGCAACAGTCATAATTTAACAGTACGTCCAGGGCTGTTTGCTATCTTATTGTGTGTGCAAGCAGACAAAAGCAATTATTTCTGAAACAAGATGAGCAAGTCTGGAGTTCTTCTGACGCTCTTCCTAATAGTATCAACTACAGTTCTTTCCGTAGCCAGTGCTCAATCGTGCAATGCTTGCAACTGCCAGTTTAACAATGTGCAAGCGCTAAGTCAGCTCATTGAGGTTCAAGTGAATCGTGCTCTGGCAAATGAGCCACGTAAGTCACATAATATTATCTTCCAAAATATTTTCCACTTATACATGATTGCTGTTAGGTTAATGCATTCTATAACAATTTGCTCCTTGGAGTGTTGACCTGTGTATTGCCGACCCAATTGCAAGCTCACAACTTATAATACTATTACTCAACACAACCAGCAGATAATTATAATTGCAGCTAGATCAAAGATCCTGCTATTTATTATGGCATTGTGTGCATCTAGCTGCATGCACTTAATGATTAATTTTCGTGCTGCAGATATACTAGCCTGTTTGATCTGCATGCAGTAGTAACCCTGAGATTAACACTTAATTTTTTCTCCTTATAATTGTCCGATTGTTGCGAATTGTTATGAATAACAATAGAAATCTAAGGCTTCTAAGAACAGATCACACAACTCTTCAAGCCTCTGATGCTACAAGACTCGCTGACATCACTATCTCGAACTCCTCTCGACAAGTGACATCACCAAACAACCTCCTAGCATATCGGCCACGCTTTGATGACCATCACGACAGCAACCTAGCTGGCATCTTTATTAACCTAGAGGGTGTGTTTCCCTGTCTTGTACCGCTCAATAACTATTATCCTATCTGCCGAGTTTTCACTGAAGAGGAGGATGGATTTAGAAATGGAAGGGCACTGATTGATGCTGGCGATATTGGAAACAATTTTCGTGTATTCAGTTCTAGCAGCAATATCTTGACCTATGGTATTGCTATCCAAGAGTTCCCTGAGTTTACCACTTCCTGTTTCCCAGCATACCACAGCTTATCAGTTGCCTGTTATCTACCAAGAGGATTGTGCTCATAGTAGCTACTGAACAATCTATCTTCTACTAAAACATCCGAACAGTGTGGCTAAAATGTTTAATAGTGTGATTGCGTAATGCACTGAGTAATTGTTTTGCTATAAGAATTGTGTGCACACTGAGTGACATAATTATTAGCTATCACTTACTATGGTGCTGATATCAACTCAACTTCCCTCACAGTAGCCCAACCTCCAATTCCTGGGGACTTAGCTAGCTGGCTACATCTTCAGGGCCGCGGGGGAAGGTAAGATCAGGACTACAGCTGCTATTGTGATAGTTGCACGTGCATGTGATTGCTCGAGCATGCACTTAAGCACTTGCACAGAACAGGTAATAGGCATGGTTCATAGAGTCAGCAATCAAATATTAGCCACCACATAATTATAATCAGATGCCTGTATCTCAGGAATGGAAAAAGCTATAATAATTATTATGATCACCATTCTTGCACTGACTGATATAGCTCTAGTCAAATACTGATCATGTACCAAATCTGAAGTCTCTGCTATAAACCATGTGTGAGCTAGAGACAAAATAATGTTCCTCCATTTAATATTAATTTTATGTAACTAAAAGACGTTTGTACAATACCAAATTTCAGATAATTAGCTCCATCACTGCTAAAAATGATGTATGGAATACTTGATTTGGAACATATCACCTCCTACCCTTGCTGCTACTGGCCATTAAATTTTAGCCCACATGCAGTGTTACTTGCGTGTATAATATGACAAGGCTTTTATTACGGTTAAGTAGAATATGACCACGAAATAATATCCTATGGGTCGGTCGGTCAAGTGGATGATAATTTAACCAAAGAATTTTAATTATGAATGTCAGTATTTCTTGTAGTATTCTATATAGCTATCTATAGGTTTGTGCTGTGTGGTAGCTTATAAATTGATTTTTAGGCAGTCCTATTAAAAGTCTGAGTCGGTATTATATACCTGTAGTAAACTCAGCTATTGGAAGCTTTATATTAATATTAATTTTACAGTCGGTCGGGTTAGTTCAAACAAACATTTAATTCTGAGTGGCCAAATAGATATAGTCGTGGTGGTGACTGCATGGTAGTCTATTGTGGTAACCGTCTCGTAAACCGCTACCAGATGCATGCACTGCAGGGGATCTAGTGTGTACACACAATGCCATTATAGAACTATAGACTCTAATGCACTACTACTTCCTGATGATTAATTTTAATCACTTAATTAAGGGCCAATAGCAGCAGCTGGTAGCAGAATGCATACAGGTGGGTACTCTATTTGTCATGAAAATAATTATAGTAAACCATACTACATATACAGTGCTACAGAGCAAGAGAGCAAAACTTTTCAATTTTTACTTTATTATGCCTAAGCCAAAACATATAGTAATTGGGTACTAATTGACAACAGATTCTTAAATAGTTAGTCCTTGTTGAGCTTCAGTGAGTGGGAGGAGTTCCCATGTGGTTTTAATAAGGAGGCGTGGCCATATTTCTATACTGAGGTACTGAGAAAATGTTTGGGATCAGTTTAGACAAACCGCTTTGCGTTAAGAATGTCAACTTGACACAGTGGTAGGTACTGCAAGGGAAAAACTTAGTCCTGAGCTAGAGGTGTAAACTCCAAAGAATTACTGAGAAACTTGCAAAAATATGCTAAATTTTATGCAAAAACAGTCAAAAAACGTTTGGGATAAGAATCACTACTTCCACTTCCTGTTAAGAGTCCATATTTTAGGTACATGTAGAGACTGTAGTGACATACTGTGGTACCAGATAAGAAGTCCATATGAACTTGCATTCTCGAGATATTCGCAGTTGAAGTCGAAATTTGCAAGATTTTTGCTGAAAAGCTAGCTGCACTTGTATGGTTTCTATATTAAACTCTATGGGGAAAATCGTGAAAATTTTTTTGGCCTGAAATGACTTTTTATTGCTAAAATAGCAACATTTGACTAATTTTGTGATAATAATACTGCTTATAAAGGAAAATTAAAAGTTTTGCTCTCTTGCTCTGTAGCACTGTATATACTTCCATATTGAAGTTCCGACAGATGTTCCATGCATTTAATGTGGTCCCTATGTCCATGGGAAATATCCATGGAAAATGATATAATATTATAGCACAGCAGCCACAACAGAAACAGCATCCAGAGCTGGTTGCTATCTCATTATTTGTATGTGTGCAAGCAAACAACAGCAATTTCTGAAGCAAGATGAAGTCTGGAGTTTTTTTTATGCTCTTCCTTATAGTATCAACTTTAACAACAGTTCTTTCCATTGCCAGTGCTCAGTCGTGCAATGCTTGCAACTGCCAGTTTAATAATGTGTAAGTTCTAAGTCAGCTCATTGAGGTTCAAGTGAATCGTGCTCTGGCAAATGAGCCACGAAAGTAACATATCTTCCAAATGATATTATTTTTTTCCCAGATTACTGTTAGCCTAACACATTCTACAATACAATAATTTTTTATCACCAGCCTAAAGTCAATACATTATCAACCAACAGGTGCAGATGTTTGATTGCAGCTAGATCGAAGGTGCTGTTGCTTATAATGGCATTGTGTGCATGTATGCCTATGATTTTGTGTTGAATATAGCTTCTGCATGCACATGCATTTAAATTAATAATAATATTATAGCTTGTTTGAGCTGCACCTGAAATCAACATTTCTACATACATACTTTTTCTACGTTAACATAGTTGTCCGATTGCTGCGATTTGAAATTCCAGTTTCTGCTGCATGCAGTAGGTACCCTGAGATTAACACTTAGCCTGCATAATTAATTTTTTCTCCTTATAGTTGTCCGATTGTTATGAATTGTTATGAATAACAACCGAAATCTAAGGCTTCTAAGAACAACTCACACAACTCTTCAAGTCTCTGATTCTACAAGACTTGCTGACATCACTATCTCAAGCTCCTCTCAACCAGTGACATCATCAAACAACCTCCTCGCCTATCGGCCACGTTTCGACGATACAAGAATAATCGATGCACTATTTGGTTTAGGTTGAACAGGCCTACGTCCATTTCTATAACAAAATGAAATGTATTTGTTCCTTCTTTTTACCATCCTCTTGAGATACACAGTAATAACCATAAGTAACCATAGATAACCATAATAACCATTATCTTGAAATGTATGAAATTATTCTCAACACCTCTAATAACCTCAGATAACCATTGGTAACCACTGATAACCAAGATAACCATGGTACTCTAGAGATACACAGTAATAACCATTAGTAACCGTCAATAACCATGATTATTCTCTCAACGCACTATTGAGATACACAGTAATAGCAATCAACAACAAAGAAACCATATGATAACCATCACTGCTGCAACATTGTAATCACCATAATTATTATAGAAATGCTATTGAATCTTTAGATAACCAGTTAACCAATGAAAACTGGTTATCAAAAACATTAAACATTTCCTATAATATTGCCAGGTCTACATTCTAGAAGCTACGAAGCAGATTTTTGTATAGAGAAATGATTCCTCTATCGATCTATACTATGACAAAAAAGTGATAATCGATAGTTATCACTATAATATATAGATGACTATTTTGGCCTGTATCTCAGATTGATATCCAGCGCATTATGCATGATTTTCTTGTGGATGGTCACATATACATACCCCGGTATTAAACAAGGGTTAAAATTGCAAAATTTAAAATGGACGAGTGCATGTTCACACTTCTCAGTAAAACTAAATTGAGGTAGCTACATGTAGGTTTTCCAAGCTAGTTTTTGTGAACTAATGCGTGACTCAGTAACAGTAGCAGCAGTAAAACAGTTACCACCAAACTTAACAGTGAATTTCAAAGTACCCAGTCAAGTGGTGAATTTAACATCTTGACACCTCTTATGACTCATTAGTGTGTATTATTATTGAGCATTATGGGTAACATTTTGGAGGATAATGGTCACTATCTTGGGGATAATTGGTCAAAATATGAGAATTGGAACATAGCATTTTGGGCAAAAAAATTAGCAAAGCCATATCACTGAATTAAACAATAATAATCCACTCATAATAATACTAGTTTCTACTGTTTGGTAAAACAAAAATCATGTTTCAGATGTCTCAATAATTTCTGAATTAGTTTGTTCTTCCTCTTCAGATTCGTCAGATAAAATTGTATCACCGATTTATACACTCACCATCAGATATCTCGTTCTCTGAATCAGTTTGTTCACTGCTCTCATCACTTTCGTCATCTGCAAAAGCTAGAGGTTTACCAACAAGTTCCAGTCTACTCATGTCTTGCATTCTTGACTCTATTGCTTCTACCATCTTTGACCATCCTCTTGGAGTAAAATAGTTGTCCCACTCATCTTCACAGAGCCTGCATGGCAGACAAGTAAAGCTAGGTTAGTGATAACAATACCATGCAACATGCAGTAGAGGTGCATGCTCAAAACTCAACAGTGACTTGCTTGTCAGTTGACAGTATATGGGGACTATGTTAATCTTTAAAATACACAAAGTACGATATCCAGTAGGAAATTTCTAGACCACCACTCAATAGGTACTAAATACAGTGGAACCCCTCTTAACGGCCACCCCTGATGAGCGGCCACCCTGTCTATAACGGCCACTCACCTTGGTCCGGATTGCATCGCCATATAAAATAGTACTTAAGAAACCCCTGGTTGGCGGCCACCCCTCTACTCCGTACAACGGCCACGTATTGTGGCCCCAAATGATGCTCACCAATACATATTGACCTCGCACTACGGCCAGCCCCACCCACTTTGATCAAGGTAAAGGTCGTCAACGGCCAGCTCCGCCCACTTTAGTCGAGGTAAAGGTCGTCAATGGGCTCTTTTGTAAATTATGCTTATCACTTCAGCTCTCCTCTCTCGCGCGAGCTCGATGTTCAGATATTAGTGGAAATTCAACATCCACTGACAGGCCTGACCTCCCTTCACTGTGCAAGCCTAAATTCTGCTAGGCAGAGTACTCTCACAGTATGTCACCCTGCTTAAAATATGTTTTTATGCTATAATTCAATCAACTTAGGAAAACCCCCTGAGATAAGGCCACCCCTCTATAACGGCCACAACCTCATTCCCCAATGGTGGCCGCTATAGAGGGGTTCCACTGTACTGCATTTTCTTGAAGCCTTGCAATGGCAATAATTAACATTCAATTTCGGCTAATTAGATTTGATACAGACGTAATCTTGGTAGGGTGTCTGGACCTCTTAGAGGTAGGTAAATATTATTAATTTTAGAGCTGGACTATACTAAACAAATTGTTTTTGAGAACAGAGTGCACACATGCAATAAAGTATGATGGCGATCTTGTACCAAACAATAAAATATCTGATGACCCTTGCTCGTTGGTTCATACACCGGACTGATACTTCAGGAGTACATGGTGAGGTATAGAGGAAGTGAAAATTATAGACATGTTTCTTCTATGTACAATCAGTGACTATGAAACAACACAATGTACATGTTAAAAATGGGGAAGCTCAAGGTTGGCACACACTGTACAATGATCACTTTGTTACTACACTCATACAACTAGACACCTGCACAGACTGGTACACATCATCAGTTGTATGTTACTTACTCTTTAACAAGCACCAGTTTCTCAAGAGCCTTTGATGACTTGATCAATTCAATTAAACATGGTACACTACCATCTGTTAGACCATTGCAGTCAACACTGTACATAATAATAACCAGCATGAATAACTTCAATGGAGATGAATCAACAGTACAAACAACTTACTTAATATCTTTAACATCTTTACAATTCACAAGGAGGGCTTCAACTAGAACCTTCACTCCATCATCACGAATATAGTTATAAGAGAGACTACAAGTCAATATCATAACATTAATAGTGAGAAGAATAAACAATGTACTAGACACAATGTACTCATGCTTTATTAGGTGTCCTGTGTATACATGCACATAATCATTGTCATGCACATCTTCAAGGAATAGAGGTCTCCACACTAACAATACTAATTGTAAAGGTGTTTTCAAATGAGTGTGCACTTTAATTGGCACAAGTACAGCACATGTCCAGAACAACTGGTGAATTCAAATTACTTCCAGCAGAAATTGAGACTATAGAGCTGAAATGATGTTTGCTATCGTAGCCTTGTCCCTGAGTATAGCGACGACATGGACAAAACCCAACCCATACAAGGAAGTAATAACAAGTGTGTGTGTATGTATGTATGTAGCGTAAGTCATCAACTCTCGACCATCTAAGACGTTCGGGACTGTAACTCGGGCTCTGTACGTGCTATGAACCTCGAACAAAATCCATTTGGTAGATAATTCATTTGTCTAATGAACGACCACTTACCGTGTATGAATCTCGTTTCTGCAGGTCACTATGAGCGAGTATGCTAGACCCATGATTTTATGAATTGGCGACCGTTTCCACCTGTTGTCGATCGCCCAGTAACTTGCAACAGCGCTAATGTCGACCGATGGCCGATTTTTACAATAAATGTGCATGCAAGTAGTAGATACTTAAGATAATACTTTCATCATGATTATTACTTACTATTATCATAAATATCAAGTTTTCATATCGAGTGAAACTTTTATATATACAGGATACACAAAATTAATACCATCGCCATACGTTCATAGTGTATGGTAAAACGCGACCACACCCGAGACCACCGTATAGTAGATATCGGTCGATAATAAAAGGTGGTCGACTAATGATGACTTACACTATGTATGTATGTATGTATGTATGTGTGTGTATGTGTGTGTGTGTGTTTGAAATAGAGATGAGGGGGTGGGAGGATCTCTGTCGGCTGTCACAACAGAGAGTACAAACAACTTACTTAATATCTTCAACATCTTTACAATTCACAAGGAGGGCTTCAACTAGAACCTTTACTCCATCATCATGAACATAGTTGCTAAAGAGACTACATGTCAATATCATAACATAACAGTGAGAAGACTAAACAATGTACTAGACACAAATGTAGTCATGCTTTATTAGGTGTCCTAGCTGTGTATACATGCACATAATTATCATGCACACCTTTAATGAATAGAGAAGGTTTCCACACTAACATATAACGGTGTACTTTCAAATGAGTATGCACTTTTAAATTAATTATTGGCACAAGTACAGCACATGCTCCTGGTGTCATTCATAGCTAGCCTCATACATACATAGGCAATCAATCAAAGGCTGGTGAGGAGATAGAATGCTTGGTACACACAGGATGCACATGCAACTCATTCCAAAAGTATCTCAGAAAGCCAAAGACTGTGCCAGATCAGCTCTAGCTTCCATATGTGAGAAAATTCCAAATTACTTCAAGCAGAAATTGAGACTAGAGCTGAAATGATGTTTGCTATCGTAGCCTTGTCCCTGAGTATAGCTATAATATTATACATCATGGACAAAATCCAACCCATAAAGAAAGTCATCAACAAGTTAGTGTGTATGTGTGAGTGTGTGTGTGTATTTGAAATAGAGATGAGGGGGTGGGAAGACCTCTGTTGGCTGTCACAACAGACCAGCGGCTATATGCTCCTATATTATGAATATTTGCACACATCTGTGTGCGCACACATAAGTAGAGTCCCTGTTGGTCTGATAGCTATATTTTGCTAATCTCTTATTTCTCAGTTTTGTTACTAGCTATCACGAACAAGTATTTTTTACGGTCATAACACAAGAATTGGGGAACCAGCTGCCCAGCCTTGAGAACCAGGAGTGGTGGGTTAAAGAATTCCTTTGTGGCCCGGACCAAACTCTCCCTACTCAGCTGGCTAGTCCCAGTATGGTAGCATGCAACACACGAGGGGTTGTTTAATGACCTAGCGTACCAATCTTAGTCCACCCTTAATTAAAACACAGTCACTTAGCTACACCTTAAATATCACATTCTTGGAGTAGCCATCTTCAAACTAATTCAGATATGTTCGAACTGACCATGTGTTCAGGGTGACCTCTCCATAATATGCCTCATGCTTATGAATACTATAATTGCATATGGTTGACAACTAATTACAGGGTTCTGCACTTTCTCATGATAAGTGCATGTTATTGGAAGTGATAACTTGCTTGTTTGCATGTGTGTGTGTGCGTGTGCGTGTGCGTGTGTGTGCATGTCATACTTTAGGAATGAAATCACATGTACGCTTTAGCTACGCCACACCCCCAGCCAACCAGGTGTTTAATGCAGCACGTCTATATGTCCTATATATGCACTGTATGACAAGCAACAGGATGAACAGTGATAATAGAGCTAGACCACTTACCCCAAGGCAAACAAGCGTGAGAGAAAGACTGTAAGATGGAATCTCAACAGAAAAGGATTTATACAAACTTGCACTGTGTCTCAGACACTGACAAAGGTTTTCTGTAGCTGAGGCTTGAAACTGAGAGACCACTTATCACTCAGAAGGGTGCTAATAGAGTAAAGCAGAGCACTGGCCACTACACTAGCCTTTTACACTTTTCACACCAACTGAAAACTATTATAACTAGAGCTCTGTAGAGCACATACCCTGCGCGCTCTGTAGCTACTGTAGCGTAGCACTGCAACACTCTGCGGTATAGCTGTTTTATGGCCTGACGACCCTTTCCAACACTGAGCTTGAGCATGCGCAGTCGCATCAGCATGCTAAAAGAGTGGGTGTGGTCCATAAACCACAGGCATTTTGAACAGAAAAAGCACGATTTATAGTACTAGTAAGCCTTGATGAGAAATTCGAAGCCTGTACAAACCAGTTTTTCACCGATATCTACCGATTGGTTGTGCTTACAGCACGCACAGACGCCTAGAACTCGAGATCTGGCGATTTTCGTGCCGACAACAACAACAGACGGACAAACCGATTGCTTTACCCCTTGCGCATGCGCGCGGGGTAATCATATAGAAACTGAACACACAGTAGAAGTATGAAATACACCACACTTTTAACAATATCTTCTATGCTTCATGTGTTGTAGGTAGAGTGAGAAAGAGACAGAGAGGCAGAGAGTGAAAGAGAGAGAGAGAGAGAGAGAAAGAGAGAGAGAGACAGACAGAGAGAGAGAGAGAGGAAGAGAGGGAGAGACGGATGAAGAGAGAGACCCCCCCCCCCAACAAACTTCAAATTTGATTAAATCTGACACATTGACAAAACTTAGCTATCGATAGCATTTCTCTCCCTCAAGAAAAAACCCCGTATACAACCCTGGTACATAAACAACTTCTCAAGTCATGCATGTACCTCTTACAAGTTTCAAACAGTGATGTACCGTGTACATTGTATCTTAAACAAGTAGTAGACCAAATGTGCACTTCATTATTCATGAGACACCAATCAAATTTCCCGTTCTAAATAGACACCAATACATGTACCACTGGGAAAAGGATGAACCTATTGGTGGCTGTATAGTGTAATTACTTTTATAGTGAACTGCCATAGTAAGGTATTATGGCACTCCTGTAATTACACTGCTGTAATTGCACATCCTTTGTAAGCTTGTAATTGCCAAGTAATGTTGTGACCCGCTATGGAAAAACTGATCACTCACGATTTTTTTACGAAAATCACATTTTGGGTATAGATTGACGCACAATTTACTGGATCGAGTTCAACGGTCAAAGAGCCAGGCTATAAAAAGCTTCCTAAGCCGAGTTATGGCAAAAAAAATTGTACACAGGTCACCCGTGCCTCAGTTCATAATTTTTCGAGAAACAGAGCGTTTTGTACATACATAACTCAACGTTCAATGTTTCTGTATACGCTCTGTATTATACCAGGCGGTTAGTGCCATAATAAATTTGCCGGGAAAGATAGCCACAGAGAGCGCCAGTACAGCAGTCCTGGTCTTAAGGAGAAGATATCGAGAGTAGCGATGGACTCTACACCTTGTAAGTTGTCTATGATTGTTCGTATAGCTAAGGCTGCATGTAATAAACACCCCCTGGGTGTGATTCAACATGAAGTACTTCTGGCCAAGTACAAAGGAGTCACATGACATAGCCGTTCGTAGCTAGCTGTGAATTATAATACTAGCTAGCTATTGTGCACTGTTTGATGTGAACTACGGTTGTGAAAAGCTTTACCTTTGTTGTAGAAAATGTGATTTTGAAGGCGCTGTACTGCGCTGTGAGTCTACCAACTGATTGGATGTGATACTGTCACTGTGAGGATGAGTCTGCTCATCGTTTAGATTTGGAAAGCTAAGGTACATGAATAGTAGAACAACAAACAGGGAGAGTTTGTATGCATGTTGAAGAGTGTGTGTGTGTGTGTGTGTGTTTGTGTGTGTGCATGTGTACATATCTATGCGTGCATGTACATGTATGATGTACTTGTAGAAAATGGGGGGAAGGAAAAGGAGAGAAGGGAGTGACTGGCTTAGAGCCGGCAACAAACACGAGGAGGGAGAGTCGACTAGTCTTGCATCAGATCGTATACGGTGGGACAGGTATGTATACAAGCTGGCACATTTGAGCTTGGGGTTTGTGTGGGTATAAACGACCGGGATACTGGCTGTTGACTCAACAGTGATTCTGATACACTGACAAGGTCTTCTCAGTAGCTGTTTATAAAGTTTACTGCACAGGTACTAGTTCCTTCATCCCTGTCCATAACTGTACAAGTAACATGCATGTCAAATTATCTGTGTACGTACATGTATGTCCATGTAATTCAACTCGGTATTTATCTCCTCTCTCTTTCTCTCTCTGTCTGTCTGTCCCCACCACCCCCCCCCCCCCCCCCCCCCCCCCCGTTCCATCTATCTCTTTCTCTCTTCTCTCCCCCTCCCTCTTAGATTCTCTGAGTCTTCAGACAGGTCAAAGCACTGTTGTGCTCAAGGCTGTACGCTCCTTCAGGACTGGGCTGCTGCTGTTGAGCTCTGCCGGTCTACATAGATAGTTAGGCATTGATATTGATTTTAGTAGCAGTTCAATTCAGTATTATGACAGTGTATTGTATGATTAGGGGGTGGGCTGGATGGGTGGAACTGTCTTCTTGATTGACTTCTGGTGCCATCGATCGTGGAGCCAAGGGTAAGCGGCTGCTCTGTGTAGGATCGAAAGCAAGACAAGAGCCTCGAGTCGGCCACTACTGACTTACTGTGCTATGCTAGCTCGCAAAGCGCGGGTATCGTCATGGTGATCAACCGCGACACGTAGCTAGCTAAAACTGAACGCCATTCTTTCTTTCGAGCAGTACACACTGAACAAGCTTGGATCACGCTGAAATTTTATAAATGGATGGGCAAAGGACTATACTTTCAGAATATCCAAAGAAAAAAAAATTCGAAAAAATAACATTGAGTCGAGTATCGAACCCCCTACTGCAAAATCATAATATTTTAGCGCAAGTGGTCAGTTTTTCTATAGTGGGTCACATGTTGTTTACATTGGTTGACATAGAAACAAAGTAGAGTAAACAATGATCTTAGCTATTGAAAGTATGACTCCACTATACTATTAGCAATTAACAGCATGGATTAGTGTGCAATTGTGGGTGATATACTACTTGTGACTATCTCTGAAACAGTAATTGCACTCAGCTTTGTCTCGTACAATTACAATTTCAGAGTCAGTCACTCATGGTATTATCACCCAAATTGCACACTTAGCCATGCTAAAAGTAGTCACTTACTTGAGCTTCTTGAGCTTCTTGTACCCAGCAAAACCTTTAGCTATATGAGCCATACTGGAGTCATCCAAGCCAGTAAGCGAGAGACTGCAATACATAAACGCAAAAGTAACAAATTACGTGTATAGATGATTGCGAACTACAATGGAATCGATCAGAATCAAAACAACATGCACTGGAACTGAATATTGCTTGTCCATTATAAAATTGGTGCTACATACTAGCTTATGTACCATCAAGTGTAAAGTAGTCACTTACTTGAGCGTCTTTAGTTCCTTACACGCAGTAAGGCCTTTAGCTATATGAGCCACTCTGGAGTCATCCAAGTTAGTACGCGAGAGACTGTAATACATACATACACACAAAAGTAACAAATTACGTGTATAGACAATTGCAAACTACAATGGAATCCGTCAGAATCAAAATAACATGCACTGGAACTGAATATTGCTTGCCATTATAAAATTGGTGCTACATACTAACTCAGATATTCATACAAGCCACATCCACTCACAGTTTAGGATGTCATTACATTCAAGCTGAAAAGTACAGCACTAGTACATGTCTATAGACCACAAGTCTTGCTGAAATTGTTGTTTTTATTACTGTCTCAGGTAAATACTACAGTGACAACATGCAGTCATTGAAAATTTAATTTAAACAGTGGGTGGACCTTGCCATAGCATGTGATAATTTGTACTGATGAGCACCATTTGGGGTGTGGCTGTAACAAGTGGCTATGAGTCAGGAGATTCTTAGAGTAACAGCTATGTATGTGAGTCAGTTGGTACATCCCATATCCGTCCCAGTATCCCAACAGTATATACACACCCCATAGATGGGACAGACAACAGTAACAAGTATGTTGGTACATCCCATTTCCGTCCCAGTGTCCCAACAGTGCACATGGATGGGACAAACGTAACTATGAATGTATATTGGTACATCTCATGTAACATATACGATGTAATGTCAGTATTTGGTAGGAATCCCTGTGTACCAGTTGGACAGTCCATATTATAAAGGGAATCCCGAATCCCAATGTACTAATAGACACTTGTAGGCAATACTGGACATACATGTATATGGATGGGGTTGGAGCCAAAACCGTTGATGTGGACACATACTTAGTGCATTTAATAGTATCAACCAAGTAATAATCTGTTGATATATTATATATAATCAAGGGCTTATCGAGCTGCCATAGGCAGCGAGAGGGCATGTAACCCGCATCTTGCTAACGTAGATGTATGATGAAATCCTAATTGTTACTAAAAATAGCAAAACGTTTGATGAACAAACTAACTAGTGTAGGGAATGTTTGTACCTGGTTTTTAAAATATAGCGACCTACTTCTATTCTAAGCCTTTATTGGCAGCAATAAAGATCAAGAAGGCAACATCAATCGTCGAGACAAGTGAAAACGAGGCTATACTCGAGTCGATCAGAGACGGTGGCGGTGAAAAACAGCTCTGAGCTGACAAAACGCCATCACACAATGTGTCAAGACTAAGCTGGGGTCACGAGACGTCAAAGGCCTTTGTTCGAAGCTAGTCTTCAATATAACAAAACCAGAAGCTTACCCCATTGCTTCTGTCTCTATCGTTGGGCGATAAAGTGAACTGGAGCTTTTAATACATTTTCGGAGACTCAGATTCGGCTTGGGTTTGTTACTGACACTTGGTAGCGTTGAGAACCACCTAAAAGGACCATGATAGCCTCTCTTTTCTGTCAAATCTCGAAAAGAAAGGGCTGACAAGCCATCAAACAAAATTTCATAGCTAGTCGAAAAATCCATTTTAGTAACATGTTGGATTTCACCGTCTACGCACGTTACATGCCCTTTCGCCGCCTACGGTGGCTCGATAAGCCCTTGATATAATTACAACTTACTCAAGGTGTTGCAGTCTTGAACAGTTTTGTAATGTTTCTCCTAACACTTGCCATGTGGAGTCATCCAAGCTACATTCATCCTCCTCACTACAGATCCTACACATCAATGAGAAGCATTGTAGCAATTAGGCATGTGTAAATGTATAAACCTTGCTCACAATATAAGAATGTACGCATGTCAACACAATCCAACTCACGTGAGACTCTCAAGTTTAGAGCAACAATACTTCAAGCACTTAAAGATACTATCCTTTATGATGCAATCTATAAATCTGTATAATGAAATTTGTGGTTAGCAGAATAACTGATGCTGAAATAGGAAGGGACATGTGTGCTTGCATACGTAATAGATTTTTTAATGCAACTATCATGTACATGACCCTTTCCGCCTTTTGTCAGTAAAAGTAATTCTGGTTACTACAAAGTGTTTATACCAATATATAACAAAGATTTCACGAGACGCAAATTTCGCCCTTGGATCCCACAGTTTATCCATGCATGTGAGTGCATGCAAGAAGTTAGCATTATGAGAAAAAACTTTGTGAATAAATTAATGGCCCTAGGCAAAAATTGGCAAGAATTTTCTCTTGGCAAAAAATATCAATCTTTCAACGTTTATGGCAATTGCTTTGTGTGCAAATTATATGCTAAGTATTAACTATTCGGCTTCATGTATGCATGTCTCTTATCTTCATACAGACTGCATGTTTTAACAGAAAAAAAGTGGTCATCTTAGAGAAATCTGTGAGACCACGTTTGGACTGATGTATTATAGAAGACACAAACAACTCACGTGAGACTCTTAAGCTTAGAGCAATCTTTCAAGCATTCAGTGGTATCATCATCAAAGTCGCAAGCATTAAAACTGCAAGTATTGTATAGATTTGTGATTCAGAAATTGAACTATATTTGACAGTGTATATAATTAAGGAGGGGGCCGGGTATACGGATGAGGCTATTACTACATGTACAGTCATGTGTACTATGCACATGACATGGGTAGTGTTTTATCCACCATGGACCCTTATAAGCAGCATGTATCGAGCAGTAACCACTTGGCTGGTCTCGTACAATGCTTTACACAAAGTGTTGGCAATAGACTGGAGGGTACGTAAGATATTAACAACTCAGTCGTGCAAGAACATTAATTAAAATACATAATTATGGATTATAAGAAAACATAAAACTCACGTGAGACTCTCAAGATTTGAGCAACTTGGTTTCAAGCACTTAAATATATCATACCCAGTCTTGTAGATGTCTATAAAACTGTAGGTTTGTATTTGTGATTCAAATAGGAAAGGGTACATTGAAGATGAGGCTATTATAGTACACTAAACAACTACACATTGATTTTGTACACTCCATTATTAGCCGATTTTTGAAAGGAACGTACGTGATTTTCTTAAGCTTTGAACATTGCTTTAACCACTCAGTGAAAAGAATTGTATAAGAACCATCATCCGTAGAATCATGAGGACTGTGTAGGACAATGAAGATATGCATAAACATGTAATTTATGTTGAGTCACAATTATTAAAGTCTTTATTAAAATTACTCGCGTGCCTGTGGACAAGGAAAATAAGTGAGCAAACACATTCTTTGTCACACTTAAGAAATGCATACATCACTGGTACATGGAAGAAACTGGACAAACATAAACCATTAACAGTATAAAGGAAGCTTGAGAAAAAAAGGTGGTGAATGTACTAGGAGAACCAACAGGATGGTCAAATTAGGCCACTAGTGACAGAGGAAGGCATTTTTACAAATGAAGACTAGATGTGCCTTGAGCTTAATGAAAATTTGCATGCACATACATGTCAAACCTTCCCTACAATGTAACAATATTTTCTCCCCCACGCATTTCTGGACCACTATATACTATACTGAACTTGTCACTAACTTTTTAAGACATACATGTGGCAGTTCCGTGTAGAAAATGAACATTATTCCGAACGTAAATTATTGTGAAATGGTTGGCGTTAATTTTAGCGTTCTGACTATAAACCTTTTCATAAGCTTAGTACACTCGCCTGCACTTCTATGACAGGCAAACGCTACCTGAAAGCTTCGGAAACGGCCCAACTGCTACACAAACCACCTCTTCACTGGCACACTGCCGTAGGCAACTTACGGGAATGGCGGTGGAATTTCAACGGGTTCGAAGCTTTTGTCCCCTTCGCGATACTTTCGCCTAGTTCTTCGTTCATCTAGCTGACAAACGAGCGTCGAAAAGCCTTCTAAGAACGCAAGCCGCTCTTCGTCTCGATCTGTGCTATTCAATTTTTGCTGAGCATACAAAAATTGACAATGACAGAACGTCCAAACGGGTAGCGTTTGACGATCAATACCTCATCGCATAGACGCGCTATCGCAATGGCGATCGAGAAATGCACACAGCATGCCTTTTGGCAATGATAGGTGTGGAAAACTCGATCTTGGTCAAAACAGAATACACTGTGGCTAACGTACCGGTACCGGTACCCAAGATTTAGTGCTTGGAGTACCGGCAACGCTATAATAGCTATAGATCCCTCGGGGGCTGGGATCTATAGCTATATATATAGTATTGTAATTACTGAACGCTAATGAGGCTAGGAGCCGGAGGGGGGGTCGGGTTTAGGTTATGGTTGTTGACCAAGGGTTAGTATTATAGTGGTAGAGTGTATAAAGGTGGCAAAAAACGGCATCTGGCAGCAGAGAGCTGGGTGGACGAGTGGGCTAGGGCTGGCGATGGTCATGGGTTCGAATCCCGCTTGATTATTCGAGTTCTTTTTTTTTCCTCCCACTTGAGAAAATTTTCTAAGTTTTTTGGCGGGCTAATTGCTGGTACTCGAAGCACAAAATTTCCAGTACCGGTACCGGTACGTTAGCCACAGCAAACAGAATAATGTTCGTTTTCTACATGGGACTGCCACACATGTATATTATACATGTATCAACTTACATAGGGTTTATGTCATTAGAAATGTCTGTGGAACAGTCAATAAGTCTGCATGTAATTAATATCAATAAACATGGTAACAGAGGTGATAAAGACAAAATACTTTGACAGTCATGTCAATAGTATTATATTCACCCTATCTCTGTAAGACCAGGGAAACCCACATTCATGACAGCACGCATCAGTGGAAGTAAAATCACTTTCCTGTAATATACGAGATTAAATTCATGAGTAAATAATCATGATTAGTCTAGCAACGTACTCAAGTTCGAGTGAAATTTGACGATCACCAAATGCCAGCAGGAGAGCCTCATATTCTTGTTCATCAAACAGACAAGAAGAAATCTTAATCTTAACATTATCATATCTAGAATTTTCTAGAAAGTAAGTCAGTGAAGCTGAATCAGAACGAACAAGATTAGAAAGTGAAAATGATCCATTATGAAAATTAAAGACATGAGTACATGACAAAGGACACTGAAACTCATATGCACAATGAATATGAAAAAGGTGATTGGATGATGTTGCCTTAAGAATTGAATCAAAAATTGCTTTGGTGGCAAGGTTCGAATAGTCCATCATTCCACATAAGAAACGCAAAGTAACTGAGAGTCGATCATCACCACTATTACGATTAATGATGTCGACAACTTTTTCATGATCTTTGAGTATACATGAGTACATGTATCTAGCGGCCAAGAATTCTTGCATTGTCAGGTGAAGAAAAGAGTATGTTTCAATTGTTCCGGTAAGAACAAAAAATTGATCTGTAACCAGCGTTTCAAGGCCACATTGCATACCTGGCTGAGATGAAATTTGTATATTATAGATATCCTTCACTTCCTTGGCGGTGAAAACCTGTTTTGATTCCAAAGTTGCACAAAATGCTAGATAGCAGACTTTGTTAAGCTGCAGTTCGTCTTCTTCTTTGAGATTATCGAAGGAATGAAGTGAAGTTGGATGCTCAACCGTTTTATTACTACAACGACACATCCAAGTGAGTGTAAAAAGGCGATAAAATTCGGTCTCAGTTTTTGGTAAATTTGATTCATTTTGTGCCAAATATACTAACATGGCACAATGAAGAGGAAGATAACATACATTTAGTAGATTTGGATGACTTTCTAGATGATCTATAAGTGAACTTGTTTTCTCTTCGTTTTCAAAAAATGTTTCGATATATTGAAAAACCTGTTTCTTAAAAAAGCCAACCACTTCAATATACTTTGTAGCGATATTTCGAAAACTGATAGTAGCAGCAGGACGAGAAGACACAACCACGACAGATTTAGTAAACATTTCTTTCATTATTATTTTCTTGACAATGTTGCGTTCCGACATGCTGTAATAATACTCATCGTAACCATCTAGGAGGAACACAACATTTTCACCACGATATCTTTCAATATATGAACGAATGCACTGCATTTCCTTTAAAGAGAGACGGTTGCAAGAAGCCTTAAGAAGTTGGCTCAAATAGACGTCACCTGTTTGACTTAGCTGGCGTAGATGAACTAGAATTACTACCTTAGCTTCCGTCAGTATTTTCTTCTTCCCCCACTCGCATGAGATATTAAGCATCAGAGTTGTTTTTCCACTCCCTGGCCTCCCTTCTAGCAGGAAGAGTGATCCATGATCTACACCCTTGAATAAATCATCAAAAGATATATTTGTCTTCTTTCCATACACTTCATCGATATCTTTTCTCACTGTTTTTAGTCTAATATGCTGCGCCCTTTTATCTTGCTGAACTAAAGCTAACTGAACAAAGTTCATCAGTTTGAGACGAGGCCAAGTTTTTGATGCTGACCGCAAATTTAAATAAAATTGAGAGAGTGTCTCAGCACATCTATCAATGGTTGGAGGTTTCTCAGCACAATCATCAATGGTTGGAGTTTCAAGTCTTATCCGTTTTGATGGAGGTGATGATAAATCTACACAATTCAAAATTCAAAACAAAATCAATATTGTCCATTGCTTTTCATGATCTAATAATTACATGCAAGGACTGATATAGGATTGTTAACTTTCAGGAAGGGGAAATACAGTAGCAGGCAAAAAAGTTCCAGTTCCGTTGTGGTTGTACGCAAGTAAAACACTGCATTTCTTACCATGGAACTTGTACACAATGTAGGCCTGAACGTGCAAACGTTGAGTAAGCGTTTTACGCATGCCTGTACGTACGCCTCGCAAGCGTTTCCATTTGTTGAAATTAATATTACATTGAACTTTTATTAAAATATTTAAGTCGACCTTTGATGGCAGTTGATTTGCGGTTGATCATGGAGCAAGGAAAAGATACGTAAAAGGAGCCGAGGAATGTATCGGAAACACACAGAAGATTCATTGATATCGCTGACTTTCAACTCTCTCTCTTGTAAACAGCTCCTCTACTGGCAACATTGAGCGCCGTGTTCGTTGTGTCACAATCGATCAAGTGTCTCGAGTCTCTTTGTAAATCGAGCTCAGGTTAGTCGTGAGCTTACAAACAGCTCTGAAGGATTCCATGAATACAGTAAACCGTAAGTGTAGCTGTTTTAAATTATATACAAACCAGTTTCTATTTCAACATACATATTGAATTTATATAGTACATGTATCTAATACAGGCAAGGCGTTCCTGATTTATTGGAAAGAAGAGGACAGTGTCAGTCTTGCTCTGTTAGATGATATGGTGGACCAGGATGGTGAACCGAAGTTTGGAGATTCAGTTAAAGTGCGATTCCAGCGCCTTGTGTGTCAAGGACAAGTTGCAGAAGTTGGAACTGCACAAGTGATACAACAGAGAGTGAATGACTTTCTTGACCTACTACAGAACCTACACCCCTTTCTCCCGAAAAAGGCCAGTTCACCTCTACCACCGTCTGTATTATAGTCCAGGTCAGACTGTTTACATATTTAAACATTCATGCATATGCACTATAGAACCCACTGGCTTCATTATTGCTGTCAGAGACAACCCACTTATGGCAGCACTATCCTCTCTCCCTCCTTGTGATGGTGATGAATCTTGGGATGATGATCTGGCCACTCCCCCTCCACTCTCCCCACCAATGCCTCCTCTATCTGAACTGGACCATTCCAAAAATGGCAGTAAAGGAAGTGCAAGCATGGAGATGAGCTCCCTAGAGGTCAGTGGTGGTGACAGTACAGGCCATAACAAGTCATCCTCTACAGATGGACTAAATGAATCTGGTAAGCCCCTGAATGTGTACAGCCGTACTAATTCTACAAATGCATACATGCAATGTACATGTAGTACATGTATATGTATGTAGTGCTTACTCTCAACTTACTCTCAGTCAACTTTTTTTAGATCCTCTTCGATTAATCAGGGTATCACAATAATAAAGTTAGAGCATGAGATGCAATGTGTTCTAAGCCAGCACAAGATCGTTACGCAGAAGTTAACAGAATTTGAGTCATGGTTGAGGTCATCATACAAACAGCTGACCTCCACCCCTCGACACCACTACTCCAAGCAAATGTGTTTGACAACACCTAACCCCCTCCAGCTCTCAGCATCAACTCCATCTCATCAGTACCAGCCATTCTTTTCCCCAGCAATGGCAGTGTCTCAGTCAGATCCACCTGCTCCAGTCATTGTCCAGCTGTACCACACTCTCAGATGTTGCAGCCAAAGAAGCTGATCAACAATGACAAGGCTCTACCATCAGGTGAAATTTAAGAAACCTTGAGTGCAGCCGATGATGATATTGCTCGCTATCCAAACCTAAAAGGAAGTAAGCTATACCCACTCTAGCTGTCAAGCTAGCAAAAGGAGCTTTCTTTGGGGAGAAAATAATGAAGCAGTGTACTCCACTTGGAGGTAGAGAACTACCTGGTCTCCCAACGGCTGAACTCAGCAAGCTGAAGGAAGCCCTTTATTCTCACACTCCCCAGTACTGGACCAACATCGCAGAGTTCGAGTCAGTGAGGACTGATTGCATTGCTTCCATTGGACAAGCATGTAAGAGACTACGCAAGAAGTGACCATTAACTGACTGACACTATTAAATTTTACTTAGCGTAAAACCTCGATTATCGGCCGACTTGTGTTATCGGCCGAGCGTACATTGATTATCAACCACTATTTTACGGACATTTACGCGTTTATACGGAAAAATTTACAAATATGATGCGGAACTCCGTTTATGCTCGAAGACTGGATCAGAGGTTTTAAACTCGTTTGAAGATACCTGGTAGGCTTAACTTACTTCTACAACTTAAATACAAGGGAGAGAAGGGTACAGAATGGTGTTGAACCAATTTGAATGGGCGTAACATGGTGTACTGAATGGTGGTGGATCGTGAGGGCTAGAAGCTAGCTACATGGCCTAAACTGATATTAGACACTTTACTTACTTTTATCCAGATCAGAAGAAAGAAGACAGTACTCATATGAACCCAAGAAAGCATCGCCGAAGTTAATATTAGCATTTATATCATGTCATTATCAATCATAAAATGTATTGTATACAATGCAGTAATGATTATTCATAGCTCGTTTTCACTGTATCTCGGCAATGCTGCATAGAACAAGTTGGTTGAAATTGCATGGTAAAGGGTAATCACACCTGCTGGTTTCAGTACTGTTGACCAGGAGTGGCAATTTTGAACAGGTAAGAGTCGACAGACAAAAAGGCTCGATTTGGCCGATAATAATTGTAGTGCAGGTGTATGTACAGCCGATAATACCAGGTGGTTAGCTATCGATAATACAGGCCAGCGAACAGGAGTTTCGAGAGATCGCTGTACCGTGTCTGCTAATCAAAGGTACATTATTTTTACACAACTGTGTAGAGAACCACAAGACCAGTCTGTAGGTCTTTGAAATAGAGTCTAGAACCGTTCCTACTTCGAGTTACGCCCGGAGGCGAAAAACATGGCCAATAGTCGAGGTTTTACTCTAGTACAACTGTAGCAATTTCATGTATAATAATTATTGATGTTATCATTAATTTTAAGCAGATGAAAGTTTTCAAGTGACAACACAAATACAAAAGAGTGTGTGCATGTACTTAGTATCCAGTTGCATCTCCTTCTAACTCTATAACTTTAGGAATGACCTTGTCAAGATGCCTTATGTACTTTTTACATTTAATAAAATCAACAGTCTCCCAAAACCGTAGAATTCCATTTACCAGCTCATCCTTCGTCTTTGGCTTTATCTCTCTCCTGATGAACTCCTTTAGCTCATGCCAAAGATTTTCAATGGGGTTGAGGTCCGGAGACTCGGGTGGGGTGTGCCACCAATTGACCCCATGATCGTCCTTCCCAAGGGTTGACGTATGCTTGGGGTCGTTGTCCTGCATATAAACCTGTGTCCACTTGGGAACACTTTTTCAATAAACGGCAACGAAGTTCTATCCAGAATTTGCACAAACAATGGTGCATTCATCTTTCCTTTAAATATGCAGAGAGCTGTAGGGCTGTGGATACTGATTCCGGCCCAGATATATACTTTCACTGGGTGCTTTGGTCTTGGCTTGTTCTTTGGTGGCTCTCCTTTCTTCCAGCAACAGAAGTGGCGATGGGACACAGCTTGAATAGAGCATTCATCCGTAAAAATGACATCATTGAAGTTGTCTTCTGGATGATATTGTGCAAATAGGAATCGTTTTTCTTTTTTACTGTACGGATGAGCTGACAGTACATGCTGCCACAAAAGGTCCAACCAAGAGAGACCCTACACTGCAGTACAGTTCTGAGTGAGATCGAATAGCCCTTGTCATTTAACAGCCTATGAAGCTGCACCGCCGTTGTTTCGTCGTCAGTTCTCATCTGCTGCTCGACAATTTCCTTTATTTCACCAGTTCAAGAAGTCATTCTATTATGATGGCACTTCTAGCTTGGCGAAAACACTTATGAACCGGTTAAGATGCTTTTGCTTTCCTCTGAAGATGTACACACGGAACAACAAGTCCTTTTCCTACCGCCAATCGTCGTCTGTTGCCGTCTACTTGACAGGTCATTTTGCTGCCGCTCTTTTGGAGAAAAAAAACCCAGCAAACTCTGGATATTTCCCGCGGTACATGACCAATGATGAGGGGCTTATATTCGAGGGAAAGTGCATATTCGAAATTAAGCCCCCTCCCCAGCCTAGGTCATGTCTACTGCTGAAAAAGGGAGGGCTTATTTTCGGGAGGATACGGTATATGTACCTCACCTTCTTCAACTGAAGCTCGCTCTCCGTACGTCCTTTGAGTCGCTCAGCATTTTCACACAAAAGTTTTCACATGTAGCATAAACTTGGTGATTTTATTTAGAAACAGCGCAATAATTACGCAACATTAACGTAAGTACATACGCACCTTGTACCTTGTACGCATGCATTCAATATGCGCGCGATATGCGATGGTACGGAAGCACAGGCAGAACGGTACGCTGCGTTGCTTCCATTGAAACTTAGGGTAGTACGAGAACAAAACGGGAACTTTTTATTGACAGCTACTGTAGGACATATACATGATCCCTTATTACTACACTATTCTAATTCAAAGAATCCAGGGAGGGGAAACTCAGATCAGGGGTGGGAAATGCCTGTGCTCCCCACCCTCTAATGAATCCCTAACATGGATGCTATATCCACTTCCAGACTAGTATTGATTTCTCTATTTTCGAGGAATTTTGCTCCCAAGGCATTCCTGTAAATGAACAACAATATAGCTTTTCTACTCTGTACCAGCTTCGTGGTGTGTTGCGCAATGCATATTCACACGGGCTTAGTACACAAACACATGCTGCTTTCATGGTACTTCCTATGCTTATCCTAAGCCATTCATAAGCACATTCAAGAATGTAGACTTGATGCATTTTTCACACCTTGCAACTGTTGTTTGATGTATGCAGCCACTAAATTAAAGCGCATATACTGTATTTCCTTAATAAAACACTGGGGCGCTTATTTACTTGCAGCAGTTTTTGACATGGTGTCAAATGAGGCAGCCGTTCATTTGGGCCAGCATTCATAAACAAATTAATGAGAATACGCTATATATAATGATAGTGCAAAATAATTGGCGGATATCAGTCAATTTCCATGCATTTATCACTCACTTCCTCTTGTGGTCGGTCATCATGTTCTAGTATTATAAACTACAGCTACAGCTACACGTATAAGTGAACTTGTTTTCTCTTTATTTCCAAAATATGTTTTGATATATTGAAAAATCTGTTCCTTAAAAAAGCCAACCACTTTCAATATACTTTGTAGCAGTTTTTCGAAAACTGATAGTAGCAGCAGGACGAGAAGACACAACCACGACGGATTTAGTAAACATTTCTTTCATTATTATTTTCTTGACAATGTTGTGCTACCAATTCCTATATAAAAGTATACTGCCACTGCCTCAGCTGTGGTATAAATTTTATCATAACCCCTTTCGATCGAAATTTGGCCAAATTTACCGGTTGGGACATGAAGGGTTAATGTGCTGGGCGCATTTTGAGCTAAAAATTAAAATTATTATTGCTGATCTACATGTAAGCGCGTCATTTTTAAGTTCTAGTACTTTACCTCAGAGTAACTGCTGCTACAGCTGGAGGTGTAAACGAGAAGATCAGCGATTGGAAGGAGTGTTGATGACTTTACCAGTACTTTTCAGTACTATCTGATTGAGCTCCAACCTAATCTAGCCATCGAATACGCTTAGTGAGTAGTTCTCGGACGGCCAGCGCTCATCGCTTCAGTGTTTTCAAGCTACTGCTACCTCAAGACTCCAGACAACGCTATGGTTAAGTTCCTAGTGTGTTTGTTCTTCATTGCGCATACGATACCGAGTCTGGGCGAGGCTGGCGGAGGTGGAAACAAGCAGACTCAGTCTGTTGCGATTGCGAGTAATACCGAATCAGCCTCAACGATGACCTTTCAAGTAACCATGTAAGTCACACTTAAACTTATGTATGCTTTCTCGCCTTAAAAATTGAATTTAATAGCTGCATGGCATTATGAAGTAGCCCAACACTAGCTATACAGGTAACTTACATTCACATTGCATGTGTATTTTCATAGCCGATTTCTTTGGGACCTGACAAACAACGAAATCTACTGCCCTCCTGATGACGTAGTGAAGGTGTGGATAGACAGGCTATCTGATATGCTGGGTGTAACTTTGTATTACTCAAGAAGAGTCATCGACAGTATTGTTGCATGAGTCAACAAGCTACGAACAGAATCGCAGAAACTAAAAGGTGGCAGGCAAAGGAAGAGCTACTTTGAGAGGGTTTGGAACTTTCATGTTCAGTTGAGTGATGTCAACACAATCCAGGATCTATCTGCTGAAAATAAGACAATGAAGAGTAAGGTAGAGGAACTACAACAGCAACTTGCTTCCAGTTCGAAACTCTTATTGCAAGCACAGAAAGGATCAGATCAGCCTAGTAAACAAAAACGAAAGCGATCGGCATCATAAGGTGAATATTCAACAAGGCATCAGCGTCGCTTAAAAAAACTCGTACAAGTGATTGTGCAGCATCCCTGAAATGGCTTGAACAAGAAGGAGTAACACCTCTCAGTATCGTTGTGCTAAAGTCGAAGAATGATGATTTGACCGACATTGATAAATTCAATTATTTGAGATCGCTGCTTGAGCGCACGGCCCATGAAGCAATAGCCGGTCTGACCTTGTCCTCAGCTAATTACCAGGAGGCTATCGATATTCTGCAAAAGCGATTCGGTAATAAGCAATTGATTATTTCAAAACACATGGAGATCCTGTTGAACACCGAAGCCATTACATCTGAGCAGAATGTGAGAGGTTTGCGCCGTCTATATGATGATGTAGAATCCCACATAAGGAGTCTGAAATCGCTTGGAGTCACACCAGACTCGTATGGTGCTCTGCTGTCGCCTGTGCTCTTGAACAAGCTCCCACCTGAACTTCGCCTCATTGTCAGTAGAAAGATTCCCGACTCTACGCTAGATATTGATTCACTCTTGAAGATTGTGGAGGAAGAGCTACTTGCTAGGGAACGAACCCAAGCCCCAACCCAGACACTGCCTCGTCGAAACCAAGATAAACCTCGTTCTACCGCAACTACACTTTTCTCTGGCGCGCCGTCTCCCGCCTCCAGTCCAACTTGCTGCTATTGTCAGCAGCCTCACTCTTCAACTGAATGCACCACCGTATCTAGCATCAGTGCACGGAAGCAGATCCTCCGAACAAGTGGTCGTTGCTTCAACTGTCTCAGGAAGGGTCACCTCATTCGCAACTGTCGATCTCCAAGAAGGTGCCAAAGGTGCAATGGTCGACATCACTCCAGCATCTGTGAGGGACGCTCCCTTGAACGGACACCCTCAGGTGTCGATCAGCTGAGCTTGGCCCAGCCGACAAGTACCCCACTCAATCCTGAAGCTCCACCCTTTACCACCACGCCCACATCGAGCAACCTCTGTACCAATGGAATGAAAGCTGTGCTACTTCAGACCGCTCGTGCCTCTATCTACAATCCTGCTCAACCGCATCGTTCAATCGAGGTCCGTGTACTTCTTGATAGTGGAAGCCAGAAATCATACATATCTGAGCGAGCCAAGGGGCAGTTAGCGTTGCAGCCGACTGGAGAACAGCACTTGTGTATCGCAACCTTTGGCTCCACCCGAGAAGGACCCAAGGTATGTCAGATAGTAACGATAGGAATGGTGGGGAAGGGGTATCCTCATATGCAGCTATCCCTGTATGTTGTACCAATGATATGTGAACCCTTGGCCAGCCAACCCATTGCTGCCTGTACTAAAGAGAATCAGCATCTTGCATCACTAGAGCTAGCTGATTATTGCGATGGTGACCAGAGCTTGGAAGTTGATATCCTTGTGGGTTCAGATTATTATTGGGACTTGGTCACGGGGGGGATTAGCCGTGGTAGCGGTGGTCCTACAGCTATCCACACTAAGTTGGGATGGGTGCTATCGGGCCCAACACGGTCCAGAGAGGCAGATCATTGCTCCATGAATTTAGTGACAACGCATGTGCTACGAATCGATACTCAGCAGAACGACTCGAAATCTTTGGACGAGACGCTACGATCGTTCTGGGACCTTGAGTCTCTTGGCATTCGTGAGCCTGAGAAAACCATGTATGACGAGTTTGCCAATACTATTGCTTTTCGAGATGGCAGGTACATGGTGTCATTGCCTTGGAAAGAATTCCATAGTCCCCTCCCTGATAATTACCAGCTTAGTCACAACCGACTGCGGGGATTGTTGCACCGACTGAAGCAGACTCCCTCCATCTTGCGAGAGTATGACGATATCATACGTGATCAAGTGGATAAGGGCATAGTTGAGCCTGTTACGGAGACAGATCCAGCCTTGAGTCGGCTTCACTACTTGCCGCACCACGCTGTTATCCGCACCGACAAAACTACAACGAAGTTGCGCATTGTCTACGATGCTTCAGCGAAGTCGAATGGGCCCTCTCTGAACGATTGTTTATACACGGGTCCAAAGTTTAATCAATTGATTTTGGACATTCTGATGAGATTTCGTTCATTCAGAGTAGCCCTAACAGCGGATATTGAAAAGGCCTTCTTAATGATTTCCGTGGCCGAGCATGACCGAGACGCGCTCCGATTTCTCTGGGTCGATGACCTTGCTAAGGATCCACCTGATATCCGCATACTGAGATTTACCAGAGTTGTATTCGGAGTCTCGTCAAGCCCATTTTTGTTGAATGCAACAATCAAGTATCACTTGGAGCAGTATTTGGAATCTTATCCTGATACCATTCGATGCCTGCTTCAGTCCACCTATGTCGATGACATTATCACAGGAGCTGCCTCAGAAGACGAAGCTTTTGACCTCTACGCTCAAGCAAAGGAAATCCTTCAACGCGGAGGCTTTAATCTCAGGAAATTCCTGACCAATTCCCGACACCTTCAATTGAGAATTGATCAAGCCGAGAAGTCTCGCAACCAACCTAAGAAGATCGTGAGGGAAGAATGTCCACATTACTTAGACGAGACTTATGCTGAAGCCACTCTTGGCAGCAACCCTGGACAAGGAGATGGGGAGCAGAAGATACTTGGGGTACGCTGGGAGCCAACCAGTGATCAGCTTATATTTGATGTAGCTGAAATCGCTCAACTCGCCGGAACTCTGGAACATACCAAAAGGAATGTTGTGAGTACTATAGGGAGATTTTACGATCCCTTGGGATTCTTATCTCCACTCATCATCAAGTTCAAAGTCCTGTTCCAGAAGCTATGTGAAAGCAAAGTTGACTGGGATCAGACACTCACCGGGGAGCTTATGCAAGAATGGAAGACTCTAATCACAGAGCTCCAAGAGAACCAACCAGTTTCCATCCCTCGGAGTTATCTTGCCAATGTGAATGGAGAAGTTGCCTCCTACGAACTCTACGGCTTTTGCGATGCCTCCCTCAAGGCTTATGCTGCTGTCGTTTACCTTGTGTTGAAAACGGAGGAGGAAACTTTCGTGAGATTTGTGGTAGCCAAGACAAGAGTTGCCCCACTTCAAGCGCAGACGATACCGAGACTCGAATTGCTGTCCGCACTACTCCTTTCAAGACTGATTACGACTGTGTCTAATAGCCTGAAATCCACTCTACAACGGTTGGAGCTGAGATGTTTCACTGACTCGCAGGTTGCCTTGTTCTGGATCCATGGCATAGACAAAGATTGGAAGCCCTTCGTACGGAACAGGGTCGCAGAGATTAGGAGATTGGTTCCTCCAAACTGTTGGAGCCACTGTTCGGGAGAGACTAATCCAGCTGACCTACCATCAAGAGGCCTATCATTGATTGAATTGTCGGTGAATCAATTGTGGCGCCATGGACCAGAGTGGCTTGGTACGAAACTCATCAGCCAGGATGAGACAGACTCGGTGAGTATGCCTGAAGAATGTGCTACGGAGATGAAGGCCAAGAATCAGCCATCTCACAATCTACTGACCCCTAATCCAAAGCAGACTGTTGGGGAGATAATGGACTACCGGAACTACAGCACCCTGTCACGATTGCTAAGAGTGACAACGTATGTTCTCAGAGCTGTGAAGAGATTCAAGGCTGGTTCTACCGCACTTACCTGTTGTACTACGCTGACCACTGAAGAACTGTCTGATTCAGAGAGACAATGGATCACATATGTTCAGATGCAACTAACTCGGGAGAAAAGCTTCAGCACCTGGCAGAAGCAGCTCGATCTTTTCGTCGATGACAAGGGCCTGTGGCGTTGCGGTGGAAGACTGGCAAATGCGGACATTCCGTACAGTACAAAGCACCCCGTGCTACTTCCACGAGATCATCCGTTCACAGCTATGATCGTCAGAGATGCACACGAACGAGTAGGCCACAATGGGGTCAAAGAGACACTGACGGAAGTCAGAGCAAAGTTTTGGATTGTGAAGGGTCGAAGTTTAGTGAGATCCATAATCCATCGCTGTGTTTTGTGTCGCAGATTTGAAGGAGCCGCATACCATGCTCCACCTCCACCACCGTTGCCTGAGTTTAGAGTCAAAGAGGAACCACCGTTTACCTTTACAGGTGTTGATTTTGCCGGTCCGCTCTACAGTGCTACACAGCAAGAGAGTAGATTTCTACCACTGTATGGTTTTTGCAGTGTTTTGTGGTTAATCTTGCATGTATTTTGATTTGATACCCAGCTGGGTCAATGGATGGACTATCTACATACACAGCGGAATGTTGATATCACCTTCTATATGGCTTCAGCATGCAAAAATAGCCAAAAATTTCCAATTTTTATGTTAGGCACATTTCACGGGATTGGATTATAGTTAAGAATCCAGATTTGAGATGAAGATAGATACCAACTAGATGCATCTTTGTGCCAAATAAGAAGTCTTAACTACAAAGGGTGACAGAGATATTGACCAAAATAGCCTAAAATATGGTCTATTTATGTTAGGCACAAATCTTGCATGAAAGTGTTAGTTAAGAGTCAATATTGTGCTCAATGCATCCTTATGCATTAATAATTCTGGTGTATATGTGGAACTGCGAATGTTTTGCAGGAAACGCCCAATCCGGAAGCAAACGTTTCCGCCGAGTGCTCGAGACGGGTTGGAGTCCGACTTGATGACGTAGTGCCCAACGCACGTGTACAATAGTGACGTTTTTATTGACCACGCCCACTGGCGATCTAAGAACGAGAAGGCAGCGAGAACAGAGTTGTTAGCGTTGAACGCGTGGAGCGCTTTGCTTCTAAGGCGTCGAAGCGAGGTAAGATAGTAACGATAGGCAGCCCAAAAGCCTTTTTAATGCTCCGAAGTTTTTTTGTGGGGTTGACAGTCACTGCCTCACTAGGCGGTCCGATTGTCGCTCGTGTTAGCTATGTATGGTAATACTATGTAGAAGTAGACATACCAGAGCGATTCTCTACCTTCAGAAACTTACCCCCTCTTGTCTATAGCCTTCGATCTTGCGATTTTTGATCGTTTGTATTGCTATGTATTGTGCACGTGATACCAGACTAACGTCATTATTCGTCATAGCTTCTGTTACGGAGCGGTCTTTGTTTGACGCTTTGCACACAAATACTGCTGCTAAAAGTGATATTTCTATTTATTATAAGTAATAATAAGTGTGCATGCAAAGTTAGAAAAAAATCTACTCTTTTGCTGTGTAGCACTGTACATCCGCTCATTTGGCCTGACTGCATCCAACAAGGTGTGGATTTGCCTCTTCACATGTTGCGTGACCAGAGCAATTCACCTCGACATTGTGACTGATCTATCGACCGAAACGTTTCTCAGATGCCTTAAACGGTTTGCTGCGAGACGAGGGATGCCCCGTAAGTTCGTTTCAGATAACGGAAAGACATTCAAAGCAGCTGCCAAATTCATCAAGGCTGTATTCAAGGACGATATGGTACTGGAGCATCTATCAGGCCTAGGCGTGGAGTGGAAGTTTAATCTGGAGAAGGCCCCCTGGTGGGGTGGGATATTTGAACGTCTTGTGAAGTCTACGAAACGCTGCCTGAGGAAGATGGTGGGACAGGCCAAGCTGTCGCTAGATGAGCTGCAAACTGCAATTGTAGAGATCGAGTCAATCGTCAATTCGAGACCACTGTCGTACCTGGCGTCTAGCGATATGGAGGAACCTTTGACACCGTCGCATTTGCTAATTGGTAGGCGAGTGCTGAACCTTCCAGACAATCTTGGATACATTGTTGAAGCTGGCGATGACGAATTCATGATTGACACCAGTCAGCTAAACAGGCGATTAAAACACCTCAACAATACACTCAACCAATTCTGGAAGAGGTGGAGGACCGAATACCTCACAGAACTCAGAGAATCACACAGACAGAACCATCGAGACTACTCATCACAACCCGTAATTGAGGTCGGGGATGTAGTTGTCGTGTATGATGAAGGCTTACCTCGAGGATTTTGGAAACTTGGAAAGATCCAGGAGATGATAGTTGGCCGAGATGGCAAGATACGGGGAGCCACAGTTAAAGTAGCCTCGCGAAACCGTCAACACTCACTGCTACGTCGACCAATTCAGTTACTTTACCCGCTGGAAGTGCGCAGTGAACCTGAAAATCTAATCGAAATTGAGCCTGAGCCAGAGACTTGCTCACAGGAAGAGAGTATTTCTAACGAGATTCCACCAGGCCCCCCAGATCAAGAGCCAAGGCGACGCTCACAGCGTAGTGCAGCGAAACAGGCCGATGATCGCAGAAAGGCCTGCATGCTTGAACTTGAGAACTGAATTTTGATTAATTTTCGTTGACCATGTCTGGTCAACGGGGGGAGGATGTGGTGAACTGAACTCTACAATATTATGCTATTGTTATTATTATTGTAATTTCTAATGCATCTACGAAGTTATTGTGCTGTTATCATTATCATTGATTTGTGGACGTCATGTGATATTCACGTGACGAATGATGTACCACGCTTCTCAGTTTTTGATGAATTACAGTGAGCGTTGAGAGTGTTGTATCTGGTTGAATCGGGTGTGTAGCGACTATCTAGTGTGCGAATAGACTAAGGGTGTGGATTGGAACGAATTCTGAATTATTTACAGAAAGAACTTCTTCCTAGCTTGGATGACAACAAGGTGCTAAAAATACAGCAATTATGGAATAGGCTTCTACGACTCAACAAGATCTTTTCTAAGTGTGCTAGTGATCTTAGCTCCTCAGATACAGTCTACGCTAAGACCGCCTTAATTGGCTCTGGAATGTGGTTTGAGCAGCTGTACAGTAGTATATGGGCGACCGCATGGTGGAATAATGCATGTACTAAAATTTTCGTAGCTACCTAGACATAAGAGATGTAAGCTACACACTTAAAACACACAGTGCAAAGGGATTATAGAACACCTGGGAGTACAAGATCATAGATTCTGGCCGGTCATTCGAGCAAAACAAGGCCAAACGGTCCTTAGACGAGTCTGGCCGCCTCCAACTTGAGTTGAGTGTTCAACATGCAGCAAATAGCCTCCAGCAGTTCATAGTTACAAATCTGGGAGCTAACTTTCAGGTAAGTATCTTGACAAATACTGGAGACATACCATTGTCGTTACCTCCAGAAACACCAGCTCAAATATCAGAAATAATTCAACAATTCTCACATAAATAGCTTCATGTACAGTACTGTAGTACTAACTAAACTGAACTGAGGCTAATAGATCTACCTTACTACTAGTCTCTGTAACAGGTTTCAACTCCCTACCTACAACTGTTTGTTATTTATGAACTGATCTTCATGGCCATCTCCAGTCATCGCTCTGTTTCGGCGAAGTTCAAGCGAGTGTTCAACCTGCAGCAAACTGTCCTGGCTGCTTGATTAATTGGTCACATGAACATTCCATCCCATAGATCATTGGCCTGCCTTGGCTTCCGGTAAATCCTTGCTCGTGTTCAGATATAGCTGCACAAAATCTCAAAAAAGTGAATTTGTAGCCGTGTCGACCTGTGGTGTGACGTCATGCATAGGGCTTTAACCGCTGTTAGCTTACGCGAGGCATGCGCAAATAATTATATTCATAGACCACCCTTCCTGACTGTGGCGCGCGTATACGTCAACCGCGGTTGATTGATGATAACATTCCATAGTACCATTTAAGGAGGTCTTAGCGTAGACTGATACTGAAAATTTTGAGGATGAAGCTCATTCTTGGGGTCAACTTTTTATAAGTGTTTACCATGACTCCCACATTACGCCATACATACATGCTATGATAAATCATGTCTCAGAATTTATGACACTACATGGCAGCATATTATCGTTCACGCAACAGAGTCTAGAAAAGTATAACGATGTCGTCACTAAGGACTATTTCAGATCTACTAACCACAAGGGGGAGAATGCTCTTCGTCAAGTGATGGAAAAACAAAATCGATTAGAATACTTAAGAGATACAGGTGCTAGCAGGTCGAAACATCATCAGATTAAATGTTCTAACTGTCAAACATTTGGTCATAACAGGCTTACATGTCCAAACTAGAGCTCTCTCGAGCACAAAACCCTCGGCGCGCTGCATGGCATTAGCTACATGCTTCAACAGTTGCATGCAGAAAAGGGGGCATGCAGCTAAAGGGCTGGGGCCAGGGCGAGACAGGGATGAGGCTAGCTATTAAATGTTACTTGCACAGCTGTGTTATTCAAGACGGTTCAACAGCTCATATAGCAGCAAGTTGTATCGAACTCCACACTATAATAGTCTTGTGCCCAGCCCCCTTCATGCACGCGCATGAAGGGGGCTGGGCACGAGACTACATCACACTGTGGTGTTGACATCAACTCAACCTTAAATCCTCACTGTAATCTTATCTCCAATTCTTGGGGACTTAGCTAGCTACATCTTAACTATAGAAGGACTATGATACAAAGCCTTGGCACAAGACTGAAGTACACTGAGCAACATTGCATGTCCAATATTATCGCATATTGAACTCACTTGCATGGTTTCAAGCACTGTAATTCCATGCATGCATACAAGCCAGAGAGTCAAAGGGTACCACAAGAATACAGGCAGCTATGCCGCTTAGAATTGAAAAAAAAGCCACGATCGTCAAAAGCTCGCTGGTGGACTGAGGGGCGGGATTGATGCAACCGGGCATATGCGCATGCGCTGAGGGTTATGGACGTACATACCGTATTATAGTGCGCAACCTATTTATACGTTAAGTCATGCAATCGCTAGCTCGAGCAAAGTCAAGAAGCTTAGAGTCGGCAAATGACGCCAAAACTGGCGAACAAAGCGTTTTCGGAGAAATCCACACAAATCATGAACTGGGAACACCATAAGGAACCTTGCAACACCGCAAATTGGACTCGCAAACGAGGTATGTAGCAGCTAGCGCGGTAACAGACAGACAGAAGGACAGACAGACAAACCAACTACCGTAACCCTCGCGCATGCGCCGAGGGTTAATGAGCGTTCAAAATGTGGTCATATACCATACTGTTCACATCTCAATGATACAAAGAAACCAATATGTGATCAAGAAAATAATTAGACAGTGACTTAACAATAGTTTGTAATAATCATTGTTACTTACTAATAATGTATTTCTAATTAATTAGCTACTTAAGTGTGTATATTGTTTCCCATTCATCCTCACTAACTTGAAAATAAGCATGTGTCCCACATTACACACTTCTTTTCCACTGGGAGTGTATTCTTCTACATCTCTTCGCTTGTGAAGGTAGTAGCGGACTGTCTCCAGATTGACGTATCAAAAGATAAGTCGGTCATTCAATCCTCTCATGTGCCACCGAATACCTAGCAAGGGAGTGAGTGATGTATATGATGAAATTCCATATACAGTGGCACCACGTACACCACCAGCCACCAAATGCCCAGCTTGCTTTAATCCCCCCTCGAAGAGGAGCCTGTCAAATGGTAGTTCAATTCGAACCTCAGGATCTTGTCGGTGCTTTGAATCTAAAGCCATCTTAATTTGGATAGCTAGCTCACGATGCAACTCGAATGGCTGGTAGATATCCTTCTCAGGTACAGGAGATGAATCAACAATCTCAGATTTGTCTTTCCATTCATCATACTTGTCATCATAGCCCTCATAATGCACTTTAACTCCCTCTCCATCCTCTTCAACTATTGTTATTGCATAGAGTTTGCTGGTGTTATTGGAGCGAACTGGGCAAGGTAGAATAACATTGTTTAGTTCCTGGTAGTTAGTTTTCTCCTTCTTTCTCAGGTTGTAGTGACTTGCCATGATGAACAGCTAGTAGCACCTTCAGATGTAAGTATGAAAGCTAGTATTGCTACCGCTATATTTATACACATCCCATACCTATCAACCGCTGTCAATAGGGACAGAGGTCAGTTAGTACGCGTGCGCATGCACTGCAAAAGGTGGGTGGGGCTGCACGAATTAATTGCGCTTGCAGGCGCGATATTCACACTTATAGGTGCCATTCACACTACTCGTAGGCAGTTAACAGGTATGATTGGATATGTCCGTTTTAGGGTAATATTTCTTCATATGAGAAACAGCGCAATAATTACGTAACATTAACGTAAGTACATACGCACCTTGTACCTTGTACGCATGCGTTCAATATGCACGCGATATGCGATGGTACAGAAACGCAGGCAGAATGGTACGCTGCGTTGCTTCCATTGAAAACTAGGGTAGTACAAGAACGAAACGGGAACTTTTTATTGAAAGCTACTGTAGGACATATACATGATCCCTTACTACTACACTATTCTAATTCAAAGAATCCAGGGAGAGGAAACTCAGATCAGGGGTGGGAAATGCCTGTGCTCCCCACCCTCTAATGAATCCCTAATATGGATGCTATCTCCACTTCCAGACTAGTATTGATTTATCTCTATTTTCGAGGAATTTTGCTCCCAAGGCATTCCTGTAAATGAACAGTATAGCTTTTCTACTCTACACCAGTGGTGTGTTGCACAATGCATATTCTCACGGGCTTAGTACATAAACACATGCTGCTTTAATTACCGTATAGCGGGAAACTTTCGAGGGAGAAAACTTTCACGAATTTCGCGATTTTTCAGCCATCCGCGAAGTTTTCTCCACGAAATTCTAGGCATGTCACGCCCATTATGCAACCAGTTTTAACATTCCGCGAAAGTTTTCTCCGCGAAATGCTCCTTTCCTACCGATCCGCGAAAGTTTTCTCCCTCGAAAATTTCCCGCTATACGGTATACTTCCTATGCTCATCCTAAGCCATTCATAAGCACATTCAAGAATGTACACTTGATGCTTTTTTCACACCTTGCAACTATTCTTCAATGTATGCAGCCACTAAATTAAAGCACATACTATATATCCTTAACAAAACACTGGGGCGCTTATTTACATGCAGCGGTTTTGACATGGTGTCAAAATGAGGCAGGCGTTCATTCAGACCAGCATTTATAAACAAATTAATGAGAATACGCTATATAAAATGATAGTGCAAAATAATTGGCGGATATCAGTCAATTTCCATGCACTTATCACTCACTTCTTCTTGTGGTCGGTAATCATGTTCTAGCATATAAACTACAGCTACAGCAACAATGCAGTGTGGTATTGCAGCTGCAGTACTCAAGCTACCGTATTGCCTGCATATACCTCTGGGTTATACAAACAAACCAAAGAGGTGTAAGGGGTGGTAGTTCTCAAGTGTTTGTCATGTCCTAACTTTGTGGATACTCACCACAGCCACATTTACAGTTTGAATATTACAGACCACTCGTCTGAGTCACTACACTATGCACTATTATAGTACCACAAGGCTGTAGCAACTGTATAAACCCGATGGGCCATAGCCAGACATGTATATAAAAATATCCGACCAACTCTGGCTTTGGTTGGCCATCACGACCAGCCAGATTTCAATCCTTATTTGTGACCGTATTTGGGAAAACCCTCCGTATGGGATCCGCACGCAATTCGCGCAATGCGCGTTTTTAGTAGCTCTGGTCGAAATTTGTCAAAGTCCAGATTTTGTCACATACATGTCGAACAACCCTTCTTCCAACTGTTGCCGTCTTCTACGGAGGCTAGTCGTGCTATACGAAGGCGAAATAAGCCTTCATTTTGACCCACCTAGTTGGCACAGCTGCCGTACACGGAGCCCATTGCTATGGGCAGTAATTAGAATTCTCCACCTAGATACAGCTAGATTCATCGATCTACTGTACGTTCGCTCACCTTTTTAGCTTCTTGGGCATCTAAGAACAATCGGCTGTTGTTGTCAACAACAAAATTCAACTCTTGCTCGATCTTTATATTCATTTCGAACGGCTCCGCCCAGGTCCATTTAATTGATTTCCGGGTTACGCGTAGTATGCGGAAACGCCATACGCGTGCATAGCAACGCCTTTAGACCGTAATTTCTCGATTATTGGGGGTGTGGCGCGATTGCAAACAAAGCGCTGTATCTCCACAACCATGATCGGCCTAAGACTTGAACGCGGGTTAGCTCTATGGTAGAGCTTATCAACCATGCATCAAACTCAATTTTCTGAAAAAACCCCATACGGAGGATTTTCCCAAATCCGGTCACATTTGCACTCTGTATAACCAGTATCAGGTTTTTGTCTGGCCCAAAAATTTAGGGTGGGGGGGGGGGGGAATATGAGAGAAGTTGAAGTAATGGACCGCCTTGGCGGCCCAAGGGGAAGCTAAAGCATAAATTAATATTAATGAGGCACCTAAGTAATACTTCAACATAATTAGTCTTGATGTACAGACAACCAACCATGAGCAGCTGCTCCAAGTCCAGAATCACTCAGAGCTGTTTTCAACGACTCAAGAGTAGCGAAATCCGTACTTCCTCTGCTGTCCCCGGGAGCCCACTGCATCCATTCTTCCAACAGTGCTCCCAGTAACGAGATTGGTGCTCCTTCACTCAGGTTTGGACGAGCAGCAATGTTGGATAGCTCACCCGGTAGAAATTCTAGATTGAATCCAATTTCTCTCCACTTGAAGGCATGCTTCTTAAGCTGTCGAAGCAAACATGGAATGTCCCTTTCAGTCAATCTTAGACCTGCAGAATGAAGCAACAAAACTAAATATCAAACAATAAATACATCATTAAAGGAATTGTGATATAAATGCACACATAGCCTCAACCTCACAAACCAAGGGAAGGTCGACCTGGTCTTGATATCGTGTGCATGTGCATATACATGTATGTACACTGAAAATTTTTGAATGTCAGGTATGACTATGCTAGCTCACACACATGAGTGTGGCCTAGCGTGAAGCACAAAATGTAAGGATTGCAAACACGGCATAGAAAAGAAGGGACAGTGGCCATATCCAGGCTGTGTAAACTCTGACACGTGTTCGAGGTTGGATGGCAGTGTGTGCACGGTATACTGCGGTAGTTCGCAGCATTTTTTTTTATTTTTGTGTGGCATGATAGCGGATATGCACATACGTATGCGTATGTTGATGTTTACGAGGAGGTGGTACCGAAATTTTTACGTAATGCTACACAATACCACACAAATAATTTGTGACCCGCTATAGAAAAACATACCACTCACATAAATTTTAAAAATCCGCGATTTTGGTATCATCACGTGCAGAATTTAGCATAGAATGCAACCGTCCGAGAAGCAGGTCCCAAATAGGCTCTGAGGCTGAGTTATGGCCTCTACAATGTATACCGGTAACCCGCATGCGACGTGCAATTTTTTTTTTGAGAAAAGGAGCATTGAAGCCGTACGTACAAAAATAGCAATATTTCCGTATACTAATCCGCGTCACGTATGCAGTCGACCTTAGTAATGATTTTACCGGACACTCTGCTGTTCCAGGACGACAAAGAGAGTGACTGTCATCCTTCAGAGAGCTGGTAGGTGTACTGATGCATGCCATAGCTAGCTGTTTTTCTAGTTTTGTGAGGCGAGTGTGTACCGTAAATCGCGAATATTTCATGTCTAAAATATTTCATGCGATAAATTTTCATGTTAAATAATTTTCGGACAAACAACCCTGTACCGCATTATCGTTAATATTGCGTATGTATTTTCGTGCGTTTAATTTTCGCACAAGCCAGGCTGTCCGAAAATATTTTAACAACGAAATATTCGCTATTTACGGTATAAAGGCCACGAGTTGGGCTGTTGCTAACAAATCAATCAAATTCTTAGTTTTATCTCTAGTACTGTACTATACAGCACGTTCACTGCATCAACACAGTTACTCCAGCATGTAACTATACTATACTTTATTGTACTTTGAAGCTGTGATTCTTATGAACATCATGTATACATTGTACATGTCATGCACTTGCACACTCTCTTACCCACACTCACATGCAGCTAGAGAGATGCTGAATAACTCTACCTTGTTCTGCTGGTCTTCTATAACCTTTGTGTAGCTTAGTTAAGCTATGTTGATGTTTTTATGAATGTTTTGTGCATGCACATACATCGAATAAATCAATCAAGTGCATGGGTGGGGTCGATAGGTTGGGCTACTTGTACATAGTTGCCAACTTCTGAGATAAGAATGTATAATATGTAGGAACACTATCAGCGATTAGCACCCGCAAAAAATTTTGAGGCCAGCCCACTTTTGGTTAGCACACCCATTTTCCCGTTAGCCACACCTTCACCAAATTTAATAATAATAAATAATTATTTTGATAAGTGAGTACAAAGTATAACTGTCAATGTAGCTTAAATAAAGTGAGTCCAGTTCATTAACGCTCGGCGCAAGTGTACGACGGTTATACAGTACTCACTCCGTGTGTCTGTTAAGAGTCTACTAGCTTCATTTCAAGTTTATATGACAAATCAAACATATATACCTGTTTTTTGCCGAATTTTCTAGGTTTCCAATTTGCAAATTTCGATAAAAAGCTTTTTTCGAAAGATACAGCTCTTTTCACCATTATTAAATTTTGTAGTCTCCAGCCCATGAATGGTGTATAAACAGCTCTGTACACTACTGATGTCATGAGCGGTCCTTGGCGATCTTCGAGGCGACACGCACAAGAAGAGCTGTCTACTATTGGGACAGAGATTAACGTGTCAGGACTGTCCTGCCAGAATCGGGACGGTTGGCAACCATGCCTGTAGAATATGGTCCGTGGCCATCAATGTATGCAAGTGGACATCAAAGACAACTATCACTAATGCTCCTATAGTGACGGCGGTCCCCTCCAACGAGTTCATGGACTCATAATTAATAACTGGTAGTTTTATTCAATGTACAATAATGGCTAGCATGCTCTCCCAGGAGTCGTCATGGAGATAATCAGATCGTTGTAACCTGCGAACGGTAGAAGCTCCGTTCACGGCAACAGGGAGAACTTGACTGCTTCTTTTCAGAGTGTCCATTGAACGTCTATAGGACTTTTAGCACGAGTGGTATGTTTTATCATAGTGGGTCATATTTAACACATGCGCATGCAGTCAGTACCAGGCTCTCTTTCTCCTCCCCCTCCCAAGAGCCTGGGTACAAGGCTAAGAAAGGAGAAAACACGACTTTTGGTACCATTGGGTTTGGTTTGTAAACGACTCTTTCTGTGTGTATCAATAGGCCGATGAGAAACAAGTAATTAAGTTTATATGATCTCAATTATGCATGGTGTTTTTTAAGTGGTGTTCTTTAATAAGCACATGCTTGCTACCGAGGAAGCTGTGGCTGGTACCTGGTGGTTAGGCCATGCAAAGTTAATCTTCTGTTTCCTGTCCCCGCCCACACGTACATCAAACCCCCTGTGTGTATTTTTGATATTCAGATTTCGGCTGGATGACGTCATCAAGCCATAACTAATTAACCATTCTGGGGGTGTGGTCTCGTCGTTAGTCGCTCGAGGCCGGCCCGAGTGGATGCTCTACAAATCTAGAAAATCGATTGAATGTTCAACAATATTGGTCAGCAAAGATCATCAGTAACTGCTGTGATACTATAAATGGAGCAGATATAGAGCTAATCTGCCGTTTCAGCTTGTTAGCAATTAATGGGAGTGTGGCTAGGGGGTGTGGTATCAAATATCAAAATCATCCATGTCCCTTATGTGTTTTGGAGTATCCTATAGGACGAGAAACAGAATATTTAATTTAGCTACTTTAATGGCATGCCCCCTCACCCCACCTGGACCTCCTATTTTGGGGAAGTCCCGACCAGAAAGCACATTACCACTTTGAATGGCCTTATCCTCCAATAGACCCATTGCATGTACAAGAAAAATCCGTAAAACTCCGTAAATTGTGCTCCAACGGCTGCCATTTTGGAGTACAAGCGTCTATGTAAACTTGTACTAGCAAGCGCTAAATGGTGCTGTTGCTCTATCGATGTGCATGGACGCCCAACAACTAACTGATATTTCGAAGCACGCTGTGGTTAGTCATACTGCAACCATGAGAAAAACGGATGCTTACCTTCTTTGCAAATGAGCGGCAAAGGCAGCCTCTGTACATTTTCGCCATAGAAAACGGCTCCAGTTGTTCTCCAGGGCGGCCCACTGCACGCGCCTCGTGACGTCATGTGCAATAGGTCTATATGAAGGGACTGGAGGAAGTAGGGCCACTCTAAAGTGCATGCCTTGTTGACCGTTGAATCACAAGTGTGTAGAGACTGTCTATACATCTCTAATAACACAAATAATTAGTGCATACTAGAGAATCAAAAACTGCACTCTCAAAAAGTTCTACGAAATACCTTCTTCTGCCATAGTACGTTCACTTTCTTGAATATCGCCAAGTTGAATAGAGTACAGAGATGGCACTAGAAGGTAACTGAAATGGAGTACAAATTTATTTGCCGCAGGACTGAGCAGAAAGCAATATCATAGATCTACTGGTGGGCTTGCCATGTGTACCGGTATCAATGATAAAGAAATCCAATAGTCTACCATAGATATCTTACCTTTCAGAGACTCTCGAGGATCCGCTAGGGACAGTCCCCTTTCTGGTCATGTGATCTTCATGTGATACCGGTGTAGTAGGGATATAGGCCCCCACCTTTTGCGGGCCCCCTTAGTCTCGTCCCCAGACCCCACCTCGAGGATGGGGTCTGGGGGACGAGACTAGGGCCCCTCGGCCCCATGTATGCCTGTAGTGATACACGCCCCCCAGGACTCATATCGCTAGCGAAATCGTAGATATCCTAATTAGATTATCGGCGCGTGATTATGACGCAATCACACGCGCGCATCGGTATGGTGGGAGGGGCTGGGGGTTGGGAATGGTTAGCTGGGTTAGTCTCTGGTTTATCTATGAAAGGGGGTAAATAATGATTGGCAGCAGCGACAAGAGCGGTGGTGTAGTGGTTGGGGCTCTTGTGTGTGGAACAGAATGTAGCGGGTTCCAATCTCGCTTTATGATGCTTTTATTTTTTTTTTCACTTGTTGAAATATTTCTAAGTTCTCGTAGGATGTCTGTACATAACAGGGATGGACCTTCCAATTAGCGTATGATGTGGCGTCATTTCCCACGGATGCGGTAGTCTCGTCCGCCCCGAGTTTACGTGTACTAGTATGCATTTTCCGGTAACCATGCAGACGACCTTTTCCAACGCTACAGAGAGTTTTTGATGACGGTGTATCCATTGATTCTGGCATCTATTATTACAATCAGCACAGTGTCAGGCATACTTTTTAATTTTGCCAACAAACAGGCCTTATATAAAGCTAGCCCTTGCATGGTATTACAGTGGTGGTGTAGTCTAGTGGTGGGGCCGCTGGGCTCTCGGTCACTCGAACCTGACTAGTGCTGTTATTTGCATTCCTTAATCTGAATGACAGTAGGCTGCAAGAACTTGAAATGTTGTTAGGATTCAAATTTACCATTATGGATAGCTTATCATAGCTTGGTGTCAAAGAATTGAAGAGAAGAGTGCCAATTAAGGCTTAGACCTAGACAGGTTTATAGCTATAGCTAGCTACATGTAGCTAATTTCCTTCACATTTTCTTTTCCCATGCATGCATTGTTCTAGCTAAAGGGCTGTCTACAATTCGGTGGAGTGGACTGGTGGACTAGCTGGACTAGTGGACTGGACTACTACTGGTAAACGGAAGCTGCAAGCAAGCTTTTATCAGTCCTCACTATAGGGACCTATATTAATATTATTATTGTAGACAAAACTAGAATACAGGTACAAGTAATAGGGTGCAGCTATACAATTATGACTGTCATGATCCACTTGGGTCTGCGTCAGTTTAATACTCATGCAGTTTTCATGGGTCAGATAGAAAGAAGATCAACATATTAATGATTATCCATTATACATGGATTATTAGAGGAGTCCTAGCTTATTATGTTGTAAAGGTAGGTCCTACCTATCACATATATGAAGTGATGAATTTCAAAAGTTCTCTTCCTTGACATCTTCACTTAGCTAACTATATAGTTAAGAAACAAACATTAACTCTTCCTCAGGGCGAATAATAGGACCTGTGAATATCTAGAACCAAACGCTATGTATGATAATAATATTATTATTCTCTTGACTATCACGATATAAACAAAGATAGTCTCAATAATAACAGCACAGTGATACTTGAAAATTGTTCTAGTAGCCCAGCTGCAGGTGCCATCCCATACGGAAACGACAAGGTTTTTACCAAGTTAACATGTAGGTTGTAAATATGTTGTTACTGGGTTGTTGTAAGGTTGCAAAGAGATTGTAAGAACATGGAATCGAAACTAGGTTGTAATAATGTTGCAATATTGATATCAGTGGAGTAGGAAGCAATCGCATGCATAGAATACACTACTGGAAGCTGTTTGTTTGAGAATTGTTGAAAATGTATTTGAAATATGTGTGATGCAGTAATCCAATATGTGAAAAGTACTTGTATTCTGGTCTAGCCCATGAGAATGATTTCACGTAGTATGTGAATAATACTTGAAATGCATTAGACAGAATTCAAGCATGTTTGAAAAATGTTGGAGTTAAATATACTTACTTGAAAACTGTTTGAATAAAATTGCATGTTTTCAAACAGTATTGAAAAATTGTGTGAAATAAAGCATGTATCAATTTTATGCTTAAGTATTTGAATCCCAAAGTTTGAAAACTGTTTGAATAAAATTGCATGTTTTCAACCAGTGTTGAAAAATTGTATGAAATAAAGCATGCTTCAATTTTATGCTTGAAAAGTATTTGAAGTCCCAAAGTTAATTTAGGGCGTGGCTGCGTTAGCGGGAGATCGAGAGGGCGTGCGCGTGCACGTATTAGATCACGTGCGTTGAACTTAGTTCAAATTTTTATGAATCCCGTTATGTACCCGAAACCCGCGCGCTCCGCGCGCCATAGGCGCACGGCCCAGCCCCCGTAGGGGGCTGGGCTAAATCATACAGTATTATAATATGAACGCTAAGGCTAGGTAGGGTTTGGTTTAGGGTAGTGTTTGACACACAAGGGTTAGTACTACTATTGTCTATAAAGTCGTGACAAAAGAGCAACTGGCAGCGGCGTTCACGGTGGTGTAGTGGCTAAGGGTCTGGTGTATGGATCCGTGGACCCCAGTTCGATCCTCGCTCCATTTATTGATTTCCTTTTTTTTTCCCTTATACTCTGGAAATTTTCTAAGTTGGAAGCGGGTTTCGGGTATATAACGCCGCTCAATTTTTATGGAGCGCGAGCGCTTGCAGAGCTCAACTGGAGATCGCTGTACCGAGGGCTAGCTGTCAGCCTGTTGTAGTATGATGTCGATATTCGAGAGAGGATTATCCATTTCTACCCCTATCAACGTTCCTGCTATCGACCACTGTGTTAAAAAGACGCTTGATTCAACCTGAGAAAAAGAGTCGCGGCAGGTCCCATCGTTGATTGTTCGTATGACCATCGAGGCCTCCGGGGGACCTCCTGGATACTCTAGAGCTGTTGTGGACTATATTATTAAATTGTGAGTATACTGCAGTACTATTAATTTTATAACTTGGGGCACTGGGGGATAATAGGGGTTGAGAGAGCGTGTGGGGAGAGTGTAGACTGGTGCAGAAAGCAAGCTTAAGGTACCATTTAATTGCGTGGGCGTGAGCGTCAGGAATGGCTAATTCAATTAGCGAATCGTGAAGGGGCGTGGCCGAAGAGGCCATACGAGTGCTTTTGGCCGAAGGTGGGCGTGTCCAGAATCGGCCAGGGATGATTATGCGCGTGTAATTAGCGACCGGAAGTGGCCCCTGAAGAAAACACCGGTAATTGCCCACATCAAAGCAAGATCAAAGCATTCTTTCTTAACTATTAACCGCAACGACAAAAAAAAAAAAAAAAAAAAAAAAGCTTATTAGGCCTAATTAAGCATGTGGGCGTGTTCCTGGCACTGTGTGGAGTGTGTGCGTGTGCGTTAACCCTTTCGGTCACAGAAAATTCATGAGCTCACCCAGCAGGCCTTCGTTAGGTACAGGGTCGACCAGGCTGCGGTTGTTGCCGGGAAACCGAACGAGCCACGCCCCAATTATCGATCTCTGCAAACGGTTGCTCAAGATGCAGCTCAAATGCAGCCCAGAGAGGGAATGCAAGCAAAGTAATCGAGTCATGAGACAATACTAACACATACATCGCCTACAACACCACTCTTTTGCTTTTTTTTTTTTTTTTTTTTTTTTTAAAGTGATCAAAGCATAGATGAAAGCTTCTTCAAAGCAAAACCACTTTGACGTCATCACTTCAAAGTGCCGACGGGACCGCGACTATTGTGTGGGCCAGGTTTTCTTATCGGTAGCCTAACCGCCGCCAATGAATTATTCATATCTCTATTTAGCCGAAATACGGTCCATGCAAAATTGTTGTAAATTTACAACAATTTGTGACCGAAAGGGTTAAATTCCACTCCCTGCACATGTGTGGATGTGTTGTATACCTCATATACCATCATAATTATTATTACATCAAGATAGATTAAAATAAAATCACACATTTTCCAGTCATATTAGAGTCATATTAGATAGTAATGCATGGACACTTGGTTGCTAAAAATATATTAATAATTACTAACAGTAACTACATATTATGATATTCTTGAAAACATCTGATCTTGCATAGTCTAATTTTACACACAGAACATCCAAATGAAGTGTGCCTCTTCCTCTTCATCTTGATACATTGGTGGCACCTACCCCTCTTTAGGCCTATGTCACTAACTCTACTTAGACAACAAACACTAACATCTTGGGCCTTACCCTTATTCACACTACTCTGTGCCTTAGAACTGCTGCCAAATTGTAATAGCAAACGTGCTAGATCCAAACGAAATCCAAGCAAATCCTTTGGTTTGACACCACATCGTTTACAGTTGTGTTTATAGAGAATATGGGCATTATTTGTTGACACATCAAAACAAAAAAGGAATGGCCGAAGCCAGCAACGGATTTCCTATCAAAACCATAGGTCCTCATCAGCTGATCAGTGAGATCAACAGCACCCATGTACTTATTATAGGCTGGTAAGAGTGGGGGAACTGACTGCTCCCTCAGAACACCCTCAGGCTGAAGCCTGAACACTTTACTGTTCATAGTCTCTGGAAACACATTAGTAACAAAGCTAACAAGCTTGCGATCATTGAATACAAAATACTGCTTCCCATCTACACTCTCTGATACGTAGCTACCCTTTGGTGGTGCCACTGTCCTCAAGCTATCTGGGAAACCTGCTGCTCTCCTTTGAATACTTCCAACTATAAATATTTCATCCTTAGCCAACATGTCAACTAGGGGTCCACTAGTGTAGAAATTGTCGCAGTACACAACATGATTTGTGCCTACAAATGGAAGCAATAGGTCTGTGACCACTCTCTTTACTAAGCCCTTCTCAGGCAGCTTCTCACCAGTGGCTATGTCCACAGGCCTGCCATCATAGAACTGAAAAGTGCATAAGTAACCACAGCAAGAACAGGAGCAGCACCAAACCTTGTAGCCTAACTTAATAGGTTTTTTGGGCATACGCACCTTCCCTTTACAGTGACCTTTGTACTTAACCATGGATTCATCAATGGCTAGCTCCTGTCCAGGGCTGTATTGTTTTAAAAATGTCTGGTTCAGAACATCTACAATAGGCTTAATCTTGCGAGAGGGACCAACACCACCAGGTGGAATTGTGTCATTATCTACCACATGGAGGTTGGACCATATTGCCCAAAACCTATTGAGGGACATGGACTGTTGTATAGGCTCCAGACCAAGTAAACGGTCTATGCTCCAATAATTCCTAACTCGTGGAAGCCTGTGAATGCCCATTAGGACAAGAATGCCAAAGAAAGTCCATACTTCCTCCACTGTCACATCTACCCAATTGACACGATTCCTCTGCCTAGCATACCTATTTGTCTCAGTAGCTATGTGGGAGGTGAGTGATTCTGGCCAGAGCAGCAACAGATAATCTAAGGCAGAGTTACTTTCGGGGTCATGATTTTCTGCTGGCCCTTCCGCACCTAGAAATTCAGGGTAAAGCCCAGACTCTAGTGATGTTTTAAGGGCAAGTTCACTACATAATCTGCGTCGCTTACGGGTAGGTGCCATAAGTTCCTCATCAGATTCATCACCACCACACTCTGCAGAGAAATATGATATTAATGAATTATAATATTAATGTTACACATAAACCCCAGTTTAAACATGGTTCTGCACCACAATTCAACACCAAGACCACACCCACTTTATCATCACCTTCTACACCACTTCTGACAGCCCAAGCCACACCTACTTCCTGCTGACGTCACTTCCCATGCCAAATACAGGCCTCCAAAGTCGATTGTGGCCCAAAGCCACACCCACTGCTCCTGCTGACATCACTTATTGTAAGCCCATTCTGGCCACGCCCACTGCATCTCCCCAATGCTGATGTCACTTCCTCATTAAACCATGCCCACTGCAGCCTATTTCAGGCCTGTTCTGGCCTCCAAGCCACGCCCACTTCTCCCAATGCTGACGTCACTTCCTACGCCTATCGCAGGCCCGTCCTGGCCCCAAACCACGCCCACTGCCCCTCCCATTGCTGACGTCACTTCCTGTGTCTATTGTAGGCCCGTTCAAGCCTCCAGACCACGCCCACTTCTCCCAATGCTGATGTCACTTCCTACGCCTATTGCAGGCCCGTTCTGACCCCAAACCACGCCCACTGCCCCTCCCCATAGCTGACGTCACTTCCTGTGTCTATTGTAGGCCCGTTCAAGCCTCCAGACCACGCCCACTTCTCCCAATGCTGACGTCACTTCCTACGCCTATTGCAGGCCCGTTCTGACCCCAAACCACGCCCACTGCCCCTCCCCATAGCTGACGTCACTTCCTGTGTCTATTGCCCGTTCAAGCCTCCAGACCACGCCCACTTCTCCCCATTGCTGACGTCACTTCCTACGCCTATTGTAGGCTTGTTCAAGCCTCCAGACCACGCCCACTTCTCCCAATGCTGACGTCACTTCCTACGCCTATCGCAGGCCCGTCCTGGCCCCAAACCACGCCCACTGCCCCTCCCATTGCTCACGTCACTTCCTGTGTCTATTGTATGCCCGTTCAAGCCTCCAGACCACGCCCACTTCTCCCTATACTGACGTCACTTCCTACGCCTATCGCAGGCCCGTTCTGACCCCAAACCACGCCCACTTCCCCTCCCCATTGCTGACGTCACTTCCTGTGTCTATTGTAGGCCCATTCTGGCCTCCAGACCACACCCACTTCTCTCTATGCTGACGTCACTTCCTGTGTCTATTCCATGCTTCCGACTGAAATTCTGGCCCCCAACCACGCCCACTGCTCCTCCCCATTATCAGCGTCACTTCCTGTGCCTACTGCAGGCCCATTGTGGCCTCAAAACCACGCCCACTTCTCCCAAAGCTGACGTCACTTCCTGTGCCTATTCCAAGCCTCCGACTGAAATCCTGTCCCCAAACCACGCCCACTGCTCCTCCCAATTGCTAAAGTCACTTCCTGAGCCTATTCCAAGCTTCCAACTGAAATCCTGGCCCCAAACCACGCCCACTGCTCCTCCCCGTTGCTGACGTCACTTCCTGTGCCTATTCCAAGCTTCGGACTGAAATCCTGCCCTAAAACCACGCCCACTGCCCCTCCCCATTGTTCACGTCACTTCCTGTGTATATTGCAGGCCTGTTGTGGCTTCCAAACCACGCCCACTTCTCCTAAAGCTGACGTCACTTTCTGTGCCTATTGCAAGCTTCCTGACGGAAGTTCTGGCCCCCGACCACACCCACTGCTCCTCCCCATTGCTGACGTCACTGATCAATTAGCCCCAGACCGTGCCCACTCCCTACTTAGTTGACGTCACTTCCTACACAGCACGCCCACTTCCACACACACATACATGCATGGTATACATACACACGATATGCGCATGCACACACACACACACACACACAACAGATTTTCATGATCCAGATCGTATAAATATGCCTTTTTAGGCTTTGTCAAGCAGGAATAACCTTTACCATTGTAAGAATATTCTACTTACCTGGTTCAGAACCTAGTCCGACTTCTTCGTCAGAATCCAAGCAATCCTCGTCTGGTGAGCTCGCTCCGCTCTCTAAATCACTTTGGTTATCTTGAAAAGCGTCCACGAGGTCTTTAGAACGAAGCTCCAACATTTTTTGGCTGTTTACAAATCTCGAGACATCTACAACTAACCCTTTCGGTCACAGAAAATTCATGAGCTCACCCAGCAGGCCTTCGTTAGGTACAGGGTCGACCAGGCTGCGGTTGTTGCCGGGAAACCGAACGAGCCACGCCCCAATTATCGATCTCTGCAAACGGTTGCTCAAGATGCAGCTCAAATGCAGCCCAGAGAGGGAATGCAAGCAAAGTAATCGAGTCATGAGACAATACTAACACATACATCGCCTACAACACCACTCTTTTGCTTTTTTTTTTTTTTTTTTTTTTTAAAGTGATCAAAGCATAGATGAAAGCTTCTTCAAAGCAAAACCACTTTGACGTCATCACTTCAAAGTGCCGACGGGACCGCGACTATTGTGTGGGCCAGGTTTTCTTATCGGTAGCCTAACCGCCGCCAATGAATTATTCATATCTCTATTTAGCCGAAATACGGTCCATGCAAAATTGTTGTAAATTTACAACAATTTGTGACCGAAAGGGTTAATGCAGGTTTTATTGCTTCCGATTGGGCGTGGCCTCACGGGCCAGTGCTTGGACATCGGCGCCTGGGACTTGGCCTCGGCGATAGGTGGGCGTGTCCCGGAAGCGGTGGTGACCTTCGAACCCCGCGAGGAGGCTTTGGGGGCGTGGCAGGAGGTCAAAGGTGAGGCCATGTCTGTTAATGAGGCACTGTATGGCGGTGCGATCGAGGGGCCTGTACGGCCGGACGGAAGCTGACGATGGTTTGAAGCGGATGTGGTTGCGATGACGTGTTGTTACTCCGCCCACACAGGAAATAAGGTGAGCTCTTGCGTGGGCGGTGTGGCAGAACGGCCTCCAAGTGTTTGTGTGTGTTTTGGCCTTGAGGAAGCTGTGTGGTTTAATTGGGATTGATTGTGGGCTTCCGGTGGACATCCGGTGGTTAGTAGGCACTTGATTGAGAATGGTGGTCCTTGGGGAAGAGGGTGGGGCTGTTTTGGGCGTGGCCTGGCCCCTCCCTTCCGGCTCGGCTTCCGGTCCATGGAGGATATTAAATGAACACTTCCGGCTCTAGCAGCCACACCCCTGAGACCTGTGCAATTAAAAGGGCGTGGTTACACATCATGCACCTCACTAATGACTTTGATGTGGTTTAGGTGTCATATCCCCACCTCACGCCCACGCAATTTAATGGTACCTTAAATCAGCTTGTGGAGTATCTATCACTAATCTCGCGCAGCCAGACTCTTACACCTCGGGAGGGGAGGGAGAGAGTCTGGTAAAATGCTATACATGTACATTGAGTTGTCCCAGTGCCTGGTATGAGGCGCGACCAATCAGATTACATCTTTATGGCATTATACATAGTTTGCGATGGCGTATCCGACTGTGAACGGACGAGATATTATTGCGCACGCGTTTTTATTCTCCGTTCACAATCGGATATGCCACCGTAAACTAATTGCGCCTCGTACGAGGCGCTGGGACAACTTGATGTATAGCACTTTACCAGACTCTCTCCCTCCCCCTCCCGAGGTGTAAGAGTCTGGCTGCGTGAGACTAATCTATCACATGGATTACCCAGTCCATATGCATGGCACCACAGGAGGGCCTAGTACCCTCATTGCATGTGTATACGCTGAGTACCTATATAGGCTCTGATGTTTCCCTCCAATACACATCAGTAAACTACGCCATGTCATTCAGACAGACATAAAATACCACAGAATCCTCGATATACCGTATACTTTCTAATATAGGCGCCCCCAAAAAATAATTACAGATCGTGCAGGCGCCTCCAATTAGAACCGAAAAATTCACGAGCAGGTCAAAGGGCGCCTAAATTAGGGAGGCGCCTAAGCGCTGCAATTAGAACGGTTCTGGAAGTTTTGCCAGAGCACAAGCGCTATCACTAATTGGTCCTATTTAGTGGCAGTGAATATGATAGTGGCGAAAACAACAAAAAACTTGATATGGTTCTAGTTTCAGTTCTTTTTGGAAATTTCACTCTGATCGCTGAATCATTCTCGAGTTGTCAGTACCGTAGCCATCAGAACGATTGTCTCTAACTCCAGAAAGACATCAAACCAGTCGGTAAGTGCCAGTTTATATAAATGTAGGAGACAGCTTAGTTTGACGTCTAAACTGCTAGCTCGATAAATCAATCGACGGTACCGAGCCTATGCCATATTGCACGTGGCAATACATTCCAATTAAATAGGCGCCGCCTAAAAATAAATGATGTCTGGAAAGGCGCCTTAAATTAGAACCGAAAAAATTGCGCAGGTCCCAAAGGGCGCCTAAATTAGGGTGGCGCCTATATTAGAACATATACGGTATACTCAATGGCAGCATCTATGATGGCAGAATCACAGAAATGTTGACATATTATTATGCACAATGAAAACTAGGTACCAGGCTGCTTTCTCCTCTTGCACCCTGGGTACGAGCAGTTGAAAGTATCTATGGTACGAGGCTAGCTGCATGTCCCTTTCATTGCATAACATAATACATAAAGATACTCTTAACTGTACTCTAGTATAGTATGGTTGTGATTTAAGAGATCGCAACTGACATACCTGCTGTGACTGGTGGTTTGATACCGCCCAGTGTAAACTGTAGTTTTGGACAAGAAATATTAATCAGTTAGTTGAACTTGATTTTTAGTAATGATAAAACAGCTAATGCCCAATCAGGATTTAATCTTGATTGTTGTCACAAAATTGTTAGTCCAGCACACATTTTTCATCATAAAAATTTAATATTCGTTTTGCATAAAGCAATGAAAATTTTTTATGCTTACCTGTACTAATGTATACAGCAAATAATATATGGTGTTCGAAAATTTGCACCATACAAAAAAGTGTGTTGACCTACATACATGTAGCTCTTACCGGGGATGACTATATATACCCAGTTATTAGGCTATGGTTCAAGGAACCTACCAACCTGGGAATCATTCATGCCCGTAAAATGCACTGGCTGTGTCCCTGAAGAGAGGGAGAGACAGATAGAGAAAGAGAGGGGGAGAATCATAATCATAATAATGTCATACGTATGGATATTTTCTATGCCATAGGTTGGACTCTGTGGTCACACAAACAAAACAACCATGGATAGCTAGCTCCGAAGCATTCAACAATTGTGGCTTTCCATGAAGAAGAAAATGTGAAGGTAAGGAAGATAAAATCGTACACTCTTTGATGCATGTAAATATCAGCCAGCAGCATTGCACTTAACTGATCATGAACTCACCAAGTACACACGCAGATCACACACAACTTATATAGTGCACTGAACTCACAAGGTACGGTCATACCCAGGCCTTTCATGGCCCAACCACATGGTAGCAAACGAATTATACCACAAAAAATTTCGTAAAGTTTGTGTATGCGCATGTGGTGTGGACCAGGCCCTTTCTCTCCCATAGAGCTCACCAAGTCAATGTTTTGAAAGACTGTTGTACGATAGATCCTAAACAAACCCTCCTGAGCTTCAAGAACCAAACAAAACCCTTCTTTGCAGTTGGGTGACCAACAATTCAATCTGATTGCCTCATCAAAATCTTTCCGACTAAAGGTGAATGAATCTTCTTATATTTTGTCAATTTCGTTCGTTTTTGATGGCAAGACTCGTCACAATAAGCATTCTTGGCAAATAACTACGGTAGACTTAGATGAATTTTAGGTAACGGTTGAGATCAAGGGCCACAAGAGGAATAATATATGATCACCCATTTTCTGGCATATGCAATCAGTATGTACCAGCTAGGTCAGTTCTCCCCCTTCAAAGGATCTGGGGTATGACACACAGATCAATCACAACTGGACAGACACTCTCAACTCACCAAGTACACAGACACACAGATCACATAGAAATTTGACAGGCACACTGAACTCACCAAGCCTACATGTACATCAGCACACACAACCTGACATGCTAAACTGTCTCCGAGTACATGACATATATACTCACCAAGCATATACAACATACAATGTCATGGATCATACATTCTACAGATCAAACAATATTATTGCTACAGTAGAGAAACAATGAACATTCTTTGTGAACAACCAACGTTCAGTGTAAAACTTGCCGACATTTCGACTAGATGCTCTAGTCATCCTCATGGCACGAAGGATCTACATTGTTTCTCTATAGCTACAGTAACAGAGAGCAATATCACTTCAAAATTGTTACAGTTATGTGTACTATAATATTATGCTTGTTGATTTACATGTATGCATACTTGTAGTATACAGTAGGGCATAATTATTATACGTATATCAAAAGTAATTATTATGACTTGGTTGATTTTTTGTGTACAGAAAAATGACAAGTTTCTCTGGAAAGGAGATAAATCAGAAAGGAAGATGGTGCCAGCACTAGTGCTGTTGCTGATCAGTCTGCTTCATCCAGCGGGGTAGCTATCGCCAGAGGAATCTGAGGAACACTGGGGTTCTCCCAACAGGTTAATGTAGCAATGCAACTTATGGATGATTGGCCTAGGACATGTGCTAACTTATATATAATTAACAGACAACTGTTAACTTAAGCCACCTTCAACTTGTAGACTAATCTTCATGTCATGATTATTCATCATCTGCTGACAGTGTATGTCCATAATAATTTGTATACATTATACATTAAGTCTTACTAATGATTATCATTATGGAAATGACTTTTGATTCATGCACAATAATTCAAATACTATGCACATATTATTTCACATATCATTCAAATCTTTTTTTTCAAATCAAAACACAAGAGAAAGACAGTACTATTCAAACAGCATTTCAAAGGATATTAAAACACAAAAAGTCTAGCAATTTTCAAAAACATTTCAAATTATGTGAAAATGGACTAATTCATATAATTTTTAAATTCATTTCAAATACTAAACTTCCAGTAGTGATAATAAATATTATTGCACAGGGCCACCAATACACCTCCCCCTCCCGTTCCTACTACACTGAATATGCATGTTACAACCTTAATAATTATTATCCCTTATTATGGCATGTGCAACGCAATGGTAGCTGTAACAAAATATTATGTTTCTGCGTGCATGTGTAATCGTTATGGTAGGTATGGGATATAAAGCAAACAATTTCTGCAGCCTATATAAGAGACTAACTTGTGCACATCCTCACCACAGTAGTAGACCGGTGGCTACTAGCGCAAAGAAGAAAAAAACAACAGAGACATCACAAGAAAGGATGAAACTTGAAGGTTGTGGAATTCTGCTTGGACTCGTATATGCTATTTGTGCAATATCCACTTTAACAGGTAAAAATTAATAATTATTGTACGTAGCCTTGAACTCTATTGATTTGGGTTCATCAACATCCATACTTGGCACAGTCTCCTACCCAGAATCCAGGAGTGAACCTCAACCTCGCTATGATAATATGAGCCCTCAATTTATGGAGAGTTTCATCCAAAATGAGGAGGGAGAACCAAGTGAAGACTTTAAGAAGGAAATAAATGAGCATTTTGCAAAGCAAAGAGGAGATCAACCACTCAATGTCAAAACTGAAAGTGATAAAGGTAAACGCTATAATTATTACTAATACTATGTACAAATTACACTCTTTAATTTACTACAGAGAGTGTTTAGGAGTTGGAATTCTGCACACCGCAAGGGTATAACAATGCATAGCTATAATTGCGAAATTCAAGTTACATTATTTTGTGGAAGGCCATTTTCAAAGGCTTTATGGCTTAATTTTCATGGACATGCACAGTCACTAGGGGTTTGCACATTCACGATTCGACAATTATGCTTTCAAATTGTCACGTATGGCTGGTAATTTTCATGAGGAGCTAGTAATTTTGGTGTTAGCTAAATTTGAACTTGGAAACAACAAAAGAATTCCATCATCCGTGAAGATTAATGCCTAGCTATTAACCCATGCATAGGAACTAGGGCATACAATAATATTATTACAGTACTTGCCTATTTGCCAATTCTTAAGTCAACCGTTAGGCTAAGTGTAATCACCACCCCCTTCCACTTCTTAAATTTGGGCGATAAAGGGTGGCCTGAGACAATTCAGATACCCAGCGATGGAGAGATGCCCATGCCCATAATAATAATAATATTATTATTATAATTATATGATCAAATCTCACTCATTCTTTATTTTAATAACAGTGACCATGCAGGGACAGGCAATAATCTTTGATGGGGGGGGGGGGGGTTGCATCATGCATGCCAAAATATTCAGGTGGCTGGCTGTCTTATGAAATCAGCCAAACAAAAGAACAGTTTATCAGATGTGCAAAGACACTTAGTCTTTAAAAGAAGCAGGAGAGGGGTAAACGATAAAGTTCGCCAGCTGCCGTTCACAGTAAGCATACAATACTAGTTTCACAATTCAATGTTGTGTAATAAAAAGTAATGTATAGAAAGGAGCACATGTTCCATTGCTGCACTGAGCATATACTCATGCAGTTGTTGCATGATGTCATCCTGAGTTATTATGGTTAACTATAGGATACCACAACTATCATCCTGATTCTGATAGTTAGCTGTTTGTTAAACTGTGTTGTGCATGAACACTTGCATAGTAATATTATTAGAATTAGTGTGCATACATTCATGGCAAAAGGAAACAAAGTGCAGGCCCGTAGCCAGACTTTTTAAAAGGGGGGTGCACATGTGTATGGGTTTAATTACTATAATGTACTCGCAACAAGGGTTGGGATGTTAACTCACAGCTGCTAAGTCACATGACAGTCACAGAAGTGACTATTATAATAATTACATGTACATGCATGTATTGGTCACAACTGCTTATTGATTGAGTTGTGATGTTAATTAGCTGCACTAAGTGTGGTTTTGTCAAGCTGATAGAGAGGATAGCATGCAGCCTCAGTCTATTGCTCATGCAATTAAGAACTTCTGTGAATGACATGCAATTATTAGGCTGAAAAAAGGGGGGTGCACGTGCACCCCCCTGCACCCCCCCCCCCCCCTGCCTACTGGCCTGAAGTGGAAGCTCAGCTCGGCTAACATCATTGGTACAGCGCTATACATAGCTAGCTTAGAAATTTTAAGATATACTTGAAGCGGATTACTATAAATATCCGTCCCGGTCCACGTATGGTGCAGTATTCATAGCTAAGAACACTGCACCGTACATGGACAGATAATTTTTATTGTCTATAATATTTATTGTTGATTCTGCACAGTTATCAGGCAAGGAGATCCTGTTGCACTCCAGACCTACAGGAAAAATTACTGGATGTCATGTTTTGAAGACAGGTGTGGTACATCTGATTGTCCTAATGCATTCTTTGACGCAAAAGATTCAAAAGCATGCCTTGGAGAGAGCTTTCAAATTTACACAACTAAACCGGGTGAAATAAAAAGTGGAGATCTCGTTGGACTACATTATCCACACCAAAAAGGGTTCTGGTTAGCCTGTTCTTCTACTTGTGGGAAATCATCTTGCCCTGGACATCCAACTGATGCACTTGGATTTTCACAAGAAGACAAATGGCTTCAGTGTTTTGGAGAAGTGTACAGGATTTATGTCTACGGCAAGAGCGTTGGTAGTCAAGTTATGTCGGGTGATTCGATCGCGCTCTATTATGTCCAGGAGAAAACCTGGTTGAATGGAGGAGGAGACAAAATTGTGAAAGTTCGTTGCATTGGACCTACCCCACCTCATGCATCACAGTATGATACTTGTGCTCATGAAACCTTCACAATCGTCAAACGTCCATAATTTCACCATGCCAGACACTGAACGGAACTGACTATATAAGTATACAAGTAGAAAACATTTATGTAGAAATTAGAGACTGTGTAGTAGAACTCAGTAGCGACTTAATAATATTATAGCTGTAGTATAGAGAATAGTGAAGAGGAGACAGCTTGGATTTAAAATTCATTATACTCTATATGCCTACTTGAATTCATTAGGGTTATCCAGACCAATAATGTTGTGTGTATACTCAGTGCACCAAGCGCTTTAGAACCGTATTAAAAATAATTATTATTGTTTTGGAGCTGAGTGCTATATAGTATTATACTACTATAAATTCCTCTTTCTGCTCTCCACGCCCTTTCCAGACATTGTTTGAGTACTATGATGATATAGAGGGGCGAAGAAATGGGGGGGGGGGGGGGGGGAGGGTTCAGCCCCCCACTTTGGAAACCAGCGGGGCTGAGTCCCCCCCCCTCCCATTTTATTACATGCCCATACTACAAAATTACAGTAACATAGTTCTGTCATAATTCTAGATGTTTGCAAAAGAGTGCTCAAATCAGTAAAAATTGCTACTATAAAATCACTCCCAAAACTGCTGCTAGAATGCATCAGTAACACTCTCAGTGAGTCAAAATTTCCCCGCCCTTGCCTTTGTGTTCTTGTCGACCAATGCAAGATGAATGCTAAATGTACACACAGTGTTTGGAAAACCCTTCTGTGCTCACTCAACTCATCTCTCTTGCTTAATTAATTCTTTCAGTACGTATTTTGTTGTCTAAGTAAATCCTTCAAAGCTTCATGGGTGTGGCATCCACTGCACTATGTAGTTACCTTTACATCATATATAGCTACACCTCATAAAGAACGAAAACTGCTATACCAGACTTTTGCACAATTTCTTCTGAAATGGAACCGAATGATAGCTATAAAAATGATTAGCTCAAGATGTTGGTGTGGCATCAAGTTAGCTACATGTACTGTTGCGAAAATGAAATTAATTTCTGTCACTATCAGATTCCATATGTAAACAATCCTTTCGAATTCTGTGCATATTGATAGACTTTCTAAACGTAAAATTAAATTACTAGGTTAGAAATTCTGAAATAATCATTTTCCATTCTCGAGAAACCTTCAATTTGTAGTATTATAATAATATTATTATTATTTTATATCCCTACCATTGCCCTTGTGCACATGCAGTCTTTTGTAAACTTTTAAGTTGATACATGCATCATCAGATTCTGTGCAATTAGGGAAGCCATACAGATCAAAGGCACCAATTGCAGACAGTCCAGACCATGAGTAGTAGCTATAATAATAATATTGAGGTATATAGTCCCAAGGGCTTCTCCCACAGTATACTATAATAATATTATTATAGTTTGACCATAATTGATAGTCGTGGTGGTGACTGGTAGTCTACCATGGTAACTGTCATGTAAACCGCCACCAGATGTACTGTAGGCATACATGCACTGCAGGCCGAGATCAAAGGTGTGCACACACAATGCCGTAACATTATAAAACTAGCTATACTGCATGCTAATTAATTTTAAATACACTATTGCCTGATGATTCAATGAAGGGCCAATAATATAGCAGCAGCTGGTAAAGAGATTCTATGATTCTGCACCCAGGACACACTATAATTATTTCAGTATGCATCAATAATAACACCTTCAGGGATTACATTGCTAGTAGCATGAAATTACCATAGTGTCCCGGTAAGCGCCCATGGGCATAACATGATTCCATACGTTTATGGAAGCTGCTACAGTGGCCCTTTGAAATGTGGTACATGGGCATTTGCCTGGGACACTACGGTAGTTGCAAAATGGGGCATTACACTTCAAAGTTATACCAAGATTAATTTTAATACGTATATGCCTGCTAAATACTAAGTCTTCGATGTATTACAATGCCTCTACATTAATTTTTTTGTGTAGTGGGAATTGATGAGGTATTCTTAGTGAAGCAATTCAAAGTGCATGCAGATATAGGTAATCTCACTCTATCTGCATCATGAAGTCATAATAGTAAAACCACACTACTCTGGTACTGAAGTGTCGACAGATGTTCCATGCATTGTGGTCCCTGATATCCATGGGATCTGATAGTGCAACAGTCACAATAATATCAGTATGTCCAGGGCTGTTTGCTCAGTTGTGTGTGCAAGCAGACTAAAGCAATTATTTCTGAAACAATTAAGATGTGCAAGTCTGGAGTTTTTCTGACGGTCTTCCTAATAGTATCAACTACAGTTCTTTCCGTAGCCAGTGCTCAATCGTGCAATGCTTGCAACTGCCAGTTTAACAATGTGCAAGCACTAAGTCAGCTCATTGAGGTTCAGGTGAATCGTGCTCTGGCAAATGAGCCACGTAAGTCACATAATATCTTTCAAAATATTTTCCACTTATACATGATTGCTGTTAGGTTAATTCATTCTACAACAATTCGCTCCTTGGAGTGTTGACCTGTGTATTGCCAACCCAATTGCAAGCTCACAATAATACTATTAGTAATTTTAACATAACCAGCAGATAATTATTATGATTTCAGCTAGATCAAAGATCCTGCTATATTTATTATGGCATTGTGTGCATCTAGCTGCATGCACTTAATGATTAATTATCGTGCTGCAGATATACTAGCTTGTTTGATCTGCATGCAGTAGTAACCCTTTGCCTTAATTAATTTTTCCTCCTTATAGTTGTCCGATTGTTGCGAATTGTTATGAATAACAACAGAAATCTAAGGCTTCTGAGAACAAATCATACAACTCTTCAAGTTTCTGATTCTACAAGACTAGCTGACATCACTATCTCGAACTCCTCTCGACAAGTGACATCACCAAACAACCTCCTAGCATATCGGCCACGCTTTGATGACCATCACGACAGCAACCTAGCTGGCATCTTTATTAACCTAGAGGGTGTGTTTCCCTGTCTTGTATCGCTCAATAACTATTATCCTATCTGCCGTGTTTTCACTGAAGAGGAGGATGGATTTAGAAATGGAAGGGCACTGATTGATGCAGGCGATATTGGGAATAATTTTCGTATATTCAGTTCTAGCAGCAATATCTTGACCTATGGTATTGCTATCCAAGAGTGCCCTGAGTTTACCACTTCCTGCTTCCCAGCATACCACAGCTTATCAGTTGCCTGTTATCTACCAAGAGGATTGTGCTCATAGTAGCTACTGAACAATCTATCTTCTACTAAAACATCCGAACGGTGTGGCTAAAATGTTTAATAATGTGATTGCATAATGCACTGAGTAATTGTTTTGCTATATATAAGAAGAATTGTGTGCACACTGAGTGACATAATTATTAGCTATCACTTACTATGGTGCTGATATCAACTCAACTTCCCTCACAGTAGCCCAACCTCCAATTCCTGGGGACTTAGCTAGCTGGCTACATCTTCAGGGCCGCGGGGGAAGGTAAGATCAGGACTACAGCTGCTATTGTGATAGTTGCACGTGCATGTGATTGCTCGAGCATGCACTTAAGCACTTGCACAGAACAGGTAATAGGCATGGTTCATAGAGTCAGCAATCAAATATTAGCCACCACATAATTATAATCAGATGCCTGTATCTCAGGAATGGAAAAAGCTATAATATTATGATCACCATTCTTGCACTGACTGATATAGCTCTAGTCAAATACTGATCATGTACCAAATCTGAAGTCTCTGCTATAAACCATGTGTGAGCTAGAGACAAAATAATGTTCCTCCATTTAATATTAATTTAATGTAACTAAAAGACGTTTGTACAATACCAAATTTCAGATAATTAGCTCCATCACTGCTAAAAATGATGTATGGAATATTTGATTTGGAACATATTATCACCTCCTACCCTTGCTGCTACTGGCCATTAAATTTTAGCCCACATGCAGTGTTACTTGCGTGTATAATATGACAAGGCTTTTATTACGGTTAAGTAGAATATGACCACGAAATAATATCCTATGGGTCGGTCGGTCAAGTGGATGATAATTTAACCAAAGAATTTTGTCAGTATTTCTTGTAGTATTCTATATAGCTATCTATAGGTTTGTGCTGTGTGGTAGCTTATAAATTGATTTTTAGGCAGTCCTATTAAAAGTCTGAGTCGGTATTATATACCTGTAGTAAACTCAGCTATTGGAAGCTTTATATTAATATTAATTTTACAGTCGGTCGGGTTAGTTCAAACAAACATTTAATTCTGAGTGGCCAAATAGATATAGTCGTGGTGGTGACTGCATGGTAGTCTATTGTGGTAACCGTCTCGTAAACCGCTACCAGATGCATGCACTGCAGGGGATCTAGTGTGTACACACAATGCCATTATAGAACTATAGACTCTAATGCACTACTACTTCCTGATGATTAATTTTAATCACTTAATTAAGGGCCAATAGCAGCAGCTGGTAGCAGAATGCATACAGGTGGGTACTCTATTTGTCATGAAAATAATTATAGTAAACCATACTACATATATATACTTCCATATTGAAGTTCCGACAGATGTTCCATGCATTTAATGTGGTCCCTATGTCCATGGGAAATATCCAAGGAAATTTATATATACATGTAGCACAGCAGCCACAACAGAAACAGCATCCAGAGCTGGTTGCTATCTCATTATTATTTTGTATGTGTGCAAGCAAACAACAGCAATTTCTGAAGCAAGATGAAGTCTGGAGTTTTTTTGATGCTCTTCCTTATAGTATCAACTTTAACAACAGTTCTTTCCATTGCCAGTGCTCAGTCATGCAATGCTTGCAACTGCCAGTTTAACAATGTGTAAGTTCTAAGTCAGCTCATTGAGGTTCAAGTGAATCGTGCTCTGGCAAATGAGCCACGAAAGTAACATATCTTCCAAATGATATTATTTTTTTCCCAGATTACTGTTAGCCTAACACATTCTACAATACAATAATTTTTTATCACCAGCCTAAAGTCAATACATTATCAACCAACAGGTGCAGATGTTTGATTGCAGCTAGATCGAAGGTGCTGCTGCTTATAATGGCATTGTGTGCATGTAGATGCATGTATGCCTATGATTTTGTGTTGAATATAGCTTCTGCATGCACATGCATTTAAATTAATAATAATATTATAGCTTGTTTGAGCTGCACCTGAAATCAACATTTCTACATACATACTTTTTCTACGTTAACATAGTTGTCCGATTGCTGCGATTTGAAATATGCCAGTTTCTGCTGCATGCAGTAGGTACCCTGAGATTAACACTTAGCCTGCATAATTAATTTTTTCTCCTTATAGTTGTCCGATTGTTATGAATTGTTATGAATAACAACTGAAATCTAAGGCTTCTAAGAACAACTCACACAACTCTTCAAGTCTCTGATTCTACAAGACTTGCTGACATCACTATCTCTAGCTCCTCTCAACCAGTGACATCATCAAACAACCTCCTCGCCTATCGGCCACGTTTCGACGATACAAGAATAATCGATGCACTATTTGGTTTTAGGTTGAACAGGCCTACGTCCATTTCTATAACAAAATGAAATGTATTTGTTCCTTCTTTTTACCATCCTCTTGAGATACACAGTAATAACCATAAGTAACCATAGATAACCATAATAACCATTATCTTGAAATGTATGAAATTATTCTCAACACCACTAATAACCTCAGATAACCATTGGTAACCACTGATAACCAAGATAACCATGGTACTCTAGAGATACACAGTAATAACCATTAGTAACCGTCAATAACCATGATTATTCTCTCAACGCACTATTGAGATACACAGTAATAGCAATCAACAACAAAGAAACCATATGATAACCATCACTGCTGCAACATTGTAATCACCATAATTATTATAGACATGCTATTGAATCTTTAGATAACCAGTTAACCAATGAAAACTGGTTATCAAAAACATTAAACATTTCCTATAATATTGCCAGGTCTACATTCTAGAAGCTACGAAGCAGATTTTTGTATAGAGAAATGATTCCTCTATCGATCTATACTATGACAAAAAAGTGATAATCGATAGTTATCACTATATTATATAGATGACTATTTTGGCCTGTATCTCAGATTGATATCCAGCGCATTATGCATGATTTTCTTGTGGATGGTCACATATACATACCCCGGTATTAAACAAGGGTTAAAATTGCAAAATTTAAAATGGACGAGTGCATGTTCACACTTCTCAGTAAAACTAAACTGAGGTACATTTAGGTTTTCCAAGCTAGTTTTTGTGAACTAATGAGCTAGTGACTCAGTAACAGTAGCAGCAGTAAAACAGTTGCCACCGAACTTAACAGTGAAAGCACCCAGTCCAGTGGTGAAATTAACATCTTGACACCTCTTATGACTCATTAGTGTGTATTATTATTGAGCATTATGGGTAACATTTTGGAGGATAATGGTCACTATCTTGGGGATAATTGGTCAAAATATGAGAATTGGAACATAGCATTTTGGGCAAAAAAATTAGCAAAGCCATATCACTGAATTAAACAATAATAATCCACTCATAATAATACTAGTTTCTACTGTTTGGTAAAACAAAAATCATGTTTCAGATGTCTCAATAATTTCTGAATTAGTTTATTCTTCCTCTTCAGATTCGTCAGATAAAATTGTATCACCGATTTATACGCTCACCATCAGATATCTCGTTCTCTGAATCAGTTTGTTCACTGCTCTCATCACTTTTGTCATCTGAAAAAGCTAGAGGTTCACCAACAAGTTCTAGTTTACTCCTGTCTTGCATTCTTGACTCTATTGCTTCTACCATCTTTGACCATCCTCTTGGAGTAAAATTGTTGTCCCAGTCATCTCCAATGATCCTGCATGGCAGACAAGTAAAGCTAGGTTAGTGATAACAATACCATGCAACATACAGTAGAGGTGCATGCTCAAAACTCAACAGTGACTTGCTTGTCAGTTGACAGTACATGGGGACTATGTTAATCTTGAAAATACACGAAGTACAATATCCAGTAGGAAATTTCTAGCCCACCACTCAATAGGTACTAATTACTGCATTTTCTTGAAGCCTTGCAATGGCAATAATTAACATTCAATTTCGGCTAATTAGGTTTGATACAGAGGTAATTTTGGTAGGGTGTCTGGACTTCTTAAGGAGGTAGGTAAATATTATTTAGAGTTGGACTATACTAAACAAATTGTTTTTGAGAACAGAGTGCACACATGCAATAAAACATGATGGCGACCTTGTAAAATATCTGATGACCCTTGCTCGTTGGTTCATACACAGGACTGGGGTGGTGAGGTGATAGAGGAAGTGAAAATTATAGACATGTTTCTTCTAAGTACAATCAGTGACTATGAAACAACACAATGTACATGTGAAAAATGGAGAAGCTCAAGGTTGGCACACACTGTACTTTGTTACTACACTCATACAACAACTAGACACATGCACAGACTGGTACACATCATCAGTTGTATGTTACTTACTCTTCAACAAGCACCAGTTTCTCAAGAGCCTTTGATGACTTGATCAATTCAATTAAACATGGTACACTATCATCTGTTAGAGAATTGCCGTCAACACTGTACGTAATAATAACCAGCATGAATAACTTCAATGGAGATGAATCAACAGTACAAACAACTTACTTAATATCTTTAACATCTTTACAATTCACAAGGAGGGCTTCAACTAGAACCTTTACTCCGTCATCACGAATAGAGTTCCAACGAAGACTACATGTCAATATCATAACATTAACAGTGAGAACACTAAACAATGTATTAGACACAAATGTACTCATGCGTTATTAGGTGTCCTGTGTATACATGCACATAATATTATTGTCATGCACATCTTCAAGGAATAGAGAAGGTTTCCACACTAACAATACTAATTACAAATGAGTATGCACTTTAATTGGCACAAGTACAGCACATGTCCAGAAGAACTGGTAAATTCAAATTACTTTGAGCAGAAATTGAGACTAGAGCTGAAATGATGTTTACTATCGTAGCCTTGTCTCTGAGTATAGCGACATCATGGACAAAACCCAACCCATACAAGGAAGTCATCAACAAGTGTGTGTGTGTATGTGTATGTATACTAGTTAATGCACCGTAGCGAGCCGAGTGCTATATGAAACTTTGAGACCTACCCCCGAGTGCAATAATTTCCGTAGAGTACGAGCGTATACGGTGCATTATCTGGTTTGTAGTATGGGATCAGAAATTTAAAAATTCCGGGGTCACGTTTGCTTTTGAAAAAAGGCAAGCAAAATGGCTGAGTGTAGCTCTACTTTCATAGCTACCCATAGCGAGAAAGAAGAAAACATCAAACTTATAATCGGCTGCATAGTGAAAGGAGTTTGGGAGAAGATTACAAGCGGCGAAGAGTATAAGAAGGTCGAAAGTATGGAGCTGGAGGAACTTGAAGCTTATCTCGCCGATGATCCCAGCTTCTTTCCCGAAGGATGGCTTGACAAGGAACCTACATGTAGCCCTCGCTGGGATCATCGGCGAGATAAGCTTCGATTTCCTCCAGCTCCATACTATCGACCTTCTTATACTCTTCGCGCTGCTTGTAATCATCTCCCAAACACCTTTCGCTATGCAGCTGTTTATAAGTTCGAGCCCTCCCAAGAAGAAACTAGTTCATTTGAATTGGTGAGATGGACTTTTGGCTGCTTTTTTGCTGTTCAGTACTCAATATCAACCATGGCAATTCTTAATTTGCTGCCTTTTTGCTGTTCACTACTCGATATAAATCATGATTCTCAACTTGCTGCTTTTTTGCTGTTCAATACTCCAGATCAGTCATGACAATTGTCCACAGTGCTCTATTTTCCTTAATTGGCATGACAGTGCTCTATTTTCCAACACCAGTGCTCTATTTTCCCTAATTGGGAAAATAGAGCACTGTGGTTGGAAAATAGAGCACTGTGGTTTTACATGTAGTACAGTATGGCATTTATAGAGTAACAGTATTTCCTTTCATGTGTATGGCTTCCATACTACAAGTGTATGTATATATATGTATGTATGTGAGTGTATGTATATGTATTTGTTGGTAGTTGCTTAGCAACCAAAGTTTTTATAGGCAATTTGCCGGCTATGGGAAGGGGTTGGGTCATCGTAAAGTAGGCCAATGATGAACAGAGGTCAACTACCAACAAAATAGTTATCTGCCAGTAATTGGGGTGCATTCGACCATGCATCTCATGCACCCCAATTACTGGCAGATAACTATTATGTGTGTGTGTGTGTGTGTGTGTCTGTTTGAAATAGAGATGAGGGGTGGAAGGATCTCTGTCAGCTGTCACAACAGACAGTACAAACAACTTACTTAATATCTTTAACATCTTTGCAATTCACAAGGAGGACTTCAACTAGAACCTTTACTCCATCATCACAAATAGAGTTATCAGAGAGACTACATGTCAATATCATAACAGTGAGAAGATTAAACAATGTACTAGACACAAAATTAATGTACTCATGATTTATTAGGTGTCCAACATGTGTATACATGCACATACAGTACTACTCACAGGCAACTTGACAAATGAGTGCGAGTGACACGCGTGTAGTGAAGCGCCTGCTCGTGAGTCAATTTCCGGCAACCGCGTGTACCCGGTACCCGTGTTTTGAGTGCACATGTTCGCAAGGGCACACGCAAGTATTCAAGACTCGACAGCAAAAAAAACCTAGCTAGTTTGTGAGCTGGGTATAGATTTACTGCCTCTCCTCTCAACAAGCTTGCTAAAGCTTTCTAAAAGTCTCGTGCCTTGGGTGCTCGATCGCGATCACGTTCACGAGTACTCGAGACTCGTCATAAAAAATATAGAGAATAAGAAGCTTATCTATGCCTAGCGAATCTTTTACTACCTCTCTTCGCTCAGTAAACTCACCAGCATTCATCAAAAAGTACGATAAGCGCACGAACTGCCTGTTGTCTCGATCTTGCCACCATTGTCTTGTTGGTGCAATAATTGGACCACACCCTATACATACTCGCGAGTGCGTGTGAATATGCACGAGCGTGCGAGTACTCGCACTTGCGCGTCGAGGGCGCTTTTGCACACGCGCGTGAACGTCCAGGCCACGCAAGTCACCTCCTCGCTACTCGTACTCGTTTGTCAAGTTACCTGTGATCCGTATTGTAATTATCATGCACATCTTCAAGGAATAGAGAAGGTTTCCACACTAATAATACTAATTATAAAGGTGTACTTTCAAATGAGTATGCACTTTAATTGGCACAAGTACAGCACATGTCGAGAACAACTGGTAAATTCAAATTATTTCGAGCAGAAATTGAGACTAGAGCTGAAAATTAATGATGTTTGCTATCGTAGCCTTGTCCCTGAGTATAGCGACATCATGGACAAAACCCAACCCATACAAGGAAGTCATCAACAAGTGTGTATGTATGTATGTATGTATGTATGTATCTACGTATGTATGTGTGTATGTGTTTGAAATAGAGATGAGGGGGTGGGAAGACCTCTGTCAGCTGTCACAACAGACCAGCGGCTATATGCTCCTATATCACACACCTGTGTGCGCACACATAAGTAGAGTCCCCATTGGTCTGATAGCTATATTTTTTGACTAAAGCTAATCTCTTATTTCTCAGTTTTGTTACTAGCTATCACGCACAAGTATTTTTACTGCCATAACACAAGAACTGGGGAACCAGCTGCCCAGCCTTGAGAACCAGGAGTGGTGGGTTTAAGAATTCTTTTATGGCCCGGACCAAACTCTCCCCACTCAGCTGGCTAGTCCCAGTATGGTAGCAGTATGGTAGCATGCAACACACGAGGGGTTGTTTAATGACCTAGCATACCAATCTTAATCCACCCTTAATTAAAACACAGTCACTTACACCTTAAATATCACATTCTTGGAGTAGCCATCTTCAAACTAACTCAGATATGCTCGAACTGACCATGTGTTGAGGGTGACCTTTCCAGATATATGTCTCATGCTTATGAATACTATAATTGCCTATGGTTGACAACTAATTACAGGATTCTGCACTTTCCCATGATAATTAAGTGTTATTGGAAGTGATAACTTACTTGCTTGCATGTGTGTGTGTGTGTGTGTGTATGTGTGTGCGTGCGTGTGCACGTGTGTGTGCATGTCATATTTTAGGAATGAAATCACATGTACGTTTTATCTATGCCACACCCTCAGCCAACCAGGTGTTTAATGCAGCACGTCTATATATTATGTCCTATGCACTGTATGGTAAGCAACAGGATGAACAGTGACAACAGAGCTAGACCACTTACCCTAAGGCAAATAAGCAGTGAAAGAAAGACTGTAAGATGGAATCTCCACAGAAAAGGATTTATACAAACTTGCACTGTGTCTCAGACACTGACAAAGGTTTTCTGTAGCTGAGGCTTGAAATTGAGAGACCACTTATCACTCAAAAAGGGTGCTAATAGAGTAAAGCAGAGCACTGGCCACTACAATAGCCTTTTACACTTTTCACACCAACTGAAAACTATTATAATAATATTATAGAAACTGAACACACAGTACAAGTGTGAAATACACCATAATTTCAACAATATATCTTCTGTGCTTCGTGTATTGTACTGGTAGAGAGAGAGAGAGGCAGAGAGACAGAGAGAGAGAGTGAGACAGAGAAAGAGAGAGGAAGAGAGGGAGAGACGGAGGGGGAGAGAGAGAGAGAGAGAGAGAGAGAGAAAGAGAGAGACCCCCCCCCCTCCCAACAAACTTCAGATTTGATTAAATCTGACACATTGACAAAACTTAACTAATGATAGCATTTCTCTCCCTCAAGAAAAAATCCCGTATACAACCCTGGTACATAAACAACTTCTCAAGTCATACATGTACCTCTTACAAGTTTCAAACAGTGATATACCGTGTACGTTGTATCTTAAACAAGTAGTAGACCAAATTTGCACTTCATTATTCACAAGGCACCATTTAAATTTCCCATTCTAAATAAAGACACCAATACATGTACCACTGGGAAAAGGATGAACCTATTGGTGGCTGGCAATGCTGTATAGTGTAATTACTTCTATAGTGAAATGCCATAGTAAGGCTGTGGTATTATGGCACTCCTGTAATCACACTACTGTAATTGCACTTCCCTTGTAAGCTTGTATTTGCCAATTACATGTTGTTTATATTGGTTAACATAGAAACAATATCGAGTAAACAATGATCTTATAAGCAATTGAAAGTATGACAGTCACTCCACTATTAACCACTACAATTACACCATGGAATTAACAGCATGGAATCCGATAAGTGTGCAATTGTGGGTGACTGTCTGGTCGCTTCTTATGACTGTCTCTGAAACAGTAATTGCACTCAGCTTCGCCTCGTACAATTACAATTTCAGAGTCAGTCACTCATGGTATTATCACCCAAATTGCACACTTAGCCATGCTATTAATTATACTGATCCACACAGATGACTCATGCTGTGACAATGTATCTACATGTACCGTCAAGCGTTGTCACTTACTTGAGTTCCTTTAGTTCCTTACACCCAGCAGCGCCTTTAGCTATATGAGCCACTCTGGAGTCATCCAATTCAGTCCACGAGAGACTGTAATACATACACACAAAAGTAACAAATTACGTGTATAGACAATTGCGAACTACAATGGAATCCGTCAGAATCGAAACAACATGCACTGGAACTGAATATTGCTTGTCATTATAAAATTGGTGCTACATACTAACCTAGATATTCATACAAGCCACATCCACTCACGGTTTAGGATGTAGTCATTACATTCAAGCTGAAAAGTATAGCACATGTCTATAGAGCACATGCAAGTCTTGCTGAAATTGTTGTTTTTATTACTGTCTCAGGCAAATACCATAGAAACTGGTTGTTAAGCGCATGCACTTTTAACATGCGGCAGCAAGAAAATATGAACTTAATAAAAAGTATGCCCTTAACAGGAAGCATGCGCTTAATGCAAAGTGCTAACACACGGTAGGTGGGGCGTGGTAAAGAACGTATCTAGGGTAGAAAGGCCTACAACGGTGGCAAAGAAGCGACCAGAGAGCGCAATTCTCGACGTTTTCTTCTCCAGCCTACTTCTAGCCTTCTTTTAGCCTTCTTTCTAGGCTCATGTAAACCGATCGCTCGTTGTTTATCTGGCTTGCTGGGCATATGCGCCTAACAAAGAGTGGTAAAGCTCGCACAAAACTAGGCGCTTAATAAAAAGTATGCACTTAACAGCGAGCAGCGCATAACAACCAGTTTCTACGGTATTACAGTGACAACAGTCATTGAAAATTTAATTTAAACAGTGGGTGGAGCTTGCCATAGCATGAGATAATTTGTATTGATGAGCACCATTTGGGGTGTGGCTGTAACAGGTGGCCATGAGTCAGGAGATTCTTAGTACAGAATATTATGGAAATGCAGTCAGGACCAAAATGAGTGGCCACTTTAGACAGTGTGGCCAGCTCGAGCTCATCGATTGTTAAGAGGAGTTTCCACTGTATATACATATGTGACGTTTAAGCGCAAACTGTTGGCACTGTCACCAAAAACCTAGGGACATCAGCCCAGCATACTTAAGGGATATCGGCCCCCATATCCCTTCGGTGTTGATTTTTCTTTGAAATGGGATTGGGGTGGAGTCAAAAACGTTGATGTGGACACTAGCCCCACCCAAATTATGTTGTCCAAATATGCCTTCAATTTTAGGCTAGGGAGAACACTGGGCATACTTAGTGCGTTTGACAGTATCAACCAAGTAATAATCTGTTGATATAATATTATATATAATTACAACCTACTCAAGGTGTTGCAGTCTTGAACAGTTTTGTAAGGTTTCTCCTAACACTTGCCATGTGGAGTTATCCAAGATACATTCAGCACCCTCACCACAGATCCTACACATCAATGAGAAACATTGTAGCAATTAGGCATGTGTAAATGTATAAATTAGCCTTGCTCACAATATAAGAATGTACGCATCTCAACACAATCCAACTCACTTGAGACTCTCAAGTTTAGAGCAACAATACTTCAAGCACTTAAAGATACTTTCCATTATGACGCAATCTATAAATCTGTATAATGAAATTTGTGGTTTGGAGATTAACTGATGCTGAAATAGGAAGGGACATGTGTGCTTGCATACATAATAGATATTTTAATGCAACTGTCACGTACATGAACCTTTCCGTCTTTTGTCAGTTAAACAAAATCTGGTTGCTACAAAGTCTTTATAATATATATCAATATATTATAACAGATTTTACGAGAAACAAATTTCACCAATGGATCCCACAGTTTATCCACGCATGTGAGTGCATGCAAGAAGTTAGCATTAGGAGAAAAACTTCGTGAATAAACTAATGTCCATATAGGCAAAAATTGGCAAAAATTTCCTCTTGGCAAAAATACCAATCTTTCAACGTTTATGGCAATTGCTTTGTGTGCAAATTATATGCTAAGTATTAACTACTCGGCTTCATATGTATGCATGGTCTCTTATCTTCATACAGACTGCATATTTTAACAGAGAAAAGTGGTTGCCTTAGAGAAATCTGTGAGACCATGTTTGGACTGTTGTATTATGGAAGACACAAACAACTCACGTGAGACTCTTAAGCTTAGAGCAATCTTTCAAGCATTCAGTGGTATCATCATCAAAGTCGCAACCATTAAAACTGCAAGTATAGTATAGATTTGTGATTCAGAAATTGAACTATATTTGACAGTGTATATAATTAAGGAGAGGGCCGGGTATACAGATGAGGCTATTACTATATGTATAGTCATGTGTACTATGCACATGACATGTAGTGTTTTATCCACCACCCTAGCATGTATCGAGCAATAATCACTTGGCTGGTCTCGTACAATGCTTTACTGCATTTATACAAAGTGTTGGCAATAGACTGGAGGGTACATAAGAAAATAACAACTCAGTCGTGCAAGAACATTAATTAAAATATATAATTATGGATTATAAGAAGACATAAAACTCACGTGAGACTCTCAAGATTTGAGCAACTTAGTTTCAAGCACTTAAATACATCATAGCACTCGATGCTTGTAAAACTGTAGGTTTGTATTTGTGATTCAAATAAGAAAAGGCACGTTGAACATATGGATGAGGCTACTATAGTACACTAAACAACTACACATTGATGTTGTATACTCCATTATTAGACAATTTTTGAAAGGAACGTACGTGATTTCCTTAAGCTTTGAACATTGCTTCAACCACTCAGTGAAAAGACTTGTATAAGAACCATCATCCGAGGATTCATGAGGACTGTGTAGGACAATGAAGGTACGCACAAACATGTAATTTATATTGAATCACAAATTAGTATTAAAATCTTTATTAAAATTATACTCGCGTGCCTCTGGACAAGGAAAATAAGTGAGCAAATACACTCTTTGTCATACTTAAGAAATGCATACATCACTGGTACATGAAACAAACTGGACAAATACAAACCATTAATAGCATAAAGGAAGCTTGAGATGTGCCTTGAGCTTAATGAAAATTTGCATGCACATACATGTCAAACCTTCCCTACAATGTAACAGTTTTTCCCCCACACATTTCTGGACCACTATATACTATACTGAATTTGTCACTGACGTTTAGAACATACAATGTCATGCATTTCATATCAACTTACATAGGATTTATGTCATTAGAAACGTCTGTGAAACAGTAAATAAGTCTGCATGTAATTAATATGGTAACAGAGGTGATAAAGACAAAGTACTTTGACAGTCATGTCAGTAGTATTATATTCACCCTATCTCTGTAAGACCAGGGAAACCTACATTCATGACAGCACGCATCAGCGGAAGTAAATTCACTCTCCTGTAATATACGGGATTGAATTTATGAGTAAATAATCATGATTAGTCTAGCAACGTACTTAAGTTCGAGTGAAATTTGACGATCACCAAATGCCAGCAGGAGAGCCTCATATTCTCGTACATCAAACAGACAAGAAGAAATCTTAATCTTAATATTATCATATCTAGAATTTTCTAGAAAGTAAGTCAGTGAAGCTGAATCAGAAGAAACAAGATTAGAAAGTGAAAATGACCTATTATGAAAATTAAAGACATGAGTACATGACAAAGGACACTGAAACTCATATGCACAATGAATATGAAAAAGGTGATTGGATGATGTTGCCTTAAGAATTGAATCAAAAATTGATTTGGTGGCAGGGTTCGAATAGTCCATCATTCCACATAAGAAGCGCAAAGTAACTGAGAGTCGATCACCACCACTATTACGCTTAATAATGTCGACAACTTTTTCATGATCTTTGAGTATGCATAGGTACATATGTCTAGCGGCCAAGAATTCTTGCATTGTCAGGTGAAAAAAAGAGTATGTTTCCCTTCTTCCGGTGAGAACAAAGACTCGATCTGTAACCAGCATTTCAAGGCCACATTGCATACCTGGCTGAGATGAAATTTGTATTTTATAGATATCCTTCACTTCCTTGGCAGTGAAAACTTGCTTTGATTCCAAAGTTGCACAAAATGCTAGATGGCAGACATTGTTAAGCTGCAGTTTGTCTTCTGCTTTGAGATCATCAAAGGACTCAAGTGAAGTTGGATGCTCAACCGTTTTGTGACTACAACGAAACATCCAAGCGAGTGTAAAAAGGCGATAAAATTCGGTCTCAGTTTTTGGTAAATTTGATTCCTCTTGTGCCAAAAATACTAACATGGCACAATGAAGAGGAAGATAACATACATTTAGTAGATTCGGATGACTTTCTAGATGATGTATAAGTGAACTTGCTTTCTCGTTATTTCCAAAAAATGTGTTGATATATTGAAAAATCTGTTCCTTAAAAAAGCCAACCACTTCAACATACTTTGTAGCAGTTTTTCGAAAATTGACAGTAGCAGCAGGACGAGAAGACACAACCACGACGGATTTAGTAAACATTTCTTTCATCACTATTTTCTTGACAATGTTGTGTTCTGACATGCTGTAATAATACTCGTCGTAACCGTCTAGGAGGAACACAACATTTTCACCACAATATCTTTCAATATATGAACGAATGCACTGCATTTCCGCTGAAGAGAGATGGTTGCAAGAAGCCTCAAGAAGTTGGCTCAAATAGATGTCACCAGTTTGGCTTAGCTGGCGTAGATGAACTAGAATTACTACCTTAGCTTCCGTCAGTATTTCCTTGTTCCCCCACTCGCATGAGATATTAAGCATCAGAGTTGTTTTTCCACTCCCTGGCCTCCCTTCTAGCAGGAAGAGTGATCCATGATTTACACCCTTGAATAAGTCATCAAAAGATATATTTGTCTTCTTTCCATACACTTCATCAATATCTTTTCTCACTGTTTTAAGTCTAATATGCTGCGCCCTTTCATCTTGCTGAACTAAAGCTAACTGAACAAAGTTCATCAGTTTGAGAGGAGGCCAAGTATTTGATGCTGTACGCAAACTTAAATAAAATTGAGAGAGTTTCTCAGCACAATCATCAATGGTTGGAGGTTTCTCAGCACAATCATCAATGGTTGGAGTTTCAAGTTTTATCCGTTTTGATGGAGGTGATGATAAATCTACATAATTCGAAATTCAAAACACAATCAATAATGTCTATTGCTTTTCACGATCTAACAACTATATGCAGAGACTGATATGGGATTGCTAACTTTCAGGAACTTCAAGGGGAATACAGTAATGTTCAAAAAAAGTTCCCGTTCCGTTGTGGTTGTACGCAAGTAAACCGCTGCATTTCTTACCATGGAACTTGTACACAATGTAGGCGCAAACGTCGAGTAAGCATTTTACACATGCCTGTATGTACGCCGCGCCAGTACTTCCATTTGTTAAATACTACATTGAACTTTTGTTAAAATATTTAAGTCGACCTTTTGAAGGCAGTTGATTTGCAATCGATCATAAAGCAAGGAAAAGATAAAAGAAGCTGAGGAACGCATCGGGAACACACAGAAGATTCATTGATATCGCTGGCTTTCAACTCTCTCTCTTGTGAACAGCTCCTCTACTGGCAACATCGAGCACCGTGTTCGTTGTTGCGTCGCGATCAATTAAGTGTCTTGAGTTTCTTTGTAAATCCAGCTCAGTTTAGTCATGAGCCTACGAACAGCTCTGAAGGATCCCATGAATACAGTAAACCGTAAGTGTAGCTGTTTTAAATTATATACAAACCAGTTTCTATTTCAAGATACGTATTGAATTTATATAGTACATGTATCCTATACAGGCAAGGCATTCCTGATTTTTTGGAAAGAAGAGGACAGTGTCAGTCTTGCTCGGTTAGATGATATGGTGGACCAGGATGGTGAAGCGAAGGTTGGAGATTCAGTTAAAGTGCGATTCCAGCGCCTTGTGTGTCAAGGACAAGTTGCAGAAGTTGGAAATGCACAAATGATACAATAGAGAGAGAATGACTTTCTTGACCTACTACGGAACCTACACCCTTTCTCCCGAAAAAGGCCAGTTCACCTCTACCACTGTCTGTATTATAGTCCAGGTCAGACTGTTTACATTTTTAAACATTCATGCATAAGCACTATAGAACCCACTGGCTTCATTATTGCTGTCAGAGACAACCCACTTATGGCAGCACCATCCTCTCTCCCTCCTTGTGATGGTGATGAATCTAGGGATGATGATCTGGCCACTCCCCCTCCTTCCTCCCCCCACAAATGCCTCCTCTATCTGAACTGCACCATTCCTAAAATGGCAGCAAAGGAAGTGCAAGCACGGAGATGAGCTCCCTAGAGGTCAGTGGTGGTGACAGTACAGACCATAACAAGTCATCCTCTACAGATAATGGCAGTGTCTCAGTCAGATCAACCTGCTCCAGTCGTTCATTGTCCAGCTGTACCACACTCTCAGATGTTGCAGCCAAAGAAGCTGATCAACAATGACAGTACCAGTACTGGACCAACATTGCAGAGTTCGAATCAGTGTGAACTGATTGCATTGCTTCCATTGGATAAGCATATAAGAGACTACGCAACAAGTGACCATTAACCGACTGATACTATTTACTTAGTACAACTGTAGAAATTACATGTAGCGTAAAACCTCGATTACCGGCCGACTTGTGTTATCGGCCGAGCGTACATCGATTATCGACCTATATTTTACGGACATTTACGCGTTTATACTGAAAATTTACAAAGATGATGCGGAGCTCCGTTTATGCTCGAAGACTGGATCAGAGGTTTTAGACTCGTTTGAAGCTACCAGGTAGGCTTAACTTACTTCTACAACTTAAATACAAGGGAGAGAAGGGTATAGAATGGTGTTGAACCAATTTGAATGGGCGCAACATAGCGTACTGAATGGTGGTGGATCGTGAGGGCTGGAGGCTAGCTACATTGCCTAATCTGATACTAGACACTTGACTTACTTTTATCCAGATCAGAAGAAAGGAGACAGTACTCATATGAACCCCAGAGAGCATCGCCGAAGTCAATATTAGCATTTATATCATGTCATTATCAATCATAAAATGTATTGAATACAATGGAGTAATGATTATTCATAGCTCGTTTTCACTGTATCTTAGTAATGCTACATAGAACGAGTTGGTTGAAATTGGTAAAGGGTAATCACACCTGCTGGTTGCAGTACTGTTGACCAGGAGTGGCAATTTTGAACAGGTAAGAGTCGATAGACAAAAAGGCTCGATTTGGCCGATAATAATTGTACTGCAGGTGTATGTACAGCCGATAATACCTGGTGATTATCGATAATACAGGCCAGCGAACAGGAAATTCGAGAGATCGCTGTACCGTGTCAGCTATTCAAAGGTACATTATTTTTATATCACTGTGTAAAGCTCCATAAGACCAGTCTGTAGGTCTTTGAAGTAGAGTCTAGAACCGTTCCTACTTGGAGTTACGCCCGGAGGCGAAAAACATGGCCGATAGTCGAGGTTTTACGCTATAATATTAATGTTGTCATTAATTTTAAACAGATGAAAGTTTTCAAGTGACAATACAAATACAAAAGAGTGTGTGCATGTACTTAGTATCCAGTTACATCTCCTTCTAATTCTATAACTTTAGGAATGACCTTATGTACTTTTTACATTTAGTAAAGTCAACGGTCTCCCAAAACAGTAGAATTCCATTCACCAGCTCATCCTTCGTCTTTGGCTTTATCTCTCTCCTGATGAACTCCTTTAGCTCATGCCAAAGATTTTTAATGGGGTTGAGGACCGGAGACTCGGGTGGGGTGTGCCACCAATTGACCCCATGATCGTCCTTCCAAGGGTTGACGTATGCTTGGGGTCGTTGTCCAGCATAAACCTGTGTCCACTTGGGAAAACTTCTTTAATAAATGGCAACAAAGTTCTATCCAGAATTTGAACAAACAATGGTGCATTCATGTTTTCTTCAGATACTGATTCTGGCCCAGACATGTACTTATACTAGGTGCTTTGGTCTTGGGTTGTTCTTTGGTGGCATTCCTTTCTTCCAGCAACAGAAGCGGTGATGGGACTCAGCTTGAATAGAGCATTCATCCGTAAAAATGACATCATTGAAGTTATCGTTTGGATGAACTTGTGCAAACTGGAATTGTTTTTGCTTGTTTACTGTGCAGATGAGCTGACATTACAAGCTGCCACGAAAGATCCAGCCAAGAGAGACCCTACACTGAAGTACAGTTCTGAGTGAGATCGAATAGCCCTTGTCATTTAGCAGCCTATGAAGCTGCACCGCCGTTATTTCTTCTTCAGTTCTCATCTGCTGCTCGACAATCTCCTTTATTTCACCAGTTATCTTCGATATTCTTCCACTGCAGGTAGACAATGAATAGTTTCGCTTTCCTGATAAACTTCAAGATCCCTCTACTGCTAGCTTTGATATAATGCCTTCTTCCTTAAGTAATTTGAAATTGTAGGTGCTTTATGACAGGTGCTAAGATACACTACCGTAAGTGTTCAAATTATGGCGCCACCCTAATTTAAGTGCCACTTGGAGGTTAACGACGGTTTTTGCGCTCTATTTATAGCGCCAACAGCAGTCTTAAATTTTTTAAAGTGGCGCTTAATAAATAGAAAACGCTATGTTTTTGTATGTAGTGTCCTATTTATTAAGCACCACCCTAATTTAAGTGCCACTAGTAATTGCTGAAGACAATCTGTCTGTGTTACAAATAATTTAATCAAAGCTTTCTCTCTTACGCTACGATAGCACACTACAGTTATATGTATCTTACCTTCTTCAACTGAAGCTCGCTCTCCGTACGTCCTTCGAGTCGCTCAGCGTTTTCACACAAAAGTTTTCACATGTAGCATAACAGTATACGCTAAGCCCTCGCTTATGCCTGATCACTTCCAGTTGCTGTATTGAACATATGAAGGCTGCGATTGCGGTCAACATGCATGAAAAAAAGTTTAGTTTCTGGCTACTGGTATATTCCTGGGTTTTGAAACACAGCAAACTGTAAGAAGACTAGCTAAACAACATAATATTATGGGTACATCCAGTTCGTGTCCGAAACATAGCTACCTCACTATACATGGCAGAATATCGACTATAAATGTTTGGCCGACTGATTTTTTTTAACATTCTGGACAACCTGATGCGAAGACTGCTGAGGCTTTCATACTTCAGCTGGAAGGAGAGTACCACTAGCAGTATAGCGTATTTGCTTGACTAAGTAATATTTACCGTATTTATTGAATTCATAAGATCATGAAAAATGAAAATAATTTATACATTCAATAACATACTGTAAAGTACGAACAGCTCTGTAGAGAGTAGCAGACTCACACAGAAATTAGTCCTACAACTCTACTAAAGGATGGAAGAAGTTTCATTTCTTCAACTGTCTTCATTATTGAGATATGGAGCCGATCGCTTATCAACCAATTGCCACACTCATGGCTAGCTCGATTTCAGCTTACTGGACAACCTGATGCGAAAGGTCAGAGCCAAGTCATATGAAGATCACATGGACAGTTTGACCTGTTGAATATGAACTTGCAAAATATCGACCAGGGCCATTTTTGTCTTGCTTCTGGCTGGCCTCAGGATCTTGTGACATCAGTGTGGGCGTTGCCGATACACTACAATATATATTCATGGCGCGTGCGTGAAGCACCGCAAATGCAAGATAAGGTAATTAGTGGTTACTACTGAATCACATTCCACAATCAGGCAAAAGTGAGGGCTTAGTGTATACTGTAAACTTGAGGGCTTTATTTAGAAACAGCGCAATAATTACGTAACATTAATGTAAGTACGTACGCACCTTGTACCTTGTACACATGTGTTCAATATGCACGCGATATGCAATGGTACGGAAACGCAGGCAGAACGGTACGCTGTATTGCTTTCATTGAAAACTAGGGTAGTACGAGAACGAAACGGGAACTTTTTATTGATAGCTACTGTAGGACATATACATGATCCCTTACTGCTACACTATTCTGATTCAGAGAGGAAACTCAAATCAGGGGTGGGAAATGCCTGTGCTCCCCACCCTCTCATGAATCCCTAATATGGATGCTATCTCCACTTCCACACTAGTATTGATTTATCTCTATTTTCGAGGAATTTTGCTCCCAAGGCATTCCTGTAAATGAACAGTATAGCTTTTCTACTCTGTACCAGCTTCATGGTGTGTTGCGCAATGCATATTCACACGGGCTTAGAACACAAACACATGCTACTTTAATTGTACTTCCTATGCTCATCCTAAGCCATTCATTCGTAAGCACATTGAAGAATGTAGACTAGATGCATTTTTCACACCTTGCAACTGCAGCGTTTATTATCCGCTTCACTCCATTTACCCCTAGCTTATAAACATGTCAGGCATTTATTCAAGGAGGGCATTTATTCATGCATATAATATGGTAACTGATGTTCACAAGTTAACCTGTGTCACTTCATTGATGTTGAGGAGCAACCAAATGAGAGAGAAAATGGCAAAATTACTTAACGCTTCAGTTGATTGCCAATTGTTGCTGCGTTGACAAGTTGCCAAATTGAAAAACATCTCTATTGCATCGTGAAGGCTTAGGCGTTGGTAGGTGTGTTACAAAGTGGTGAAGATGCACATAGCTCCTACGGACAGAAATAAACATGCCTAGCGCTAGCTACAATTCCTCATCTTTAAAAGGCAGACCAAATACTTTCATGAAATTGTCGTTATTGTCGCCTTGCTTAGACTAATAGTTACTAATTGATCTCCACGTTTCTCTATAGCTAAGTCACCACTTGGCAAAATAGCTTCATGCTGCTCAGAGATGGCATGACAAATTTAAATAATGTGATGCAGATGCGCCAATACAGCTGAATGTGTGAAGGCGTAGGGAGAGGATGGGCCTGCATATTGCATATAAATTCATGTAGCTATATAAGCACTCTTAGTCTATATTTCACAACATGTATGCTCTCCTGACTTAATCACATACCCAAAGAGGAGAGAGTGGATGTGTAGATTCTTACTTTAGATCATTTTTACCTACATACATGTATAGCAAAGGTTCTCTCAAGCATACAATAACACGGAACTTACATGTACTTCCACTACCGTCATTATCTGATTTCAAACCTGCTCCCAACCTAGGCTCCTGTATTCTAACAACCAAATCATGAGCAGCTACTCCAAGTCCAGAATCACTCAGAGCTGTTTTCAACGACTCAAGAGTAGCAAAGTCCGTACTTCCTCTGCTGTCCCCGGGAGCCCACTGGATCCATTCTTCCAACAGTGCTCCCAGTAATGAGACTGGTGCTCCTTCACTCAGGTTTGGACGAGCTGCAATGTTGGCCAGCTCACCCGGTAGAAATTCTAGATTAATGCCAATTTCTCTCCACTTGGAGGCATGCTTCTTAAGCTGTCGAAGCAAACGTGTAATGTGTTTTTCAGTCAATCTTAGACCTGCAGAATGAAGAATATCAACCAATAAATACACCATTAAAGGAATTGTGATATACGATGAACACGTAGCCTCAACCTCACAAACTGTTGTAGGAGGAGCGAGGGAAGATCGACCTGGTCTTGATAGCGTGTGCATGTGCATGGATGTACAGTAGGAGTCAAAAAAATGGTGATGCTTCCATTCCGTTCCGTCCCGTCCCGTTCAGACGCCGTTGCACCGTTCACACCAGCCGTTTCGTTTCCATTCTGTATGCACGCATGCATAATTAGTAATTGGGCGTGGTCTTTCGACATGCAAAAAAAGGAAGGCCAGTTTGTTGACTCGCCGACTAGAATCGATAGTTTCACACTGCTATGATCTTCTAAACTGTTCTGGGGCACTTCACTACTGCCACTCTTCGATTTTGAGTGAGTTCTGGGATCGAGGCTCGAAGTCTGCTATTGACGATCAATCAATCTTGCGTTGCCAATTGACGCTGATCGCCTCCAAATGTGATTGTTTGGATAGAGCGATGCTTCTTTTGGCTTTCTTAGGCTCTTGAGGCGTCATTTTTCATGCTAGCTACGATTGGAATAGTCTACTGCATTTTCCATTGCGTTGGCCTCTGCCCGTCCTGTTTCCATTCTTGTGCATGGGGAACGGCCGTTTCGCTTCTGTCTGAACGGGACGGAATGGAACGGAAGCGTCACCGTTTTTTGACTCGTACTTACACTCAAAATCTTTGTATATCATGCATGACAATGCTAGGGTCACACACGAGTGTGGCCCAGCGTAAAACAAAAAATGTAAGAACTGCAAACACGGCATAGAAAAGAAGGGACAGTGGCCATATCCAGGCTGTGTAAACGCTGACACGTGTTCGAGGTTGGCTAGCAGTGTTTGCACGGTATACTGCGGTAGTTCGCAGCAATTTTTTTTATTTTCGTGCAGCGTGATAGCGGATATGCACATACATATCTTGATGTTTACGTGGAGGTGGTACCGAAATTTTTATGTAATGCTACGCAATACCACACAAATAATTTGTGACCCGCTATGGAAAAACATACCACTCGTATAAATTATAAAAATCCGTGATTTTGGTATCATCACGTGTAGAATGCAACCGTCCAAGAAGCAGGTCCCAAATAGGCTCTTAGGCCGAGTTATGGCATCTACAATGTATACGTAACGTAAACATCAACATACGTACATATCTGCATGCGCGTATCATACCGTATTCCGAATAATCGTATGATTGTTTCCGGTTCGTTTTTTTTAGACAGCACGCATCGTTCAACCATCGTAGAATGGAAACGAAACGTTAACTTTTTATTGACCGCTACTGTACTTCCACTACTGTCACTGTCTGATTTCAAACCTGCTCGCAATGTAGGCTCCTGCATTCTAACAACCAAATCATGAGCAGCTGCTCCAAGTCCAGAATCACTCAGAGCTGTTTTCAACGACTCAAACGTAGCAAAGTCTATACTGTGTCTGCTGTCCCCGGGAGCCCACTGCATCCATTCTTCCAACAGTGCTCCAAGAAACGAGACTGGTGCTCCTTCACTCAGGTTTGGATGAGCTGCAATGTTAGATAGCTCACCCGGTAGAAATTCTAGATTGACGCCAATTTCTCTCCACTTGGAGGCATGCTTCTTAAGCTGTCGAAGCAAACGTGGAATGTCTTTTTCAGTCAATGTTAGACCTGCAAAATGAAGCAATAAAACTAATATCAACCAATAAATACATCATTAAAGGAATTGTGATATACCATACACACTTTGCCTCAACCTCACAAACCGTAGTAGGTGGTATGTTTTTCCATAGCGGGTCACAAATAACTTATGTGATATTGCGTAGCATTACGAAAAAAATTCGGTACCACTTTCACGTAAACATCAACATACATATGTGCATATCCGCTATCACGCAGCACGAAAATAAAAAAATTGCTGCGAACTACCGCAGTATACCGTGCACACACTGCCAGTCAATTTTGAACACGTGTCAGAGTATACACAGCCTGGATATGGCCACTGTCCCTTCTTTTCTATGCCGTGTTTGCAATCCTTACATTTTGTGCTTCACGCTACCTAGGCCACCCTCATGTGCACTCATGTGTGACCTAGCATAGTCATGCATGACATACAAAGATTTTTAGTGTACATACATGCATATGCACATGCATACGCTATCAAGACCAGGTCGACCTTCCCTCGCTCTTGCTCGCATAAATTTTAGAAATCTGCGATTTTGGTATCATCGCGTGCAGAATTTAGTGTAGAATGCAACCATCCAAGAAGTAGGTCCCAAATAGGCTCTTAGGCCGAGTTATGGCCTCTACAATGTATACGGGTAACCCGCACACGACGTGCAATTTTTTTCGAAAAATGGAGCATTGAAGCCATACGTACAGAAATAGCAATATTTCCACATACCAATCCGCATCACATACACGGCCAACCTTGGTAATGATTTTACCGGACACTCTGCTGTTCCAGGATGACAAACAGAGTGACTATAATCCTTCAGATAGCTGGTAAGTGTACTGATGCATGCCATAGCTAGCTGTGTTACTAGTTTTGAGAGGTGAGTGTGTATAAAGGCCACGAGTTGGCCTGTTGCTAACAAATCAATCAAATTCTTAGTTTTTTCCCTAGTACTGTACAGCAGCACGTTCACTGCATCAATACAGTTACTCCAGCATATAACTAAACTATACTTTATTGTACTTTGAAGCTGTGATTCTCTCATTAGTTCATGTCATAAGCTTATAAATATCATGTACCGTATAGCGGAAAATTTTCGTATGATGCTAAATTTCGTACGTTTCGTATGCTCCATTCTTTATACAAAAATAAAAACTGCGAAAATTTGAACGTGTGAAAATATTTTCCTTTCACACGTGACCTTTGACCTATACGCGCCACACGCGGTCGCTAGCAGGTGCTAAATGCAAGCCTAGCTTACTGAACTGTGCCTCTTTATTGGTTCTTTGCCAAGGCGTCGAAATGGATTGACCTTTCTGATCCCAGTGGACCGCTATCAGCATTGATTAGCTCTGCTGCGACCAAAGAAGCCAGGATGCTAGCGCTACCATATACCGCACATACTACCAGCTGCGCATGCACGCAATCTCCCACAGCAAGCATACGAAATTTAAAAATACGAATATTTATTCTAGGGGTGTTTTGGTCAATGATACGAAAATAAGCACCAACGAAAATTTCCCACTATATGGTATACACTGTACATGTCATGCACATGCACACTCTCTTACACACACTCACATGCAGCTAGTGTGATGCTGGATAACTCTACCTTGTTCTACTGGTCTTCCATAACCTTTGTGTAGCTTAGCTAAGCTATGTTGATGTTTTTATGAATGTTTTGAGCATGCACATGCATTGAATAAATGGGTGGGGTCGATAGGTTGGGCTACTTGTACACAGTGCCAACCTCTGAGATATGAATGTATATGTAGGAACACTAGCACCTGTAAAAAAAATTCTGAAGCCATGCCCACTTTTGGTTAACCACACCCATTTCCCCGTTAGCAACACCCTTCACCAAATTTAATAATAATATTTTGATAAGTGAGTACGAAGTACAACTGTCAATGTAGCTTAAATGAAGTGAGTCCAGTTTATTAACGCTCGTTGCATGTGTACGACGGTTACAGTACTCATTCCGTGTTACTAGCTTCATTTCAAGTTTACAGGGCAAATCAAACATACATACCTGTCTTTGCCGAATTTCTAGTTTCTAGGTTTCCAATTTGCAAATTTCGATAAAAAGCCTTTTTTCGAGAGATACAGCTCTTTTCACTAATATTTTGTGGTCTCCAGCCCATGAACGGTATATAAACAGCTCCGTATACCACTGTTGTCATGAGCAGTCCTTGGTGATCTTCGAGGTGACACGCACAAGAAGAGCTGTCTACTATCGGGACGGAGATTACTGTGTCAGGACTGTCCTGCCAGAATTGGGACGGTTGGCAACCATGCCTGTAGTGTAAAATATGTGACCGGATTTGGGAAAACCCTCCGTATGGGATTTCTTCAGAAAATTGAGTTTGATGCATGGTTGATAAGCTCTACCATAGAGCTAAGCCGCGTTCAAAGTCTCAGGCCGATCCAGCACTTTGTTTGCCATCATGCCACACCCACAATAATCAAGAAATTACAGTCTAAAGGCGCTACTATGCACGCGTATGGCGTTCCGCATACTACCTGTGACCCGGAAATCAATTAAATGGACCTGGGCGGAGCCGTTCGAAATGAACGTAAAGATCAAGCAAGAGTTGAATTTCGTTGTTGACAACGACAGCCGATTGTTCTTAGATGCTCAAGAAGCTAAAAAGGTGAGGGAACATACAGTAGTTCGATGAATCTAGCTGTACTCTAATTAGCGCCCATAGCAACGGGCTGCGTGTACGGCGGCTGTGCCGACTTGGTGGGTCAAAATGAAGGCTTATTTCGCCTTCGTATAGCACGACTAGCCTCTGTAGAAGATGGCAACAGTTAGAAGAAGGGTTGTTCGACATGTATATGACTAAATCTGGACTTTGACAAATTTTGACCTGAGCTACTAAAAACGCGCATTGAGCGAATCGCGCGTGGATCCCTTACGGAGGGTTTTCCCAAATCCAGTCACATATGGTCTGTGGCCATCAATGTATGCAAGTGGACGTCAAAGACGATTATCGCTAATTCTCCTATGGTCACGGCAGTCACCTCCAACGAGTTCATGGACTCATAACTGGTAGTTTTATTCAATGTACAATAATGGCTAGCATGCTCTCCCAGGAGTCGTCATGGAGATAATCATATCGTTGAAAACTGCGAATAGTAGAAGCTCCGTTCACGGCGACAGGGAGGAATTCGACTGCTTCTTTTCAACCGTAAACAGAGTGGCCATTGAACGTCTGTAGGACTTTTAGGCACGAGTGGTATGTTTTATCAGGCTCTGTTTCTCCTCCCCCTAGGTATATATCTCGAAGTAGAGGACAGTAATAGGGTCAGGTGGGGATAAGAAACTAATTAAGTTTATATGGTCTCAATTACATGTGTGTATGAATGATGTTTTTAAGCGGTATTCTTTAAAAGCACATGCTTGCCACTGAGGAAGCTGTGGCTGGTACCTGGTGGTTAGCTACTTTAACAGTGGCGGATCCGGGGGGGGGGGGGGGAATAAGGGGGGTGCAAGTGTACCCCCCTTTGGGCTGCATCTAACACTAAGAAGTACCGATGATGAACTAAATCGAACCCCTCTTTCTGGCGATAGAGCTAAGAAAACTCCTACTATGGCTCACCTTACAATGCTTCATAAGAAAATTCGTTCGAAAACGGATCGACTGGACTGGTAGGGCAGGTAGTTTGTCTCAAAAACGATCGAAAAAGGGCGTGGTTTTGCCCCAAAGTGGGCGTGGCTTCTCATATTTGTGCGCGCTTCACGCGCAAGAGTGTACTACAACCCCTCTTTTAGAAATCCTGGATCCGCCACTGTTTAAGGCCTAAAAAAATAACTTATTTGATTCTCATCCACCTTTTTCCAAAAAATAAGGCGGGAGGAGGAATTTTATTTTTATTTTTTACTCATCAGGACACAAGAAAGAGCAGTATCTGGGGCATATTTTTGAAATATTTGGTAAAGGGTTGCTATACACAGCACGTGCGATAGCAATAAAATTCATAGAGGCGGCCTGTAAAATTGGGACAGGCGGGGATGAGAATCAAGTAAATTATTTTATATGGCCTAATGACATGCCCCTCACCCCACCTGGACCTCCTATTTTGGGGAAGTCCTGACCAGAAACCACATTACCACTTGGAATGGCCTACTCCTCCAATATGGAGGGACTGGAGGAAGTAGCTAGGGCCACTCCAAAGTGCATGCCTTGTTGACAGTTGAATCACAAGTGTGTAGAGACTGTCTATACATCTCTAATAGCGTAAAAGCTCTAATTACAGCGCCACTCTAATGTAAGCGCCATTTAGCATTGGACAATATCATTGTCGTTCTAGATAATTATAGCGCCAAAGTACAGTCAAAGATACAAAACTGGCGCCTTAAGTAATTTAACGTTCTAATCGGAGTGCCAAGCGCGGTTTTGAATTAATTTTTTTTGTTGTAATTAGAACTTTTACGGTAATATAAATAATTAGTGCATACTAGAGAATCAAAAATGAACACTCAAAAAAATACCTTCTGCCATAGTACGTTCACTTTCTTGTTCATGAATATCACCAAGTTGAATGGAGTACAGAGATGGAACTAGACGGTAAAATGGAGTATAAATTATGCCTCAGGAGCAGAAAACAATGTCATAGATCTACTATATAGTGGGCTTGCCATATGTACCAGTGTCATATGAAAATAGGGACCCCCAAACTAGGGACCCCAGGTCCCTAGTTTCATAATATTTTAGGGACCCCTTGGTCCCCATTCTCATAGGATTTTGGGGACCCTCTTGTACGTGTAATTTTACGTCATCATTTCTATGAATATCATTATAGTCCTCATAAACTGGCTTTTCAAAATACCATGCGGGCGGGTGACCAGAAACTAATGATTTATTTCGAGTGGCCTTATACACAAGAGATACTTGAAGCGTAGATTAGCATTTCAGACTGCAGACAATTGCATAGCGCTGACAACCTTTACCAATAAAAGATTGCTAAGGCCACTCCAATATGATTCACTGTTTCTCCTTTCATCAGAAAGCCTGATGGGGCATGCGGGCGGGCGGTTCATTATCCATTATTCATTATCACTACATGTATTAGAGCGCCAGCAACATTGACGACCCATGCCAAAGCTACTGTTAAGACAACGAGATAGGAGCGGGTACCGTATTTTCTCGTTATTAGGCGCACTTCGCTTATAAGCGCATGTTATTTTGTTGGCCTAAGCACTCGTTATTAGGCGCATTTCGCATATAAGCGCATACTGATATTATGTGACCATTGACCTCGATATCTGCATGCTTGCTAGCTCGCCCAGGGCTCCAACCTTTTCAAGTTAGTTGAAATTACGATGGCTACTGTCGATTCTCAGGCTCTTCCAGCAACGAACGCCATTTCGACCTGGGCAGAATGCAGCAACGTGAACGATCGTGCGAGCGATCGATTGGCCACGCCCCTTAAATGATACCGCGAACGCGCATGCGTTCTTGATGCAGCTATTTTTTGTTAGGCGCATCTCGCTGTCAGGCGCACTTCGTTATTAAGCGCAGGTTTTCTTCCTGTGGAGATATAAGCGCATGCGCTTAATAGCGAGAAAATACGGTATACTAATACACTATAATGAACAAAATTTGGAAATTGTGGAAAGGATGCGGGCGGGAAATGGGAAACAAGTAATCATATTGGAGTGGCCTAAATCACCACTTCCATCGTGTACAGACAGTTAGGCCACTCCAAATAAATTTCCTGTTTCCCGTCCACCGCCCGCATCCTTTTCTGGCATGTCACAAAATTTTCCATTATTAGTACTTTTGTATGTATGCAATATCCGCATTTACTTTTGTACACGTAGTGTTCTTGCCCCAAGTGAGTGATAATTAATTAGTTTAAGTGCTTCCTGTAGGCCTTGCTACTATGTAAATAATGGGATTTACCGCCCGCCCGCATACTACATTAGTTATTTCCAGGACGGGAAACAGGAAATTTATTTGGAGTGGCCTTAGGCTAGCGGCTAAGCCATTTTTATAGCCAGCCACTAACTTCTCCAAACAATAATGAGCTCTGCTGACCCCAGTAAATTCATGGCAATCGCCGATTCTTCAAGTTCTACTATGAACATCGAACTAAACAGGGGGGTGACCCCAAAATCATAATGAAAATGGGGACCCGGGCCCGTCTCCAATTTCATGGGGTTCCCAAATTTTATACCAGGTATCAATGATAAAGATATCTTACCTTTCAGAGACGCACGATCAATTTTTGCAAATGCCTTCGATCGACCAGAGGAGGTTGGACATGACGCATATTTACGCCGTAGTCACATGACCTTGGTATGCAATTAATTATGCTGCCACGCGTTCAAAGAACGCCTGGCATTTGCGAGTGTAGCTGGTAGCTAAAATGTTTGCGTTTGTGAACTATGGCCAAATCTGAAGCTGAAACGGAGACGAATCGTGTAGATCTAAGGTTATAACGGCGAAAGAAGCTGACTGCAATCGACAAATACTGTTTTTGATGTTGTCGTTCCGAGGAACGAGTTTTCTCGATTTGCAAGAAGTGTGAGGGGTGGACGGGCGGGGTATGGCGCTGGATCTTCTTTTCTCATGGATTTCAACTTGGTTTCACATTTAAAACTGTCGTCAAGGCTTTAGATCGTGACTTATATTTTGCACAGTGTTATATATGGGGCAACACGCCCACTTTTTGTGCGCATGTGATCGTGTCCAACCTCCTCGAGCGTCGAGGCCTAGCGCGCCTCTGGCCGGCCTTCGACTAGTCTCGTCCCCAGACCCCACCCCCAAAAGGAGGAAAGGGTCTGGTACACATCGAGCGCTTTTTGGGGCGCACAGGATGCAGCATGTCATGTGATCGTCATGACAACGCATCGTATAGGCATGGCAACGCATCAGAGGCTCTCACGTGCAGCAATAGGCGGCTAGCGCGTGGTGTCATACGATAATCACATGCAAGCCACATGGCGTGAATCTGATTGGTGCGACAGAATTCAGACATGCCAAGTGAGCAAGACCCAAAAAGCGCTCGATGTGTACCAGACCCTTTCCTCCTTTTGGGGGTGGGGTCTGGGCACGAGACTAGCCTTCGACAGTCCACTTTCTGGTCATGTGATCTTCATGTGATGCCGGTGAATGTTACCACAACAATCCATGATTCATCGCACACGAGTCGAAAGTTTGAGCAGGTATTTTGTAAATCTAGAAAAAAAAGCTTGTTAGCTGGTGCTAGTTATGAGTTTTTCTCGATCTTAGTCTCGAAACCAGACCGCTCCCAACGCGGTGTTTAGTTCTTTCAGGATAAATACGCGGAGCCTGGGGTAGTGATAAAAAGGGGAACGGGAAATGAGGAAATGGGAAACGGAGAAATGTGGAAATGAACTGGAAATGGTCGTCATTTGACTTGAAATTAAGAGACTCATAAACTGTCCTGATCTGTGAGCTAGCTATATAGACTCAGATTATCCAGGCATGCCATTTGATCTGGTATTAAGGATTTTGACAGCTCTACCTGCACACCGTGGTACCCCCTATTATCTTTGGAGGTATTGAATACAAGATCTGTGCCTCTCCATTGATGGTACTCAGCGGTCTCAAATTTATGGGCAAGTGGGCCTATAGATAGGGCCTGTGCACACTGAGTAGTACCACAAACCAGTCCCTCCCTCAGCGGGTTCACCCGCTCAGAACTTGAAAAAACTTCTCAGTGGTAAACCCTGCAGAACGTGATGTGCCAGGGTCTGGCCCGGGCTTCCGCATCTAGATTCTGAACTTGAATCCAGCCAGCTAACCTCATTTTAATAATTGTAATATAGTATATTCGTTTCTTTATTTCCTGTTCCCCTTTTTATAATGGATCTCGTTATGTAGCTATAGACATCCTACGAGAACTTAGAAAGATTTCAAGAAGTGAAAAAAAAATTCATGACATAAGCTAAAGCGAGATTCGAACCCGCTAGCTACATTCTGTTCCACGCACAAGAGCCCCAACCACTATACCACCGCTGTTGTCACTGCTGCCAATCATTATTTTCCCCCTTTCATAGACAAACCCTAGAGACTAACCCTACTAACCATTGGCAACCCATCCCCAATCCCCCCCCCCCCCCAGCACCTCCCACCATACCACGTATATGATAAACATTATATGTGCGTGTGATTGTGTCATAATCACGCGCCGATAATCTAATTATATAGGATGTCTGTACATGATTTCGTTTTATAACTGCCCGACTGCCTATACCATTTTGGATCCTGATTATGCAAGATGTACGTGACATCACGCATTGGGGTCCGCCCATACAATGTCAAGAGCCAACCATTTAGCTAACTCTCTTTTTTGCTGTTAAGCATGCAAGCTAAAAGTAGGGATGACCCGGATATGCCATAGCTACACAGTCACTAGGGGTTGGCACATTCATGATTCGACAATTATGCTGACAAATTATTGTAGCTATGGCTGGTAGCTAACTTTCATGTGGAGCTAGTAATTTGGTGTTGAACTTGGTAACAACAAAAAGAATTCCATCTGTGAAGATTAATGCCTATTAACCCACAGGAACTAGGGCATACAATAATAATATTATTACAGTACTTACTTACGGTATTTACCAATCCTTAAGTCTACCATTAGGGTAATCATCACCCCCTTCCACTTCTTAATAAAGGGTGGCCTGAGACAACGCAGACACCCAGCGATGGAGAGATGCCCATACCCATAATAGTATGATCAAATCTCACTCGATGGCATTCTTTATTTTCTTATTGGTGACCAGGGATATGCAGGCAATAATCTATGATTGGGGGGGGGGGGGGGGTGAATTGCGCATGCCAAATAGTTCAGGTGGCTGGCTGTCTTGTGAAATCACAATAGAACACAACTATAGCTGTTCGTTAAACTGTACATGAACACTCGTAATATTAGAATTAGTGCATGTGCATGCATTCATGGGAAAAGGAAACAGAGTGAAAGCTCAGCTCGGCTAATATCATTGCTACAGCACTGCTGCATCTTTAGCTTAGATTTGATTGAAATTTTATATTTATTATACCCTAAGCGATTTTACAAAATTTATCCATCCATGTATGGTGCAGTATTCATATATAGCTATAATATACATGCATGGATGGATAATTTTTTTTATTGTCCATAGCTAATATCATTGTTTCCGTACAGTTATCAGGCAAGGAGATGCTGTTGCACTTCAGACCCACAGGAGAAATTTCTGGATGTCATGTTGGGAAGACAGGTGTGGTACATCTAATTGCCCTCGTGCATTCTTTGACGCAAGAGACTCAAAAGCATGCCTTGGAGAAAGCTTTCAAATCTACACAACAAAACCGGGTGAAATAAAAAGCGGGGATCTCGTTGGACTACATTATCCACACCAAAGAGGGTTCTGGTTAGCCTGTTCTTCTTTTTGTGGGAAATCATCTTGCCCTGGACAGCCAACTAATGCAATTGGATTTTCACATGAAACCAGATGGTTACGATGCTTTGGAGAAGTGTACAAGATTTATGTCTACGGCAAAAGTGTTGGTAGTCAAGTTATGTCGGGTGATTCGATCGCACTCTATTATGTCAAGGACAAAACCTGGTTGAATGGAGGAGGAGACAAAACCGTGAAAAATCCTTGCATTGGACCTGCCTCACCTAGCCCGTCACAGTATGATCCTTGTGCTCATGAAATCTTCACAATAATCAAACGTCCATTATCTTACCATGCCAGATATTAAATGGAACCGACTAAGTATACAAGTAGAAAACATTATTGATAAAGGAGAAAGAGTAGTAGAACTCAGTAGCAACTTAGCTGTGGTATAGCTGAATAGTGAAGAGGTTAGATACTTTGTAGCTTCTTGAATTCATTCGGGTTTTCAATAATGTTGTATGTATATAGTCAGTTTACCAATCGCTTTAGAACCATGTTATAACAATAAATATTTTTTGTGGAGCTGAGTGCCGTATATAAGGTAAATGAACTAGTTATGAAACATGAAACAGTGATCATGAGTTATAAACTGACTTTTAGGTGGAATTAGATCTAATTAGCTCTTTGTTTCATAACTGGTATATACGTGTTTCATAACTGGTTCACTTCCCTTACTACTATTCCTCTAAATCAAAGTTTCCACTCTCCACGCCTTTTCCATGATATTGTCTGAGTAGTTCCCTTTGTATTCTTGTCGACCAAGATAAAATTAATGTATACATGGTGTTTGGAAAATACTTGTTTGCACGCTCAACTCATCTCTCTTGCTTAATTAATTCTTTCAGTATTTTTGTTGTCTAAATCCTTTAAAAATTCATGGGTGTGGCATCCACTGCACTATGTAGTAACTAAATTACATATCATATGCCTCATAAAGAACAAAAACTACTATACCAGGCTTTTGCATAGTTGGTATAGATAATAGTAGGAGTACATTACTGGGAGTGTGCAACGCACATAATAGTATAGTACAAACATCTCTTTCCAGATTTGACATCACAACCTCCCTTGAACATGGGCCTGAATATCATTAGAAGGTACTTAGGTTGCAACCACTGAGTTACATTCTGTATAGCTGCAGCTGCAGCTAGTTACTGAATCAGTGATAGGACAGTGCAGACATAACCTTCATGGCTTCATGGTTTTAGTGGTTGCATATTAATGATATTCTGTGATGTCAAATCTGGAAAGAGATGTTTGCACTACTATTGTGTGCGTTGCACACTCCTACTTATGTAATCCTGGTAATAGTGAGGTCGTATGTTGAATTTGGGTAATAGCACTCCGAAATAGGTATTTGGTTCAAAAAATTAATTTTACGCCAATTTGATGAACCAAAATTAATGCTTATTTCAGATTGCTATTTATCTCAACATACAACCTCACTATATCACAGATTAATAGTATGCATATACACAAAGTCAGATAGGTATTTCAACTAAGGTGCCTATTTCACTTGTAATACTTGTAACTGGTAGGCAACATTAATTTTGTACACATCAAAGTACAAGTATACTATTACTTCTGAAACGGAACCAAAATTACTGGCATAAAATTAGCTCAAGATGTTGATGTGGTATTAAGTTAGCTACATTGTTGCGAAAGTATAATAATTTTTGTCACTGTCAGGTTCTGTATGTAAAAAACCCTATCTGTGCATAATAATATAGATAGCTATAGACTTTCTAAGTGTAAATTAAAATCATTATAGCTAATAGACTAGTCAAGGTAATGATAAATTTTTCTATTTTCGAGAAATCTTCAATTTTTATCCCTACCATTGCCCACGTGCATGCAGTCTTTTCTAAACTTGATAATAATATATGCGTTAATAGATTCTGTATCATCAGGGAATTCGAAGCCATACAGATCAAAGGCACCAACTGTAGACAGTACGTCCAGACCATGAGTAGTAGCTATAACAATAAAATTATTGAAGTATAGCTAATAATATTATTATTGTCCCACGGGCTTCTCCCTTGGTATACTATAATAATATTATTATAGTTTGACCATAATTGATAGTCGTGGTGGTGACTAGTAGTCTACCATGGTAACCGTCGTGTAAACCGCTACCAGATGTACTGTATGTATGCATGCATGCACTGCAGGAGATCAAAGGTGTGCACACACAATGCCGCAACATTATACTATTGCCTGATGATTCAATGAAGAGGCTAATAATAATTATTGTACTATGACTAGAGTAAAGATCAAAGGCACCCACCGCCTGCAGTATATACAACGTAAACCACTGTCTGCCAACTGTGCAAACTGTGGAGTAACCACAGCCATGTTATAACTGCCATATTATAGCACAGATGGCGGATAACGCGTGTATTTACTATGGGCATAGAGCCGTGGTATAACTTCCATAATATTATACCACGGTTGGTGGTCATAGTACAAGCCACTTAGACTATAGCCTTATCGTGATTTATTTGAATTGTACGCTCGAGGCGTGCATTTAAACCACTCAAGGCTATAGTCTATAAGCTGCTGGTAAAGGGATTTTATGATTCCACACCCGAGCTGGGACACACTATTTCAGTATGCATCAATAGTAATACCTTCAGGGATTACATTGCTAGTATCAATTTATTTACTGCATAGTGTCCCAGGTAAGCGCCCATGGGCATAATATACGGTTATTATAGAAGCTGTATACAGTGGCCCTTTGAAATGAGGTACATGGGCGCTTGTCTGGAACACTACGGTAGTTGCAAAATGGGGCATTACACTTCAAAGTTATGCCAAGATTAATTTTAATACGTATGCCTGCTATACACTAAGTCTTTGATGTATTACGATACCTCTACATTAATTTTTTTTGTGTAGTGGCCCGGATATTGATGAGGTATTCTTAGTGATCAAAGCAAAGTGCATGCAGATAGGTAATCTTACTGGATCTATCTGCATCATGAAATCATATAATAGTAAAACCACACTACTCTGGTACTGAAGTGTCGACAGATGTTCCATGCATTGTGGTCCCTGATATCCATGGGATCTGATAGTGCAACAGTCACAATTTAACAGTACATCCAGGGCTGTTTGCTCAGTTGTGTGTGCAAGCAGACTAAAGCAATTATTTCTGAAACTAGATGAGCAAGTCTGGAGTTCTTCTGACGCTCTTCCTAATAGTATCAATTACAGTTCTTTCCGTAGCCAGTGCTCAGTCGTGCAATGCTTGCAACTGCCAGTTTAACAATGTGCAAGCAGTAAGTCAGCTCATTGAGCTAGGTTCAAGTGAATCGTGCTCTGGCAAATAAGCCACGTAAGTCACATAATATCTTTCCAAATATTTTCCAGTTATCCATAATTGCTATTAGTCTCCATTCCTTGGAGTATTGACCAGTGTATTGCCAACCCAAGCTCACAATATTATATATTATTAGCATGTTGTGATTGCAGCTAGATCAAAGATCTTACTATAATTTTACTATGGCATTGTGTGCATCTAGCTGCATGCATTCAACGATCTTGTGCTGAAGATGTACTAACGTTTTGACCTGTATGCAGTAGTTACCCTGAGATTAACACTTAGCCTGCATAATTAATTTTTGCTCCTTATAGTTGTCCGATTGTTGCGAATTGTTATGAATAACAACAGAAATCTAAGGCTTCTAACAATAGATCACACAACTCTTCAAGCCTCTGATTCTACAAGACTCGCTGACATCACTATCTCGAACTCCTCTCGACAAGTGACATCACCTAACAACCTCCTAGCATATCGGCCACGCTTTGATGACCATCACGACAGCAACCTAGCTGGCATCTTTATTAACCTAGAGGGTGTGTTTCCCTGTCTTGTATCGCTCAGTAACTATTATCCTATCTGCCGAGTTTTCACTGAAGAGGAGGATGGATTTAGAAATGGAAGGGCACTGATTGATGCTGGTGATATTGGAAACAATTTTCGCGTATTTAGTTCTAGCAGCAATATCTTGACCTATGGTATTGCTATCCAAGAGTGCCCTGAGTTTACCACTTCCTGCTTCCCAGCATACCACAGCTTATCAGTTGCCTGTTATCTACCAAGAGGATTGTGCTCGTAGTAGCTACTGAACAATCTATCTTCTACTAAAACATCCGAACGGTGTGGCTAAAATGTTTAATAATGTGATTGCATAATGCACTGAGTAATTGTTTTGCTATAAGAATTGTGTGCACACTGAGTGACATAATTATTAGCTATCACTTACTATGGTGCTGATATCAACTCAACTTCCCTCACAGTAGCCCAACCTCCAATTCCTGGGGACTTAGCTAGCTGGCTACATCTTCAGGGCCGCGGGGGAAGGTAAGATCAGGACTACAGCTGCTATTGTGATAGTTGCACGTGCATGTGATTGCTCGAGCATGCACTTAAGCACTTGCACAGAACAGGTAATAGGCATGGTTCATAGAGTCAACAATCAAATATTAGCCACCACATAATTATAATCAGATGCCTGTATCTCAGGAATGGAAAAAGCTATAATAATTATTATGATCACCATTCTTGCACTGACTGATATAGCTCTAGTCAAAATTCTGATCATGTACCAAATCTGAAGTCTCTGCTATAAACCATGTGTGAGCTAGAGACAAAATAATGTTCCTCCATTTAATATTAATTTTATGTAACTAAAAGACGTTTGTACAATACCAAATTTCAGATAATTAGCTCCATCACTGCTAAAAATGATGTATGGAATACTTGATTTGGAACATATCACCTCCTACCCTTGCTGCTACTGGCCATTAAATTTTAGCCCACATGCAGTGTTACTTGCGTGTATATGACAAGGCTTTTATTACGGTTAAGTAGAATATTATGACCACGAAATAATATCCTATGGGTCGGTCGGTCAAGTGGATGATAATTTAACCAAAGAATTTTAATTATATATGAATGTCAGTATTTCTTGTAGTATTCTATATAGCTATCTATAGGTTTGTGCTGTGTGGTAGCTTATAAATTGATTTTTAGGCAGTCCTATTAAAAGTCTGAGTCGGTATTATATATACCTGTAGTAAACTCAGCTATTGGAAGCTTTAGCTATATTAATATTAATTTTACAGTCGGTTGGGTTAGTTCAAATAAACATTAATTTTAATTCTGAGTGGCCAAATAGATATAGTCGTGGTGGTGACTGCATGGTAGTCTATTGTGGTAACCGTCTCGTAAACCGCTACCAGATGCATGCACGTACTGCAGGGGATCTAGTGTGTACACACAATGCCATTATAGAACTATATATAGACTCTAATGCACTACTACTTTCTGATGATTAATTTTAATCACTTAATTAAGGGCCAATAGCAGCAGCTGGTAGCAGAATGCATACAGGTGGGTACTCTATTTGTCACGAAAATAATTATAGTAAACCATACTACATATATATACTTCCATATTGAAGTTCCGACAGATGTTCCATGCATTTAATGTGGTCCCTATGTCCATGGGAAATATCCATGGAAAATGATATAATATTATAGCACAGCAGCCACAACAGAAACAGCATCCAGAGCTGGTTGCTATCTCATTATTTGTATGTGTGCAAGCAATTTCTGAAGCAAGATGAAGTCTGGAGTTTTTTTGATGCTCTTCCTTATAGTATCAACTTTAACAACAGTTCTTTCCATTGGGCTATTCCATTTAATAGCCATACGCCCCCTATGGATGACTAGTGAGGAAAATTTAACCCCTGGACATAATTAACTAGCAACCATCCCCCTAGACAGTCGTTAATTAGGTCACTGTTCTTCAAGACATAATTAAGAACATTACTACTCCCCCTGGATTATTAATTAAATCAAGTTTTGTTCCCCCTGGACACAAATTAATGCGTTAATTTATGGAAGGGAAATCACCTAAAGGAGCAAAGTACCCCCCTGGACACCACAATTAGTGATTGTTTCACCCCTAGACATAATTAAATTTGACCAAAATACCCCCCTTCCCTTCATTAAAATCAGTGTTTTACCCCCTGGACAAGCCTCAAAATACCCCCCTAGACATTCGTTGCCAGAGCACGATTCACTTGAACCTCAATGAGCTGACTTAGAACTTACACATTGTTAAACTGGCAGTTGCAAGCATTGCACGACTGAGCACTGGCAATGGGCTCTTCCATTTAATAAGCATACACCCCCTATGGCCATAGGGGGTGTATGCTTATTAAATGGAAGAGCCCATTGCCAGTGCTCAGTCGTGCAATGCTTGCAACTGCCAGTTTAACAATGTGTAAGTTCTAAGTCAGCTCATTGAGGTTCAAGTGAATCGTGCTCTGGCAAATGAGCCACGAAAGTAACATATCTTCCAAATGATATTATTTTTTTTCCAGATTACTGTTAGCCTAACACATTCTACAATACAATAATTTTTTATCACCAGCCTAAAGTCAATACATTATCAACCAACAGGTGCAGATGTTTGATTGCAGCTAGATCGAAGGTGCTGCTGCTTATAATGGCATTGTGTGCATGTAGATGCATGTATGCCTATGATTTTGTGTTGAATATAGCTTCTGCATGCACATGCATTTAAATTAATAATAATAATATTATTATAGCTTGTTTGAGCTGCACCTGAAATCAACATTTCTGCATACATACTTTTTCTACGTTAACATAGTTGTCCGATTGCTGCGATTTGAAATGCCAGTTTCTGCTGCATGCAGTAGGTACCCTGAGATTAACACTTAGCCTGCATAATTAATTTTTTCTCCTTATAGTTGTCCGATTGTTATGAATTGTTATGAATAACAACCGAAATCTAAGGCTTCTAAGAACAACTCACACAACTCTTCAAGTCTCTGATTCTACAAGACTAGCTGACATCATTATCTCAAGCTCCTCTCAACCAGTGACATCATCAAACAACCTCCTCGCCTATCGGCCACGTTTCGACGATACAAGAATAATCGATGCACTATTTGGTTTTAGGTTGAACAGGCCTACGTCCATTTCTATAACAAAATGAAATGTATTTGTTCCTTCTTTTTACCATCCTCTTGAGATACACAGTAATAACCATAAGTAACCATAGATAACCATAATAACCATTATCTTGAAATGTATGAAATTATTCTCAACACCACTAATAACCTCAGATAACCATTGGTAACCACTGATAACCAAGATAACCATGGTACTCTAGAGATACACAGTAATAACTATTAGTAACCGTCAATAACCATGATTATTCTCTCAACGCACTATTGAGATACACAGTAATAGCAATCAATAACATAGTAACCATGATAACCATCACTGCTGCAACATTGTAATCACCATAATTATTATAGAAATGCTATTGAATCTTTAGATAACCAGTTAACCAATGAAAACTGGTTATCAAAAACATTAAACATTTCCTATATTATATTGCCAGGTCTACATTCTAGAAGCTACGAAGCAGATTTTTGTATAGAGAAATGATTCCTCTATCGATCTATACTATGACAAAAAAGTGATAATCGATAGTTATCACTATAATATTATATAGATGACTATTTTGGCCTGTATCTCAGATTGATATCCAGTGCATTATGCATGATTTTCTTGTGGATGGTCACATATACATACCCCGGTATTAAACAAGGGTTAAAATTGCAAAATTTAAAATGGACGAGTGCATGTTCACACTTCTCAGTAAAACTAAATTGAGGTAGCTACATGTAGGTTTTCCAAGCTAGTTTTTGTGAACTAATGCGTGACTCAGTAACAGTAGCAGCAGTAAAACAGTTACCACCGAACTTAACAATGAAAGTACCCAGTCCAGTGGTGAAATTAACATCTTGACACCTCTTGTGACTCATTAGTGTGTATTATTATTATTGAGCATTATGGGTACTAACATTTTGGAGGATAATGGTCACTATCTTGGGAATAATTGGTCAAAATATGAGAATTCGAGCATAGCATTTTGGGCAAAAAAATTAGCAAAGCCCTATCACTGAATTAAATAATAATCCCACTCAGAATACTAGTTTCTACTGTTTGGTAAAACAAAAATACGATTGTTCACCATTCTAACATGTTGCAGATGTCTCAATAACTTCTGAATTAGTTTGTTCTTCCTCTTCAGATTCGTCAGATAAAACTGGATTACCGACTTATACGTTCACCATCAGATATCTCGTTCTTTGAATCAGTTTGTTCACTGCTCTCATCACTTTCGTCATCTGAAAAAGCTAGAGGTTCACCAACAAGTTCTAGTTTACTCCTGTCTTGCATTCTTGACTCTATTGCTTCTACCATCTTTGACCATTCTCTTGAAGTAAAACTGTTGTCCCACTCACTTCCAGAGACCCTGCACGGCAGACAAGTAAAGCTAGGTTAGTGATAACAATACCATGCAACATACAGCAGAGGTGCATGTGCTCAAAACTCCAACAGTGACTTACTGGTCAGTGGACAGTACATGGGGACTATGTTAATCTTGAAAATACACAAAGTACAATATCCAGTAGGAAATTTCTAGCCCACCACTCAATAGGTACTAATTACTGCATTTTCTTGAAGCCTTACAATGGCAATATTTAACATTCAATTTCGGCTAATTAGGTTTGATAAAGAGATAATTTTGGTAGGGTGTCTGGACTTCTTAAGGAGGTAGGTAAATATTATTTAGAGCTGGACTATACTAAACAAATTGTTTTTGAGAACAGAGTGCACACATGCAATAAAGCATGATGGCGACCTTGTACCAAACAGTAAAATATCTGATGACCCTTGCTCGTTGGTTCATACACAGGACTGATACTTCAGGGTGGTGAGGTATAGAGGAAGTGAAAATTATAGACATGTTTCTTCTAAGTACAATCAGTGACTATGAAACAACACAATGTACATGTGAAAAATGGGGAATCTCAAGGTTGGCACACACTGTACAATGATCACTTTGTTACTACACTCATACAGCAACTAGACACATGCACAGACTGGTACACATCATCAGTTGTATGTTACTTACTCTTCAGCAAGCACCAGTTTCTCAAGAGCCTTTGACGACTTGATCAATTCAATTAAACATGGTACACTATCATCTGTTAGAGAGTTGCGGTCAACACTGTACGTAATAACAACCAGCATGAATAACTTCAATTGAGATGAATCAACAGTACAACTTACTTAATATCTTTAACATCTTTACAATTCACAAGGAGGGCTTCAACTAGAACCTTTACTCCATCATCATGAATATAGTTCCAACTGAGACTACATGTCAATATCATAACATTAACAGTGAGAACACTAAACAATGTACTAGACACAAATGTACTCTTGCTTTATTAGGTGTCCTGTGTATACATGCACATAATTATCGTGCACATCTTCAAGGAATAGAGAAGGTTTCCACACTAACAATACTAAATATAAAGGTGTACTTTCAAATGAGTATGCACTTTAATTGGCACAAGTACAGCACATGTCCAGAACAACTAGGCAGACATACACGATGCACAGTACACAATAATAGCTACCCAATACACTACCAGCACTAGTAGTAGTATCATCATGAGGGGAGAGGAAAGGAGAATACAACCTACATAGTACATTGTGGTAATAAAGTCATTAAATTTTGGCATATCCCCACTTAACTAATGTACATTAGGTTCAAGTACAGTGACCATACCACCATACTCCAACCACAACAACTGATGATGGGAGCAGAAAAAGTGACCGAATAGATGAATGCTCCTTCCCTTCATATGCTCCTGGTGTCATTCATAGCTAGTTTCATACATATGTTATAGGCAATCAATCGAAGGCTGGTAAGGAGATAGAATGCTTGGTACACACAGAATGCACATGCAACTCAGAAAGCCAAAGACTGTCAGCTCTTCTATATGTGAGAAAATTCCAAATTACTTCGAGCAGAAATTGAGACTATAGAGCTGAAATGATGTTTGCTATCGTAGCCTTGTCCCTGAGTATAGCTATAATAATAATATTATTATACATCATGGACAAAACCCAACCCATAAAGAAAGTCATCAACAAGTTAGTGTGTGTGTGTGTGTGTATGTGTGTGTATGTATGCATGACATTGTATGTGTGTGTGTGTGTGTTTGAAATAGAGATGAGGGTGTGGGAAGACCTCTGTCGGCTGTCACAACAGACCAGCAGCTATATGCTCCTACACTATGGATATTTGCACACATCTGTGTGCGCACACATAAGTAGAGTCCCTGTTGGTCTGATAGCTACATTTTGCTAATCTCTTATTTCTCAGTTTGTTACTAGCTATCACGAACAAGTATTTTTACGGTCATAACACAAGAATTAGGGAACCAGCTACCTAGCCTTGAGAACCATGCAGGAGTGGTGGGTTGAAGAATTCTTTTATGGCCCGGACCAAACTCTCCCCACTCAGCTGGCTAGTCCCATTATGGTAGCATGCAACACACGAGGGGTTGTTTAATGACTTAGCATACCAATCTTAGTCCACCCTTAATTAAAACACAGTCACTTACACCTTAAATATCACATTCTTGGAGTAGCCATCTTCAAACTAACTCAGATATGTTCGAAATGATCATGTGTTCAGGGTGACCTTTCCGGATATAATATGCCTCATGCTTATGAATACTATAATTGCGTATGGTTGACAACTAATTACAGGGTTCTGCACTTTCCCATGATAAGTGTTATTGGAAGAGATAACTTCCTTGCTTGCATGTGTGTGTGTGTGTGTGTTTGTGTTTGCGTGTGTGTGCATGTCATACTTTAGGAATGAAATCACATGTACGCTTTAGCTATGCCACACCCCCAGCCAACCATCTATATGTCCTATATATGCACTGTATGACAAGCAACAGGATAAACAGTGACAATAGAGCTAGACCACTTACCCCAAGGCAAACAAGCGTGAGAGAAAGACTGTAAGATGGAATCTCAACAGAAAAGGATTTATACAAACTTGCACTGTGTCTCAGACACTGACAAAGGTTTTCTGTAGCTGAGGCTTGAAACTGAGAGACCACTTATCACTCAGAAGGGTGCTAATAGAGTAAAGCAGAGCACTGGCCACTACACTAGCCTTTTACACTTTTCACACCAACTGAAACCTATTATAATCATATTATAGAAACTGAACACACAGTAGAAGTATGAAATAAACTATACTTTCAACAATATCTTCTATGCTTCATGTATTGTAGGTAGAGTGAGAGAGAGACAGAGAGGCAGAGAGTGAGAGAGAGAGAGAGAGAGAGAGAGAGAGAGAGAGAGAGAGAGAGAGAGAGAGAGAGAGAGAGAGAGAGTAAGAGAGGGAGAGACGGATGAAGAGAGAGACCCCCCCCCCCCCCAACAAACTTCAGATTTGATTAAATCTGACACATTGACAAAACTTAGCTATCGATAGCATTTCTCTCCCTCAAGAAAAAATCCCGTATACAACCCAGGTACATAAACAACTTCTCAAGTCATGATCATGCATGTACCTCTTACAAGTTTCAAACAGTGATGTACCGTGTATGTTGTATCTTAAACAAGTAGTAGACCAAATGTGCACTTCATTATTCACGAGATACCATTCAAATTTCCCGTTCTAAATAGACACCAATACATGTACCACTGGGAAAAGGATGAACCTATTGGTGGCTGTATAGTGTAATTACTTTTATAGTGAACTGCCGTAGTAAGGTATTACGGCACTCCTGTAATTACACTGCTGTAATTGCACATCCTTTGTAAGCTTGTAATTGCCAAGTAATGTTGTGACCCGCTATGGAAAAACTGATCACACACGATTTTTTTATGAAAATCACGTTATGGGTATAGCTAGATTGACGCAGAATTTACTGGATCGAGTTCAACGGTCAAAGAGCCAGGCTATAAAAAGCTTCCTAAGCCGATCGAGTTATGGCCAAAAAATTGTACACAGGTCACCCATGCCTCAGTTCATAATTTTTCGAGAAACAGAGCGTTTTGTACATACATAACTCAACGTTCAATGTTTCTGTATACGCTCTGTATTATACCAGGTGGTTAGTGCCACAATGAATTTGCTGGGAAAGATGGCCACAGAGAGAGCGCCAGTACAGCAGTCCTGGTCTTAGGGAGAAGATATCGAGAGTAGCAATGGACTCTATATACCTTGTAAGTTGTCTATGATTGTTCTTATAGCTAAGGCTGCATGTAATAAACACCCCTGGGTGTGATTCCACATGAAGTACTTCTGGCCAAGTACGAAGGAGTCACATGAGATAGCCGTTCGTAGCTAGCTGTGAATTTTAATAATAGCTAGCTTTGTGCGCTGTTTTATGTGAACTACGGTTGTGAAAAGCTTTACCTTTGTTGTAGAAAATGTGATTTTGAAGGCTCTGTACTGCGCTGTGAGTCTACCAACTGATTGGATGTGATACTCTCACTGTGAGGATGAGTCTGCTCATCGTTTAGATTTGGAAAGCTAAGGTACATGAATAGTAGGACAACAAACAGGGAGAGTTTGTATGCATGTTGAAGAGTGTGTGTGTGTGTGTGTGTGTCCATGTGTACATATCTATGCGTGCATGTGCATGTATGATGTACTTGTAGAAATTGGGGGGAGGGAGAAGGAGAGAAGGGAGTGACTGGCTTAGAGCCGGCAACAAACACGAGGAGGGAGAGTCGACTAGCCTTGCATCAGATCGTATACGGTGGGACAGGTATGTATACATTTGAGCTGGGGGTTGTAAACGACCAGGATACTGGCTGTTGACTCAACAGTGATTCTGATACACTGACAAGGTCTTCTCAGTAGCTGTTTGCTACACAGGTACTAGTTCCTTCATCCTCATCCATAGCTGTACAAGTAACATGCATGTCAAATTATCCGTGTACGTACATGTATGTCCATGTAATTTAACTCGGCATTTACCTCCTCTCTCTTCTCTCTAACTCTCTCTCTCTCTGTCTGTCTGTCCTCCCCCCCCCCCCCCCCCCCCCCCCGTTCCATCTATCTCTTTCTCTCATCTCTCCCCCTCCCTCTTAGATTCTCTGAGTCTTCAGACAGCTCAAGACAGTGTTGTACTCAAGGCTGTGGGCTCCCTCAGGCAGGACTGGGCTGCTGTTGTTGAGCTCTGTCGGTCTACATAGATAGTTAGGCATTGATATCGATTTTAGTAAACAATTCAATTTAGTATTATGACAGTGTATTGTATGATTAGGGGGTGGGCTGGATGGGTGGAACTGTCTTCTTGATTGACTTCTGGTGCCATCGATCGTGGAGCCAAGGGTAAGCGGCTGCTCTGTGTAGGATCGAAAGCAAGACAAGAGCCTCGAGTCGGCCACTACTGACTTACTGTGCTATGCTAGCTCGCAAAGCGCGGGTATTGTCATGGTGATCAACCGCGACACGTAGCTAGCTAAAACTGAACGCCATTCTTTCTTTCGAGCAGTACACACTGAACAAGCTTGGATCACGCTGAAATTTTATAAATGGATGGGCAAAGGACTATACTTTCAGAATATCCAAAGAAAAAAAATTCGAAAAAATAACATTGAGTCGAGTATCGAACCCCCTACTGCAAAATCATAATATTTTAGCGCAAGTGGTCAGTTTTTCTATAGTGGGTCACATGTTGTTTACATTGGTTGACATAGAAACAAAGTAGAGTAAACAATGATCTTAGCTATTGAAAGTATGACTCCACTATACTATTAGCAATTAACAGCATGGATTAGTGTGCAATTGTGGGTGATATACTACTTGTGACTATCTTTGAAACAGTAATTGCACTCAGCTTTGTCTCGTACAATTACAATTTCAGAGTCAGTCACTCATGGTATTATCACCCAAATTGCACACGTAGCCATGCTAAAAGTAGTCACTTACTTGAGCTTCTTGAGCTTCTTGTACCCAGCAAAACCTTTAGCTATATGAGCCATACTGGAGTCATCCAAGCCAGTAAGCGAGAGACTGCAATACATAAACGCAAAAGTAACAAATTACGTGTATAGATGATTGCGAACTACAATGGAATCGATCAGAATCAAAACAACATGCACTGGAACTGAATATTGCTTGTCCATTATAAAATTGGTGCTACATACTAGCTTATGTACTGTCAAGTGTAAAGTAGTCACTTACTTGAGCGTCTTTAGTTCCTTACACGCAGTAAGGCCTTTAGCTATATGAGCCACGCTGGAGTCATCCAAGTCAGTACGCGAGAGACTGTAATACATACACACAAAAGTAACAAATTACGTGTATAGACAATTGCAAACTACAATGGAATCCGTCAGAATCAAAATAACATGCACTGGAACTGAATATTGCTTGCCATTATAAAATTGGTGCTACATACTAGCTTATGTACCGTCAAGTGTAAAGTAGTCACTTACTTGAGCGTCTTTAGTTCCTTACACTCAGTAAGGCCTTTAGCTATATGAGGCACAGTGGAGTCATCCAAGTTAGTAGCCGAGAGACCGTAATACATACACACAAAAGTAACAAATTACGTGTATAGACAATTGCAAACTACAATGGAATCCGTCAGAATCAAAACAACATGCACTGGAACTGAATATTGCTTGTCCATTATAAAATTGGTGCTATATACTAACTGAGATATTTATACAAGCCACATCCACTCACGGTTTAGGATGTAGTCATTACATTCAAGCTGAAAAGTACAGCAGTAGTACATGCATGTCTATATGGACCACAAGTCTTGCTGATATTGTAGTTTTTATTATTGTCTCAGGCAAATATTGCAGTGACAACAGTCATTGAAAATTTAATTTAAACAGTGGGTGGAGCTTGCCATAGCATATGATAATTTGTACTGATGAGCACCATTTGGGGTGTGGCTGTAACAGGTGGCCATGAGTCAGGAGATTCTTAGAGTAACAGCTATGTATGTGAGTCAGTTGGTACATCCCATATTCGTCCCAGTGTCCCAACAGTATATACACACTCCATAGATGGGACAGACAACAGTAACAAGTATTGTATGTTGGTACATCAAATTTCCGTCCCAGTGTCCCAACAGTACACATGGATGGGACAAACGTAACTATGAATGTATATTGGTACATCTCACGTAACATAATATTATACGATATAATGTCAGTACCATATTTTCTTGTTATTAGGCGCATTTCGCTTATAAGCGCATATTCGTTATTAAGCGCATGCTATTTTGTTGGCCTAAGCACTCGTTATTAGGCGCATTTCGCATATAAGCGCATACTGATATTATGTGACCATTGACCTCGACATCTGCACGCTTGCTAGCTTGCCCAGGGCTCCAATCTTTTCAACTTAGTCGAAATTACGATGGCTACTGTCGATTCTCAGGCTCTTCCAGCAACGAACGCCATTTCGACCTGGGCAGAATGCAGCAACGTGAACGATCGATCGATTGGCCACGCCCCTTAAATGATACCGCAAACGCGCATGCGTTCTTGATGCAGCTATTTTTTGTTAGGCGCATCTCGCTGTTAGGCGCACTTCGTTATTAAGCGCAGGTTTTCTTCCTGTGGAGATATAAGCGCATGCGCTTAATAGTGAGAAAATACGGTATTTGGTAGGAATCCCTGTGTACCAGTTGGACAGTCCATATTATAAAGGGAATCCCGAATCCCTAATAGACACTTGTAGGCAATACTGGACATACATGTATATGGATGGGGTTTGGAGCCAAAACCGTTGATGTGGACACATACTTATAGTATCAACCAAGTAATAATCTGTTGATATATTATATATAATCAAGGGCTTATCGAGCCGCCATGCATAGGCGGTGAGAGGGCATGTAACCCGCATCTTGCTAACGTAGATGGTGAAATCCTAATTGTTAAAAATAGCAAAACGTTCGATGAACAAACTAACTAGTGTAGGGAACGTTTGTACCTGGTTTTTAAAATATAGCGACCTACTTCCATTCTAAGCCTTTATTGGCAGCAATAAAGATCAAGAAGGCAACACCAATCGTCGAGACAAGTGAAAATGAGGCTATACTCGAGTCTATCAGAGACGGTGGCGGTGAAAAACAGCTCTGAGCTGACAAAACGCCATCACACAATGTGTCAAGACTAAGCTGGGGTCACGAGACGTCAAAGGCCTTTGTTTTAAGTTAGTCTTCAATACAACAAAACCAGAAGCTTACCCCATTGCTTCTGTCTCCATCGTTGGGCGATAAAGTGAACTGGAGCTTTTAATACATTGTTGGAGACTCAGATTCGGCTCGGGTTTGTTGCTGACACTTGGTAGCATTGAGAACTACCTGAAAGGACCATGATAGCCTCTCTTTTCTGCCAAATCTCGAAAAGAAAGGGCTGACAAGCCATCAAACAAAATTTCATAGCTAGTCGAAAAATCTATTTTTAGTGTTGGATTTCACCGTCTACGCACGTTACATGCCCTTTCGCCGCCTACGGCGGCTCGATAAGCCCTTGATATAATTACAACTTACTCAAGGTGTTGCAGTCTTGAACAGTTTTGTAACGTTTCTCCTAACACTTGCCATGTGGAGTTATCCAAGCTACATTTACCCTCCTCACTACAGATCCTACACATCAATGAGAAACAATGTAGCAATTAGGCATGTGTAAATGTATAAACCTTGCTCACAATATAAGAATGTACGCATGTCAACACAATCCAACTCACATGAGACTCTCAAGTTTAGAGCAACAATACTTCAAGCACTCAAACATACTATCCTTTATGTCGCAATCTATAAATCTGTATAATGAAATTTGTGGTTTGGAGAATAACTGATGATGAAATAGGAAGGGACATGTGTGCTTGCATACATACGTAATAGATTTTTTAATGCAACTGTCACGTACATGAACCATTACGTCTTTTGTCAGTAAAATAAATTCTGGTAGCTACAAAGTCTTTATACGAATGTATAACAAAGATTTCACGAGACACAAATTTCGCCAATGGATCCCACAGTTGTTTATCCACGCGTGTGAGTGCAAGCAAGAAGTTAGCATTAGGAGAAAAACTTTGTAAATAAACTAATGTCCCTAGGCAAAAATTGGCAAAAATTTTCTCTTGGCAAAAAATACCAATCCTTCAACATTTATGGCAATTGCTTTGTGTGCAAATTATATGCTAAGTATTAACTACTCGGCTTCATGTATGCATGGTCCCTTATCTTTATACAGACTGCATGTTTTAACAGAGAAAGTAGTCGTCTTAGAGAAATCTGTGAGACAACGTTTGGACTGTTGTATTATAGAAGACATAAACAACTCACGTGAGACTCTTAAGCTTAGAGCAATCTTTCAAGCATTCAGTGGTATCATCATCAAAGACGCAACCATCAAAACTGCAAGTATAGCATAGAATCTGTGATTCAGAAATTAAAGTATATTTGACAGTGTATATAATTAAGGAGGGGACCTGGTATACGGATGAGGCTATTACTACATGTACAGTCATGTGTACTATGCATATGACATGTAGTGTTTTATCCACCACCCTTATAAGCAGCATGTATTGAGCAGTAACCACTTGGCTGGTCTCGTACAATGCTTTACTGCATTAATACAACGTGTTGGCAATAGACTAGAAGGTACATGAGTCGTGCAAGAACATTAATTAAAATACATAATAACTATTATGGATTATAAGAAGACATAAAACTCACCTGAGACTCTCAAGAATTGAGCAAGTTGGTTTCAAGCACTTAAATATATCATACCACTCGATGCTTGTAAAACTGTAGGTTTGTATTTGTGATTAAAGAAAAGAAAGGGCAAATAAGAAAGGGCACGATGAAGATGAGGCTATTATAGTACACTAAACACCTACACATATATTTTGTACACTCCATTATTACACAATTTTTGAAAGGAACGTACGTGATTTTCTTAAGCTTTGAACATTGCTTCAACCACTCAGTGAAAAGATTTGTATAAGAATCATCATCCGAGGAATCATGAGGACTGTGTAGGACAATGAAGGTACACACAAACATATAATTTATGTTGAGTCACAATTATTAATTAAACATTGAGTCTTTATTAAAATTACTCGCGTGCCTCTGGATAAGGAAAATAAGTGAGCAAACTCATTCTCACACTTAAGAAATCCATACATCACTGGTACATGGAACAAACTGGACAAACACAAACCATAACCAGCAAAGGAAGCTTGAGAAAAAAGGCCGTGAATGTACGAAAAGCATAAACAGGATGGTCAAATTAGGCCACTAGTGACAGAGGAAGGCATTTTTACAAATGAAGACTAGATGTGCCTTGAGCTTAATGAAAATTTGCATGCACATACATGTCAAACCTTCCCTACAATGCAACAATATTTTCTCCCCCACGCATTTTTGGACCATGCACTATTATCATACTACAGTCGAGCCTCCAAACAAAGGACACTTTGGGAACGGGCCTCTTGTCCTTTGCTCAGAGGTTATCCCTATCTCGGAGGTTCATGATTTTTCAACCCATTTTGATTGTACCGTACCCTCGCGAAAGAGGGCCCACTACGGAATGTCCGCCCACCCCCCACTTTGGGCTCAATTTCCTGTTAAGGTCTAGTGTTTACTCGAATATGCGCCCATGTGTAGCTGCCCTTGAAAACGCAGCTCAAATGGCTGGTTTATGAGGACTAAACTTCGTAAAATCGATGAGTAACGTGCTAAACAGCTGTAAAACTAAGCCTAGCTAGCTTTATTCCACGTTTCAGCAGAAATAAACTGAAGCACACGGCTATAGCGATCGTAGCCACGCCCACTTAATAGAGCTGCACTCAACGACACACGGTGAAGAATCGCGGCTGCCCTTGCTCTGAATTGGCAACCGTGCTTGAATAAGGCTGAAATCAATAGTAGCCGCTGCTACTATTCATATTATGAAGCTAGCGTGGGTAACTTACCTGGGCGCTCTTTCGCGTATAAATGCGATCCTGATACCTCGAATATCGGCCCACCCCCCAATCTTGGCCCAATGTAAGGTGCACCGCCCATGGGCCCTCTTTCGCAAGGGTACGGTATTATCCTTAACAAGTTAGTAAATGCATGATAAGAGCAGTATATAGAGATGATAATCAAGTGGTTGGTATGTTCTGTTTTCAGTATCAACATAGCACAGGCTGAATTTTTTTTATTTCTGAAGTAGCTACTGGCTATTCCAAAATCGTTATCTGGATTCAAGGCTAATATTATTATCGCGCATGCGGCATAATATCGTGACCGCCCAGATTGTGGCAAAGGTGGGCATGGCATCGTTAATTTAAGGGTGTGGTTTCCGGATGTCCGCTATTTAGAGGCAGTTTTGCATTGAAAAGTCACGTTGGGAGCTTGGATCTTGTCCGCTGTCCGGAATCGAGAAGCGTCCGCTTCTCGGAGGTTGCTAATGTACTATAACTATGCTAAATTCAATCGGTAACACGGCACTTGTCCGCTGTAGAGAGGTTGTCCGCTTCTCGGAGGGTCCGTTATCAGATGCTCGACTGTATACTGAATTTGTCACTAACTTTTAAGACATACAATTTCATGTATTTTTATATCAACTTACATAGGGTTTACATCATTAGAAACGTCTGTGGAACAGTAATTAAGTCTGCATGTAATTAATATCAATAAATAAGGTAACAAAGGTGATAAGACAAAGTATTTTGACAGTTATGTCAATAGTATTATATTCACCCTATCTCTGTAAGACCAGGGAAACCTACAGTCATGACAGCACGCATCAGCGGAAATAAATTCACTTCCCTGAAATATACGGGATTGAATTCATGAGTAAATAAATAAATCATGATTAGTTTAGCAACGTACTCAAGTTCGAGTGAAATTTGACGATCACCAAATGCCAGCAGGAGAGCCTCATATTCTCGTACATCAAACAGACAAGAAGAAATATTAATCTCAACATTATCATATCTAGAATTTTCTAGAAAGTAAGTCAGTGAAGCTGAATCAGAAGGAACAAGTTTAGAAAGTGAAAATGATCCATTATGAAAATTAAAGACATGAGTACATGACAAAGGACACTGAAACTCATATGCACAATAAATATGAAAACGGTGATTGGATGATGTTGTCTTAAGAATTGAATCAAAAATTGGTTTGGTGGCAAGGTTCGAATAGTCCATCATTCCACATAAGAAGCGCAAAGTAACTGAGAGTCGATCATCACCACTACTACGATTAATGATATCAACAACTTTTTCATGATCTTTGAGTATACATAGGTACATGTGTCTAGCGGCCAAGAATTCTTGCATTGTCAGATGAAAAAAAGAGTATGTATCCTTTGTTCCGGTAAGAACAAAGACTCGATCTGTAACCAGCATTTCAAGGCCACATTGCATACCTGGCTGAGATGAAATTTGGATATCCTTCACTTCCTCGGCAGTGAAAACCTGCTTTGATTCCAAAGTTGCACAAAATGCTAGATGGCAGACTTTGTCAAGCTGCAGTTTGTCTTCTGCTTTGAGATCATCGAAGGACTCAAGTAAAACTGGATGCTCACCCTTTTTGTAACTACAACGAAACATCCAAGTGAGTGTAAAAAGGCGATAAAATTCGGTCTCAGTCTTTGGTAAATTTGGATTATCTTGTGCCAAAAATACTAACATGGCACAGTGAAGAGGAAGATAACATACATTTAGTAGATTCGGATGATTTTCTAGATGATGTTTAAGTGAACTTGCTTTCTCGTTATTTCCAAAAAATGTTTTGATATATTGAAAAACCTGTTCCTTAAAAAAGCCAACCACTTCAATATACATTGTAGCAGTTTTTCGAAAACTGATAGTAGCAGCAGGACGAGAAGACACAACCACAACGGATTTAGTAAACATTTCTTTCATTATTATTTTCTTGACAATGTTGTGTTCTGACATGTTATAATAATACTCATCGTAACCGTCTAGGAGGAACACAATATTTTCACCACAATATCTTTCAATATACGAACTAATGCACTGCATTTCCGCTGAAGAGAGACGGTTGCAAGAAGCCCCAAGAAGTTGGCTCAAATAGATGTCACCGGTTTGGCTTAGCCGGCGTAGATGAACTAGAATCACTACCTTAGCTTCTGTCAGTATTTTCTTATTCCCCCACTCGCATGAGATATTAAGCATCAGAGTTGTTTTTCCACTCCCCGGCCTCCCTTCTAGCAGGAAGAGTGATCCATGATTTACACCCTTGAATAAGTCATCAAAAGATATGTTAGTCTTCTTTCCATACACTTCATCGATATCTTTTCTCACTGTTTTAAGTCTAATATTGTGCGCCCTTTCATCTTGCTGAACTAAAGCTAACTGAACAAAGTTCATCAGTTTAAGAGGAGGCCAAGTATTTGATGCTGACCGCAAACTTAAATAAAATTGAGAGAGTTTCTCAGCACATTTATCAATGGTTGGAGGTTTCTCAGCACAATCATCAATGGTTAGAGTTTCAAGTCTTATCCGTTTTGATGGAGGTGATGATAAATCTACACAATTCAAAATCAAATCATTGTCCATTGCTTTTCATGATCTAACAATTATGTGCAGGGACTGATATGGGATTGCTAACTCTCAGGAAGGGGAAATACAGTAGCATGTCGAAAAAAGTTCCCGTTTCATTGTGATTATACGCGAGTAAAACTCTGCATTTCTTACCATGGAAATTGTACACAATGTATAGGCGCGAATGTGCAAACGTCAAGTAAGCATTTTACGCATGCCTGTACGTACGCCGTGCCAGAGTTTCCATTTGTTCAATGTGATCCGCTATGAGAAAAGGGACCACTTGGAATATTTTTTGATTCTCTAACTAGATCTCTCTATAGCCCAAAACCGTCGGCGAATTGCATGGCATTTGTTGCACGTACAAGCTGGCAATGATAACTACATTGATCTGAGTGCCTGGCCACATGCATGCTTCTCAAGCTCAAATTGCCAGTTTGGAGGTGGAGTAAGGCCTTATCTCATCTCTGGTCTAGTGAATAGACTAAGCTGTATTCTGTGTAGGCTCACTTTACATTTGTGCTTTTCTGGTGCTATTTGTGATGCAATCTCATCTGCTAACTCTGCAGCTGCACAGAAAGTGTTGCATATGAACTGGGTGGTAGAGAACCAAAGGTGTTAGCCTTGTACCCTCCAAGGGCCTGGGTACAAGGCTACAAGTACATTCATATTAGTACTATATTAAAACGTCCTTACCAGCTGCTGCTGCAGCCTTTCAAGTGTAAAACAGCTGGCTAGAGAGTGCAAGACAATGTATACGGTAGCATGACTTGCATGTAAATAGAGACAAGTGCATTGGGTGTGGCTTGAAATCAAGAAGCTAAGCAGTTTTAGTCTTGTCCCCAGACCCCACCCCCAAAAGGAGGAAAAGGGACTGGTGAACTTGAGCTGAATCCTCGGTTCTTGTTCTACGGCGCATGCGCATATGTGCTGACAACGCCATGCAAAGCTTGGCTCTGATTGGTAGCTATGGCTGCGTTTGCATGTGATCGCATGCCCGCAACCGGCAGTAAAACAAATCTTGAATCTGATTGGTCGGCGAAATTGAATAGCTATACAGATGGTATAGCAACGTTGCATTCCTGCAGTAAGCTTGTCATATGACTGAGCCAAAGCTACGATCTCATTGGCGTGTGGAAATTCCTCAGCGCAAGCCCAAGGATTCTGCCCAAGTTCACCAGACCCTTTTCCTCCTCAAGGGTGGGGTCTGGGGACGAGACTAAAGCAGTTTATACTTCGCTGACTATTGACAGGCAGGCAGCAGCTTTACAGGAGTTGTAGCTGGAACTACTTAAAAGTCTACTGTTGTTTATTCTGTCCATCGAAAAGCTGTCAAGGTACGTGGAAGGATGGTCCTATGGTGGAAGGTAGTGGTCCTGAGTAAATGTCGCCAGAACTAGAGAACAAAGCATTTTCAGCGCCACACAATATATATGTATACATGGCTTTGAAACGCCATAAGGAGTCATATAACACTGAGCTTGAGACTCGCAAACGAAGTATGTAGCAGTTACAGAGTTAACAGACAGACAGACAGACACACAGAACGACTACCATAACCCTACGGCGCATTCGCCGAGGGTTAATAATTGGTAAAATGTGTGGAAGATTATTATTTTTCACTTTTCTGTTCTTTGGTCTATTAGAAAATGTAGATTTTTTGGTTCATAGAGATATGCTATGTTCATAGGGTTGCAACATGTAAACTATAGTTATGGGATTTATTATTTACTTGGGCGCATACAAAATTTCAATTAAAATTGCGCATTTTCCGAAAAACGAATATACCTACCCGAATGCATAAAGATGGTCATAACTCGGCTTATGATCAATATCTTTTCATGAAACTGCCACCATTGGATTCAGCACACATAAAGCTATCAATCCATGCCAAAAACTCAATTTTTATAAAATATCCCAAGTTGTCCCTTTTCTCATAGCAGGTCACAAATATTACATTGAACTTTTGTTAAAATATTTAAGTCAACCTTTTGAAGGCAGTTGATTTGCGATCGATCATGGAACAAGAAAAAGATAAAAGGAGCCGAGAAACGCATCGGGAACACACAGAAGATTCATTAATATCGCTGGCTTTCAACTCTCTCTCTTGTGAACAGCTCCTCTACTGGCAACATCGAACACCATGTTCGTTGTGTTGCGATCGATCAAGTGTCTTGAGTCTATTTGTAAATCCAGCTCAGTTTAGTCATGAGCCTACTAACCGCTCTAAAGGAATACAGTAAACCGTAAGTGTAGCTGTTCTAAATTATATACAAACCAGTTTCTATTTCAAGATACATATTAAATTTATATAGTACATGTATCCTATACAGGCAAGGCGTTCCTGATTCATTGGAAACTTAGAAGAGGACAGTGTCAGTCTTGCTCGGTTAGATGATATGGTGGACCAGGATGGTGAACCGAAGGTTGGAGATTCAGTTGAAGTGCAATTCCAGCGCCTTGAGTGTCAAGGACAAGTTGCAGAAGTTGGAACTGCACAAGTGATACAACAGAGAGTGAATAACTTTCTTGACGGAACCTACACCCCTTTCTCCCGGTTTCACCTCTACAACTGTATGTATTATAGTGCAGGTCAGATTGTTTATATTTCTAAACATTCATGCGCTATAGAACCCACTGGCTTCATTATTGCTGTCAGAGACAACCCACTTATGGCAGCACCATTCTCTCTCTCTCCTTGTGATGGTGACGAATCTTGGGATGATGATCTGGCCACACCCCCTCCACTTCCCCTCACCAATGCCTTCTCTATCTGAACTGGATCATTCCAAAAATGGCAGTAAAGGAAGTGCAAGCAGGGAGATGAACTCCCTAGAGGTCAGTGGTGGTGACAGTACAGGTCATAACAAGTCATCCTCTACAGACTAAATGAATCTGGTAAGCCACTGAATGTGTATAGCAGTACTAATTCTACAAATGCATACATGCAATGTACGTGTAGTATGTACGTAGTGCTCACTCTCAACTTACTCTCTGTTAAGGTGGCAAGTGGGGTTAAAAATGATGTTTTTCTTCAATTTTTCAATTTTGACATATGTTTATTTTAGTTGCATGCTAGTTCATATTGGCATAATAGTAATACTCTAATTAGCCATTTTTGGCTAATTTTGGTGTATTATATCACCTTACGTACTAGACTTGTAATATAGCTACATGGATAAAAAAGGAGCCATTTATTTCCACTAGACTTTCTGCAGTGCAAGCTATTGAGCATGCTCAGTTTAGCATGGTCATGTGACCTAAAATTAATGGTCACATGGCAAAACGAAAGTGCACTATCAGCATTTTTTGCTACAAGCAGTGGAAAAGAGGCACTTTGACTATGCCTTTGGGAAAAAAGAGAAAGCGTATGGGCTTTGTTGGAACCCCTTCTTGGAAGAAAAGGAAAGTTGGTGAGAGCTCTCAGTCTTCTTCTTCTTTGCAATGTGGGCAGGGTACTCCTGAGCTATTCAACAGCAATCCATCAGGACAAACCAGTGACTCTGCTGATCATTACAGTGCCTCTTACAAGAAGATATTTGGTGAGGACAGTGATAGTGAAGATGGCAGTGAATATGCAATGGATGATACCGATCATGAACTTGATTGTGAGTCAACAAATAAAGATAGTGATGCCACTCCTACTGGCTTTCGACTAATTGATGTGGAACTACTAACAATGGCGATTTCTCACACACGATGTGAACAGTGTAAAGATGGTAGACTCTCTTTGACGGAAGACGAGACTCAAAAAGCTGGTCTAATGACCAGCCTTTACATTCAGTGTGATAAATGTAAGAATATGATACACATACCCACATCCAAGAAGCGGACCCCAAGAGGAATGTCGTATGAAGTCAATAGGAGGTCTGTTTATGCTGCAGCATCACTAGGACTAGGACACAAAGGTCTTAGTCAATTTTGTGCCTTTCTCAACATGCCTCCACCAGTTCATCACGACTCGTACCAGATGCATCTGAAGCAGATCAGTGAAGCTAGTGTTGCTCATGCAGAAGAGAATATGAAGTCAGCTGTTTCACGTCTCAAGAGCACTCTCAAAGATAGTGGAGATATGATGAGAATGACGATGAAAACGAGGCATGTGTAGATGTTGGTGTTAGCTGTGATGGGAGCTGGCATCGTAGAGGATTTTCATCACTTGTGGGGACTACAGCTGCTATTTCGTTAGAAACTGGCCAAGTGTTGGATTATGAAATTCTCAACAAAGTATGCTATGAATGCCGACACTGGAAAAATGTGCCTGATTCTAATCCAAAGAAGAAGGCATGGGCTGACAAGCACAGTCAAGTTTGTCCCATCAATTACTCTGGATCTGCTCCTGGAATGGAAGCAGCTGGTGCTTGTAGAATGTGGCAGCGTTCAGAAGGAAAAGAACAAATTACGATATACTACTTTTCTTGGTGATGGTGATAGTAAGTCATTTTCTGCTGTTTCACAGGAAGTATCATACCCTGTGGCTAAAATTGATTGTGTAGGACACGTACAAAAACGGCTAGGAACAAGACTACACAATCTAGTGAAGAAAGAAAAATTTGCTGATGGGTCACGTTTGGGTGGCAAAGGCAAGCTCACAAAAGGTCGAATTGACAACATGCAAAACTACTTTGGCCAGGCAATAAGATCACATAGTCATGACCTTGAAGGTATGCAAATGGCTGTGAAAGCAATTCTTTACCATTCTGTTGACAGTGAAAATAGAGAAGAGCAACATCAGTACTGTCCAAAGGGAAAGGATAGTTGGTGTAAATTTCAGAAGGACAAGGAAAATCAGACAGACACCTACAGTTCCAGCAAATGCTTGCCTGCCACATTTCTTTCAAAACTGAAACCAACTTTTGATGATCTTAGTAGTGCAGATTTGCTTAGTAGATGTATCAATGGATACACTCAAAATGCTAATGAGAGTTTACATGGCATGATTTGGAGTCGATGTCCAAAGGCCAAGTCATTTGGAATGCAGCAGAGCAGGTTCAGTTTGCAGTGTCTTCAGCGATCAGTGAATTCAATTCGGGAGCAAAATTCCACACTTCACTTTTGGAATCAATGAATGTCTCTCCAGGTACCTACACAACACTTTATTGTGAGGAACTAGACAGACAACGTGTCTATCATGCTGAAAGAAAGAGTGGAGGAAAATTTAAGAGACGTCGAAAACAGCTACGTAAGCAACGTAAAGGAATAGAAGATACTAACACTCAAAAAGAAGGAGTCACTTACAATCCTGGAGAGTTTTAGACTGTACTAAAACAATAAAAAAAAGCACCTTTTTTTGTGTAATAACTTATGTAAATAATTTTTAAAAATTCTAAAAATCTGAGTAATTAAAATTAAAGTGCTTATACTGATTTTGAGTGAGCAAAAATATTTTTAAAAAAATCTGCATCCTTCTGGCTATTACAAAATTGCAATACTCTTATAGACGTAATCAAATCCATATGAAATAGAAGTATTAGAGGAAAAAATAAATCACTCATTTTGTAACACTACCTTATCATGTTGTGCACCTAAGTTGTCATGTGGCTGCTAGAATCTCCATTGATGTTATTATAAAAAATATACCAGTTAAAAATTTCCCATAAAGCCATTATTTTTAATAATTGTATAATTTGACCTAGCCTAGAATAAATAGAAGGGAATGTATACACTTAGAACCTCAGTAGTGAAAAGTATGAATATAGGAATTAAAATGTCCCAGTTACGAGCAAAAAATGAAAAATATACCCATCTTGCCACCTTAACTTCTTTTCGATCCTCTTCACTTGAAGATGTTGGTGATGAATCAGGGTATCAGAATATTAAAATTAGACCGTGAGATGCAACGTGTTCTAAGCCAGCAGGAGATCGTTATGCAGAAGTTAACAGAACTTGAGTCATGGTTGAGGTCATCATATGAACAGCTGACCTCCACCCCTCGACACCACTACTCCAAGCAAATGTGTTTGACAACACCTAACCCCCTCCAGCAATCAGCATCAACTCCATCGCATCAGGACCCGCCATTCTTTCCCCCAGCAATGGCAGTGTCTCAGTTAGATCCACTTGCTCCAGTCGTTCATCGTCCAGCTGTACCACACTCTCAGATGTTGCAGCCAAAGAAGCTGATCAACAATGACAAGGCTCTATTATCAGGTGCAATTGAAGAAACCTTGACTGCAGCCAATGATGACATTGATCGCTATCCAAACCTAAAAGGAAGTAAACTACCCACTCTAGCTGCATGTCAAGCTAGCAAAAGCAGCTTTCTTTGGGGAGAAAATAATGAAGCAGTGTACTCCACTTTGAGGTAGAGAACTACCTGGTCTCCCAATGGCTGAACTCAGCAAGCTGAAGGTAGCCGTTGTTCTCACACTCCCCAGTATTGAACCAACATAGCAGAGTTCGAGTCAGTGTGGACTCATTGCATTGCTTCCATTGGACAAGCATGTAAGAGACTACGCAACAAGTGACCATTAACTGACTGATACTATTTACTTAGTACAACCGTAGAAATTACATGTATAATATTAATGTTGTCATTAATTTTAAGCAGATGAAAGTTTTCAAGTGACAGCACAAATACAAAAGAGTGTGTGCATGTACTTAGTATCCAGTTACATCTTCTAACTCCATAACTTTAGGAATGACCTTATGTACTTTTTACATTTAATAAAGTCAAAGGTCTCCCAAAACCGTAGAATTCCATTTACCAGCTCATCCTTCGTCTTTTGGCTTTATCTCTCTCCTGATGAACTCCTTTAGCTCATGCCAAAGATTTTTAATGGGGTTGAGGACCGGAGACTCGGGTGGGGTGTGCCACCAATTGACCCCATAATCGTCCTTCCCAAGGGTTGACGTATGCTTGGGGTCGTTGTCTTGCATAAACCTGTGTCCACTTGGGAAACCTTCTTCAATAAATGGCAACAAAGTTCTATCCAGAATTTGCACAAACAATGGTGCATTCATGTTTCCTTCAAAAATGCAGACAGCTGTAGGGCCGCAGATACAGATTCTGGCCGAGATATGTACTTATGCTAGGTGCTTTGGTCTTGGTTTGTTCTTTGGTGGCATTCCTTTCTTCCAGAAACAGAAGCGGCGATGGGACTCAGCTTGAATAGAGCATTCATCCGTAAAAATGACATCATTGAAGTTATCGTTTGGATGATCCAGTGCAAACCGGAATTGTTTTTGCTTGTTTACTGTGCAGATGAGCTGACAATGTGAGCTGCCACGAAAGATCCAACCAAGAGAAACCATACACTAAAGTACAGTTCTAAGTGAGATCGAATAGCACTTGTCATTTAGCAGCCTATGAAGCTGCATCGCCGTTGTTTCGTCGTCTGTTCTCATCTGCTGCTTGACAATCTCCTTTATTTCACCAATTATCTTCGATATTCGATATTCTTCCACTGCCAGGTAGACAATGAATAGTTTCGCTTTCCTGAAACGCTTGATAAAGTTCAAGATCCCTCTCCTGCTAGCTTTAATTTAATGCCTTCTTCCTTAAGTAACTTTGAAATTGCAGGTGCTTTATGACAGGTGTTAAGATACACTACCGAAGTGTTCGGATTATAGCGCCACTTGGAGGATAACGACGGTTTTTGCCCTTATTTATAGCACCAATGGCAGTCTTAAAATTTGTAAAGTGGCGCTTACTAAATGGAAAATGCTATGTTTTTGTATGTAGTGTCCTACAGCAGCAGTCAATAAAAAGTTAACGTAGCGTTTTCCGTTCTACGATCGTGCAACGATACGAGCGTTCTAAAAAACCGAACTGCAAACGTGCGCGCGCATGCAAATAATATACCGTACGGTACAAAGGTGCGATCGTTTGAGAAGTGTTGAGATGTTCGCACGTTGGTATTAAAACGCAGCGAGCTGGGACTTACATTGTTTCAACAGTACGAAAAACTCTCGAGACTCAATATCATCTAATCGAAACTTTTGTTCCATTTCTATCAACGAACTTTTGATCGCCGCGAGTTCAACATCGGTACACTGTCTACAGCCATGGCATTTAGAAAAGAACTCAAGAATCTCCGTGACAAGAAAAGTAAGTGCTACAGTACAGGGTAACTCTTAGTGAATAAATATTTAGCTGAAGAGCAATAGCTCTATTCGCTGTCCTTCAAGCTGGCTCAGCTATGTTTCAACAGTATAAATGTGGGCACGGTGTTATTAAATTTTATTTTACTCAGAGCGCTACTGTTTGATATACTGGCCGGAAGAAGAATGTTATAGTGAAGTGATGGAGTCTAAAGTTGTGGAGCCAAGGGAAGAGAGTGTTGGAGCAGTAGCTAAAGTGAAGCAAGCAGGCAAAGTCTATTGTGGAAGTATCGTTGCTGTTGGAATCAAAGCAGAGATTGAGAAGAAATGGAAGGAACTGGAAGGTGGTGATGATTCTGACAAAGCAACGAGGGAGGTGGATAAAGGTTCATATGCATGCTAAGCATAACAGTGTGTGTGTGTGTATGTGCATGCATATTGTATGTGTATAATGTTATAGTACATGTACATGTAGACATGTCGTGCATGATGGTGTGATGCTATGTGTTACTGTACTTGTACTCGTACCTATCGACAGCTGAAGATGAGGAAGAATCAAGAGGTACTGTACACAGCAGCGAAGCAAGTGTAACAGAAACCAACAAGGAGAAAGGTATGTCTCATGCAAGTACATGTACGCATGTACATAGGCTATTCATCCTTAGTTCTCTTGCGTATTGTGTATAAACACATGTACGTGCAACATTATGCATGTGTGCATCAATCTTCATTTTATTGTTTACAGGTAGAAAGAGGCCTAGAGGACAAGGATCAGATGAAGGAAAACCGAAGAAGAAGAAAGCTGAAGGTTAGTGATGTGCTCTGTACTTAAATATGTGCATGTATGTATACATGTACATGCACATGTACATGTATATATCTCACCAGCCCCAATACTCCCCTCCTTCCATCCAAATATCTTGCTATCCAATGATTATTTATCCCATATTGTGTTGATATTATCTTATATCAATTGTACAATTCAAGTGAGCTCAAAATGAAATAGAAAGGGACAGAAAAAGAATTAAGATCAAACCTGAAGGTTAGTGTATATGCAAACCTAGCTTATGTAAATTTTGTGTATGTACTATTTAACTTTTGTCATCTTATTCTCAGCCAAGATCCTTGAAATAATGCCTCACGACCATAGTGTACCACCCCATTCAATATCTTCTACTGCGATAGTTCAATCTCAGGAACAGTCACAGTCCTCCCCCGCGGCAGCTCAACAGTCACAGTCCTCCACTGCGGCAGCTCAATCCCAGCAACAGTCACAGTCCTCCACCGCGGCAGCTCAATCCCAGCAACAATCTTCTCCACAACCAGGACCTTCTGGTATAGCAGCTCAATCACAATAGCCATACACTACTGTGGGAGAGTTATACAGTGTTTCCATTGTGTCCTCACTCCCATCACCTGCATGCTGGGCGCTTCGTGAGTGGTATCTCTGTCTCACCTGTTAAGCCCAAGGCACCACATGAAGGTGTTGAATCACTAACTCTAGAAACAGAAGTACAAGAACTCCTAGACCGAGTAACTAGTTTGGAAGAAGGGCACACACACGTGATCGAGATGCAAAAATTTATTCTTCAAAAGCAGAACGAAATTTTAAGCAGACTTGTACAACTAGAAAACAATCAGTCTCACCACCATCACCGGATGTACAGTTTTGATATGAACAAGACTATTCACTCGAACTTGATGATTCACCTATGTACATACCTCCTCCACCATCTCACCCACCTCCAGTGCCTGCAGAGACACCACTATGGCCTCTACCACCAACACATTCCCACCACCGTGCAAGGCATCAGCCAGCATAGTGTGCTCAATCAGAACATCTACATGTACCACCAGTGCCCCTCCAACCAACAGCCGATCTGCAACTAACACCAACACCCCCATCACTAGGACATGTACAAACATCTCATCCATCACTAGGACATTTGGCACCAGCTCGAGTGCACCCTTCATCACAGCCACTGGCTATGTCATCACCATCCAACCAAGGTCAGAGTCAATGCACCCGTCCACCATTCCGCCAGGTTCAGCCATCAAGTCTGCCGGATAACACCATTCAAAGAAAGAAGAAGAAGCCTCCAAACCAGCCACCCTTGCCGTCCTCAGCCATCGACACGTCCTCACTATTGCCAGTGGACGCTGTCATCAGGAAAAACTAAAAGCTTCTGTGTGAGATCAAGCTTCCACCCTTGGCTCAGAAGCTTGCTAAGGATGCCTACTTTGGTGAATCGGTTATGTTACAGTGTACTGTGGCTGGTGAATGGGACCTCCCTGTGCTTCCGGAGCAAGAGCTGAAACAGCTGAAGAGAAAGCTGCTTTCTCTCTTCCCACAGTACTGGCGGTCCCCCTTCGAGTTTGAAGCGCAATGGAGGCATGCTGAGGAGTCAATCGGCCAAGCATGTAAAAGACTGAGAGCCAACTCCAGGAAGATTTTGTAACAGTTGCCTATCACTAGTGGACATACATGTACATGTACTCAGGACATCCTATGATAAGTTGTTAGTATTAGGTACATAATATTATTAAATTTCATTATTATCGATGTTAACTAATAATATTATTATTGTTACTGTTGTGGTTAATGAAGTTGTGATCAGAGAAACATAATGTACTTGCTATGGGATAGGTAATAGGTACATACATGTATGCATACATAGAATATGACTAGTAACCTGTAGCAGCTCCTTCTAATACTATTACTTTAGGTATAACCTTTCTAAGATGTCCTATATACTTTAAGCACTTTGACCTGTCCATGGTTCCCCAAAATCTTAGAATGCCTTGGATTAGCTCCTCCTTCACTTTAGGCTTGACCTCTCTTCTAATATACTCCTTCAGTTCATGCCACATGTTTTCAATAGGGTTGAGATCTGGGGACTCGGCAGGAGTTTTCCACCAGTTCACCGCATTCTCGCTCATCCACTCCGCAGTATAGCCTGACCTGTGTTTGGGATCATTGTCCATCATGAACTTGTGGCCATCAGGGTAAACTGCTTCAATGAATGGTACCAAAGTCCCCTCCAAAATACTCACGAACATTTCCTTCTTCATTATTCCTTCAAATATGCAAATCCCAGTTCTTCCTCGCTTACTGATTCCAGCCCAAATGTGCACTAATTAGTCGGATGCTTAGGCCTATGCAGTACAATGACATGTACAATTTCAGATTAAATTTAGCTCGAGTACCATCCACTATTAAAATATTAATACTAGCTATCTCACCTTGGTTTTGGACGAAGAGGTTCACCGCGCTTCCTGCAAGCAAATCTCCTGTGGCTCTCCATCTGAACTGAACATTCATCAGTCCAGATGACATCCTGGAAACAATCACCGAGGTGCTGCTGGGCCCATGCCAGTCGCTTCACTTTGTTGCTTCTTGAATAAGTTGGCAATAGGCGCTGCCACGAAACGTCCATCCCAGATATGTTCTACATCGAAGTATCATGCGTAGGGAGATCGAGTAGCCCTTCTGTGTAAGGAGGCGGTGAAGCTGATAAGCAGTTGTTTCATCGTCGGCTCTCATCTGCTCTTCTACTATCTGCTTGATTTCAGCCGTGATCTTCGATGGATGGCCAGACCCAACTCTCCTTCTGATTGATCTCGTCACTTCATATTTCTTCAAAAACTTCCAATCCTAGAACAATTTAGATCTTCCTTGCATAGTTCTTTTGCTATGGCGGGAGGTTTGAGGCCTTATGAAGCGAAAAATAGAATGCGTTGCTTCTTGTACGTCGAGAAAACCATCTTTCACACGTCAAATCTAACCGTGCGGTAGGCGTGACGGTGGAAAACGATCATGCGCGCGAGCCGCGTTATGAGACCAAGAATGGAAGTGCGCTGATAATTGTGGCGCTGACAAGAACGGTGTGAAAACTAATCGCTTGGTGCGTTAGTACGATTGTACAACGCAACCCAACGTTAAATTTTTTTGACCGCTACTGTATTTATTAAGCGCTACTAGCAACTTACAAAGTATTTTTTGACTCCAAAGAAGCGCCAACTAAAGATTAGAATTATTTTTTTTGGTGCTGTAATGTGGACATTTATAGTATTCTCTGCTTGTGTAATTACTGAAGACCATCTGCATGTATTTGTATTACAAATTTATAAACTTTATCAAGGCTTTCTCTCTCACGTTACAATAGCACACTACAGTTATATGTATCTTACCTTCTTCAACTGAAGCTTGCTCTCCGTACGTCCTTCGAATCATTTAACGTTTTCACACAAAAGTTTTCACATGTAGCATAAACTAGGTAGCTTTATTTAGAAACAGCGCAATAATTACGTAACATTAACGTAAGTACGTACGCACCTTGTACCTTGTACCTTGTACGCATGTGTTCAATATGCATGCAATATGCGATGGTACAGAAACGCAGGCAGAACGGTACGCTGTGTTGCTTCCATTGAAAACTAGGGTAGTACGTACGAGAACAAAACGGGAACTTTTTATTGATAGCTACTATAGGACATACACATGATCCCTTATACTATTACATTATTCTAACTCAAAGAATCCAGGGAGCGGAAACTCAGATCAGGGGTGGGAAATGCCTGTGCTCCCCACCCTCTAATGAATCCCTAATATGGATGCCATCTCCACTTCCAGACTGGCATTGATTTATCTCTATTTTCGAGGAAGTTTGTTCCCAAGGCATTCCTGTAAATGAACAACAGTATAGCTTTTCTACTCTGTACCAGCTTGGTGGTGCGCTGCCTAATGCATATTCACACGGGCTTAGTACACAAACACATGCTACTTTAATTGTACTTCCAAAGCTATTCGTAAGCACATTCAAGAATGTAGACTTGATGCATATTTCAAACCTTGCAACTGTTCTTTGATGTATGCAGCCGCTAAATTAAAGCACATACTGTATTTCCTTAATAAAATACTGGGGCGCTTATTTACTAGCAGCGGTTTTTGATATGGTGTCAAAATGAGGCTTGCGTTCATTTGGGTTAGCATTTATAAAAAAAATTAATGAGAACACACTATATAATGACAGTGCAAAATAATTGGTGGATATCAGTCAATTTCCATGCATTTATCACTCACTTCTTCTTGTGGTTGGTCATCATGTCCTAGCATACAAACTATAGCTACAGCTACAATGCAGTGTGGTATTGCAGCTGCAGTACTCAAGCTACTGTATTGCCTGCATACCTCTGGGTTATGCAAACAAACCACAGAGGTGTAAGGGGTGGTAGTTCTCAAGTGTTTGTCATGTCCTAACTTTTGTGGATACTCACCACAGCCACATTTACAGTTTGAATATTACAGACCACTCATCTGAGTCACTATGCTATACACTATTAGAGTACCACAAGGCTGTAGCAACTGCCTAAACTCGATGGGCCATGGTACACATAACCAGATATGTGTACAAAAATGTCCAACCAACTCTGGCTTTGGCTGGCCATCACGACCAGCCAGATTTCAATCCTTATTTGCACTCTGTATAACCAGAATCAGGTTTTTGTCTCGCCCAAAAATTTAGGGGGGGGGGGGGGATGAGAGAAATTGAAGGAATGGGCTGCCTTGGCGGTCCAAGGGGGTGGGTGCGGGAAGCTAAAGCATAAATTAATATTAATTTTCCCATACAGGCACCTACATGTAAGTAACACTTCAACATAATTAGTCTTGATGTACAGACAACCAACCATGAGCAGCTGCTCCAAGTCCAGAATCACTCAGAGCTGTTTTCAACGACTCAAGCGTAGCAAAGTCCGTACTTCCTCTGCTGTCCCCGGGAGCCCACTGGATCCATTCTTCCAACAGTGCTCCCAGTAACGAGATTGGTGCTCCTTCACTCAGGTTTGGACGAGCTGCAATGTTGGACAGCTCACCCGGTAGAAATTCTAGATTGAATCCAATTTCTCTCCACTTGAAGGCATGCTTCTTAAGCTGTCGAAGCAAACATGGAATGTCCCTTTCAGTCAATCTTAGACCTGCAGAATGAAGCAACAAAACTACAATAAATACATCATTAAAGGAATTGTGATATAAATGCACACGTAGCCTCAACCTCACAAACCGAGGGAAGTTCAACCTGGTCTTGATAGCGTGTGCATGTGCATATACATGTATGTACACTAAAAATTTTTGTATGTCATGCACAAGTATGCTAGGTCACACACATAAGTGTGGCCTAGCGTGAAGCACAAAATGTAAGGATTGCAAACACGGCATAGAAAAGAAGGGACAGTGGCCATATCCACGCTGTGTAAACTCTGATACATTTTCGAGGTTGGCTGGCAGTGTGTGCACGGTATAGTGCGGTAGTTCGCAGCAATTTTTTTTTTATTTTCGTGCAGTGTGATAGCAGATATGCACATACGTGTATTGATGTTTACGTGGAGGTGGTGCCAAGATGTTTATGTAATACTACGCAATAGCACACAAATAATTTGTGACCCACTATGGAAAAACATACTACTCGCATAAATTTAAAGATCCACGATTTTGGTATCATCGCGTGCAGAATTTTGTGTAGAATGCAACCTTTCAAGAAGGAGGTCCCAAATAGGCTCTTAGGCCGAGTTATGGCCTCTACAATGTATACGGATAACCCGCACGCGGCATGCGATTTCTTTCGAGAAATGGAGCATTGAAGCTGTACATAGGGAGAACTTGACTGCTTCTTTTCAACCGTCAACAGAGTGGCCATTGAACATATCTGTAGAACTTTTAGGCACGAGTGGTATGTTATATCATAGCGGGTCATATTTAGCACATGTGCATGCAGTCAGTACCAGGCTCTCTTTCTCCTCCCCTTCCCAAGAGCCTGGGTATGAGGCTAAGAAAGGAGAAAACATGACTTTCGGTACCATTGGGTTGGTTTGTAAATGACCCTTTCTGTGTGTATCAATAGGCCATTTAGGTCTAAAATTACTTGTAGAACACGATTGAGAAGGTTAGAAGTTTTGAAATGGTTCCATTCTCGAGATATTTTTGTTTTTGTAATGTACTACGCCTATGTAACGTCCAGGCCATCCCTACTCATAGGGTCTACCGACCCTGTGATAAATACATTTTTTCATTCGTCAATTTAACTAACATGCTCACGATTTTGATGGCGCAATAGGTAAAGTGTTATCATACAAGTATTAATGCCCATAACCTCCTTGTGCATGCTCCGAAATAAAAAAAAAATATCTCAAAGTGGAGAACAATAATAGGGACAGGTGGGGATAAGATACAAGTAATTAAGTTTATACGGTCTCAATTATGCATGGTGTTTTTTAAGCGGTGTTCTTTAATAAACACATGCTTGCCACATAGGAAGCTGTGGCTGGTATCTGGTGGTTAGCAACTTCAATGGTATGCCCCAGGGGCGGATCCAGGATTTGAGGAAGGAGTGGGCACAATAAAGACGTGCGCGAAGCGTGCGCACAAAATGTTAGGCCACACACCCAAAATCGATAAACTACGCCACCTATTTGCCGCGATCGCCTGCTTTCTGGCAGCAAAATGCTCCTTTTCGATGAAGTTTTGAACTTCTGAGCAGAGCTTGGTATGTTTTGTGAAAGAATAAGTAGTATACACTATAGAATGTTGAAGTTTATAGATCGTTTTCAATAGGAAGCTCACAGCTGAAGGGGGGGGGGGGGGAGGATTGGCCCCCTGTTCCCTTCCCCTGTATCCGCCCCTGTGCCCCCTCACCCCACCTGGGCCTCCTATTTTGGGGATGTCCTGACCAGAAACCACATTACCACTTGGAATGGCCTCATTCTCCAATATGGAGGGACTAGAGGAAGTAGGGCAACTCCAAAGTGCTTGCCTTGTTGACGGTTGAATCACAAGTGTGTAGAGACTGTCTATACACCGTAAAAGTTCTAATTACAGTGCCACTCTAATGTAAGCGCCATTTGACATTGGACAATATCATTGTTGTTCTAATTATAGCGCCAAAGTACAGTCAAAGATACAAAAACTGGCGCCTTAAGTAATTTAACGTTCTAATCGGAGTGCCAAGTGCGGTTTTGAATTAATTTTTTTGTGCTGTAATTAGAACTTTTACGGTAATACAAATAATTAGTGCATACTAGAGAATCAAAAATGAACACTCAAAAAGTTTTACGAAATACCTTCTTCTGCCATAGTACGTTCACTTTCTTGTTCATGAATATCACCATGTTGAATGGAGTACAGAGATGGAACTAGACGGTAAAATGGAGTACAAATTATGCCTCAGGAGCAGAAAATAATGTCATAGATCTACTATATAGTGGGCTTGCCATATGTACCAGTGTCATATGAAGATAGGGACCCCCAAATTGGGGACCCCAGATCCCTATTTTCATAATATTTTAGGGACCCCTGGGTCCCCATTCTCAAAGGATTTTGGGGACCCTCTTGTACGAGTAAATTTACGTCATCATTTCTATCTATGAATATCATTATAGTCCTCATAAACTGGCTTTTCAAAAAACCATGCGGGCGGGTGACAAGAAACTAATGATTTATTTGGAGTGGCCTTATACACAAGAGATACTTGAAGAGTAGATTGGCATTTCAGACCGCAGACAATTGTAGAGCGCTGACAACCTTTACCAATAAAAGATTGCTAAGGCCACTCCAATATGATTCACTGTTTCCCCTTTCATCAGAAAGCCTGGGGCATGCGGGCGGACGGTTCATTATCCATTATTCATTATCACTACACGTATTAGAGCGCCAGCAACATTGACGACCCATGCCAAAGCTACTGTTAGACAACGAGATAGGAGCGGGTATACTAATACACTATAATGAACAAAACAGTCTGCACGCAGGGGTATGGATTTGGCCTGATTTCTTTACATGCACGCGCGCCGCAGCGCCCACGCTCAATTATGATGTCAGCACGAGTGGTTAATTAAGTTCAATTAGTATCTCCATTGACTGTCTACGGAGCGCTCTTACCGCACGCGCGATAAGTAATTGTTTTGCCGGGAACGGGCACTGTACCCGCCAGAATCCAGTCCAGAGTTAACAAAATCCAATCTTCAAGTTGATTTTTCTTCCTTTCTGCACGGAGTTATACTACCCCAAGGCCACACACTGTAGTACTGATGGTAAGGTAAGTATACGGAGAGTTAGAAAGGTGGGAGTGGCTTTGCCCAAAAACGAGCAAAAATCAAAGTTGGCAGTAAACATAAATTATCAAAAATAGGGGTATAAACTTTATTATACAACAACAAAACTATACAGGGTATGAAACTGAGAAATGTTTTGTATCTTCATGGGGTCCAGTAGTCTTCATCTGTCCTGTGTTGGAGCTCCAGGCCTCTGTTTAGCAAGAGTAGCATGGCCGCGAAATATCGTCGATTTTTCGATAATCGAGGGTGCTGTATCTCACTATCTGTAAGAAGTCAGGGTTATTCAGTCATACACACACTTCTTTACATGCTTAACTAATGTTACATCCAGCTAAAACAGCTTCAGCTACCTTTGCCCAAAAACGAGCAAAAATCAAAGTTGGCCAAATTGCTAGTTCAGCGTTTCTCGTGAAAAATCGGGAAAGACTAAAAATTTACAGAAATACTGAACATCATACGAAAATATAATCTTACTTCTTACCTCGAAGCACCTATCCACCCTTCAGAGCCGTTCTTGTGAAGAAAAAACATGCTGATATTGTAGCTACTCCATTTCTTGCACACTCGCATGGTCAATTTATGATGACGTAATCGGGTAAAGAAATATTGACCCCTGCGTGCAGACTGAAATTTGGAAATTGTAGAAAGGATGTGGGCGGGAAATGGGAAACAAGTAATCACATTGGAGTGGCCTAAATCACCACTTCCATTGTGTACAGACAGTTAGGCTAGCGGCTAAGCCATTTTTCTACCCAACCACTAACTTTTCCTAAGGCCACTCCAATATGATTCACTGTTTCCCCTTTCATCAGAAAGCCTGGGGCATGCGGGCGGGCGGTTCATTATCCATTATTTATTTATTATCACTACACGTATTAGAGCGTCAGCAACATTGATGACCCATGCCAAAGCTACTGTTAGGAGCGGGTATACTAATACACTATAATGAACAAAATTTGGAAATTGTAGAAAGGATGTGGGCGGGAAATGGGAAACAAGTAATCATATTGGAGTGGCCTAACAATAATGAGCTCTGCTGACCCCAGTAAATTCATGGCAATCGCCGATTCTTCAAGTTTTACTATGAACATCAAACTAAATAGGGGGGTGACCCCAAAATCATAATGAAAATGGGGATCCGGGGTCTCCAATTTCATGGGGTTCCCAAATTTTATAATAGGTATCAATGATAAAGAAATCTAATCGTCTACTAAAGATATCTTACCTTTCAGAGACGCACGATCAATTTTTGCAAATGCCTTCGACAGTCCACTTTCTGGTCATGTGATCTTCATGTGATGCCGGTGTTCATCGCACACGAGTCGAAAGTTTGAGCAGGTCTTTTGTAAATCTAGAAAAAAGCTTGTTAGCTGGTGCTAGTTATGAGTTTTTCTCGATCTTAGTCTCGATCAGACCGCTCCCAACGCAGTGTTTAGTTCTTTCAGGATAAATACGCGGAGGGTAGTGATAAAAAGGGGAACGGGAAATGAGGAAATGGGAAACGGAGAAATGTGGAAATGAAGAAATGAACTGGAAATGGTCGTCATTTGACTTGAAACTAAGAGACTCATAAATTGTCCTGATTTGTGAGCTAACTATAGGCTCAGCTCAGATTATCCAGGCACGCCATTTGATCTGGTATTAAGGATTTTGACAGCTCTACCTGCACACCGTGGTACCCCCTATTATCTTTGGTGGGCAACGGAGGAAACCGAAAACCGAAACTGAAAACTGAAGCGGAAAGCGGAAACGGAAAAGCTGAAATTGGGAAATGGTCGTCAACATTCGTTGCGCTAATGGCACCTTCTGCGCATGCGCGATCTGTTTGGGGCTAAGAAATGGCAATGCCAGCGTCTTTCAGCTTAGCCTGACAGCTGGATACAAGATTCCTGGCTCGACCTAAGCTTGAGGATTAGGTTTAATATTATACTAATAGTGGCGAGAGGTAGAGGTCTAGGTCACTGTTGGCTGCTAGCACAGCACACCACCTCCTAGCTATGTGTGAATAATTATAATTACAAAGACTCCAATATGGCACCCAGACTCTGGGCCAGAATATAAGATACTGAATGCTAGACCAGGCAGTAACATATTTTGAAGTTGGTGAAGGAAGTCCAGAGTGACAAACTAAAATTATATCAGTATACTCAGTGGCTTAGAGGTGATTATGGCCCTTATTCAAGGTCAAAAGTGGAGTCAAAATCTGTTATTATTATTACCATGCTAAGCAGCAAAAGTCTACCAAATAAAGAATCGCACTAGTACTGTTTCAAGTGTTACAAACATGTATGTCTTCAATAGTCCTCCAATCCCTAATGCTGTTGAATTTTAAGTAATGGTATCCGCTGGCCGCTAAAATCTGAAGCCCTATCGAACTGAATCAGAATACAAGATAGCTATACAAGGCTTCATTCAGGGGAGGCCGCAAGGCTTCATTCAGGGGAGGCACCCTCCCCACGAAACCCCCCCCCCTCCCCTCGTATTAGCTATCACACGCATAAAGCCAAGAAATCACCGTAATGTGAATAATCCTATAGTAGTGTAAGATACTAAAGGTCTATATATTACTTGGCTTGCAAGTTCATATATTCTGGAAAGTGTATTATGGTCATCAAATTCAATCATATTGGGTAGAGTTTTAATTAAGGATAGGTGGATCTAATGGGTGTGTTCTAGGTCCCTGACTCCCTGGAACTGTTCGGGAAAAATTGGAGCTGATCCTACATGGAGCAGGAGCATGCTCAGTCACATCAGCACCTGCCAGTAGAGTGGGTGTGGTCAATAAAGCATAGGTATGCTGAACAGAAAATTCACGATTTGTACAGCTATAGTAATCCATTCTTTACACTAAGTCTTCCTATTCAGATTTCGCATGAATGCCAATCTTTCAATAAAAGTGTAACTGTTACAGTGTTGCAATAATAGTCTGTATGCATAATAGCAATAATAATAATTATTGTTATGTCCAATTAATAAGAGACAATGCATGTAAGGGGACAAGCACAACAAATTGAATACCGTACATAAAGTATGGAAAATTTGAAAACTTGCATACACTTTTCTAGTCGAGGTTAGTAATAATGGGCGGTATTGGAAATAGTAGCTGACAGTGTTGTGCAGAAAATATTGTGGTATCACGGTATCCATGGTATGTAGGATATAATATTATAATTATGGTAATGTATATGCTAAAATTTGACAATCAAGCATTAATGGCTACGACATCGGCACTTTTCAAATCTGATTCATAGGGCGATTTATATATTATACTCTCGTTTATAAGGATGGAAGCAAATTATGATGACAACTACGGTTTCACAGTATTTGTATGGTTTAATGGTTAATAGTCAATACCTCGGTATCACAGTATGGACGGTATATTGTCCATTACTAGTCGAGGTGTCGTAAATCGCTCCATATTATTATACATACACAGTGCATGTTGTGGGGGCCACTAATACAAGTTATGGGTGTGGCTTTGCATGATTACTGAATTTCGTGACCACATGCAATTATTCCGCTTTTGTAGAGGTCGTATTTCAGTGGCCTATATATACAACTAAAGTCATAATATTATTACATCCCCAGTAGAAATTTACTTTTTTGTGGTTATGAGGTAATTATGGTGTAATGTATGATGAAACCTATGGTGTAATCTATGAGGTAATTATGTGAAAATTTAGGGCCTCGATGGAGCCTTTCTGAGACTTGAAAAGAAGTAAATATGTAGAGTATCTGACGTATGTATCCAGCGAATACCTTACAAACTGTGTCTTACTGTCTCCGAGAAGTATGGGCCGTCCGACTTCACTCTCTCATTTGACTTACGTAATCCCGTGTATAAATATAGTGCGCGTGCTCTATTTATAACCGCAATCCGGAGTTCGCTCTGTTTGTTGAGTTTGTCTCTGTTATCATCTGGAGTTTTAATACTGTGCTTGCTGAGTTTGTCTCAGAAGTTAGTCTCTCTTATCTGGAATTTTAATACTGTGCTTGCTGAGTTTGTCTCTGAAGCTAGCGTGATCTGGACTCCAGGAGTTTTAAGGTACCATTAAATTGCGTGGGCGTGAGGTGGGGGATATGACACCTAAACCACATCAAAGTCGTTAGTGAGGTGCATGTTGTGTAACCACGCCCTTTTAATTGCACAGGTCTCAGGGGTGTGGCTGCTAGAGCCGGAAGTGTTCATTTAATATCCTCCATGGACCGGAAGCCGAGCCGGAAGGGAGGGGCCAGGCCACGCCCAAAACAGCCCCACCCTGTTCCCCAAGGACCACCATTCTCAATCAAGTGCCTACTAACCACCGGATGTCCACCGGAAGCCCACAATCAATCCCAATTAAAACACACAGCTTCCTCAAGGCCAAAACACACACAAACACTTGGAGGCCGTTCTGCCACACCGCCCACGCAAGAGCTCACCTCATTTCCTGTGTGGGCGGAGTAACAACACGTCATCGCAACCACATCCGCTTCAAACCATCGTCAGCTTCCATCCAGCCGTACAGGCCCCCTCGATCGCACCGCCGTACAGTGCCTCATTAACAGACATGGCCTCACCTTTGACCTCCTGCCACGCCCCCAAAGCCTCCTCGCGGGGTTCAAAGGTCACCACCGCTTCCGGGACACGCCCACCTATCGCCGAGGCCAAGTCCCAGGCGCCGATGTCCAAGCACTGGCCCGTGAAGCCACGCCCAATCGGAAGCAATAAAACCTGCATTAACGCACACGCACACACTCCACACAGTGCCAGGAACACGCCCACATGCTTAATTAGGCCTAATAAGCTTTTTTTTTTTTTTTTTTTTTTCAAGGAGACCAGAACACTAAGCAGAAAAAAATTATCTGAAAACCACCACATAGTTGAGCCGTATGCATAGTAGAGCCATACAATGCAAGCAGGCAGCCTATACATCAATTTTGACCAAAGTGGGTAATGGTCGTCACGCTGATGTGCGCACGTGGCCCCGCCCCTCACGTAGCGCGTGGGCGGAAAACATTGCAAATGCATGGCTTCCTATACAAACATATATGGGATAACTTCAAAGGGCCGTAACTTTAATTCCAAGGTGTGAATCAAAGTTCCCCAAGATCAAATCCTTAGTTTCGACTCATTCTGCGTGCCCATATAAAAATTGTGGCATAATATGCTTTATAGACCCCTAAGACTTTTCTTCTTCCCTATTCCTTTTTTCTTTTTTTCTACTTAGTGTATAATTAGTGTTTAATTTTTTTTAAGTCGTTGCGGTTAATAGTTAAGAAAGAATGCTTTGATCTTGCTTTGATGTGGGCAATTACCGGCCTTTTCTTCAGGGGCCACTTCCGGTCGCTAATTACACGCGCATAATCATCCCTGGCCGATTCTGGACACGCCCACCTTCGACCAAAAGCACTCGTATGGCCTCTTCGGCCACGCCCCTTCACGATTCGCTAATTGAATTAGCCATTCCTGACGCTCACGCCCACGCAATTAAATGGTACCTTAAAACTGTGTGTTTCGAGTCAGAAGCGACTGTGCCACGGTTCTGGCCGATCCGGTGTCACGGGGATTTGGTACCCCCGTACCCCTGGTACTACGTCACCGGTGAATCGGTACCCCGTGGTATGAAATCACCACCTCGAGAGCAAGCTATCACGGTGATTTAATACTCTGTTGTTTTGGTACCCTGGTACACACTTCGAAGACCAATGGTGTTCTGACACTCCCGGTGAATTAGTACCCCCATGCATGCATGGACTGGTGCGATCGATGTCGGTTGGTTCCCCAGCTTGAAGCTGAGCTATTGGATATTACATGGATACTAGCTAGCTATTTAGCATGGATTTTATGTCGGCGTGCTATGTGGATGCTCCAGAGTTTGTGCTTCCGTGGTACTCTCAGCTAGTGAATCATGAACCCCCTATAGCTACAAGTCATACCCGGTCTGCCTTAAAATCTTCATGATTATAGATCAAGAATAAAAAATAATTATTATAAGGAGGTTAAAGTTGGACTGACAGTTCAAGAGTGTTGCGATACACTCCTTAGTCGAAACGCACACATCACCTAGCTGTCCTCATACGTACTGTCGTAAACTTCACCATGTTTGACTTGCAGCCTATGATGGTGACACACACCAAGTGTGAATCATACATATTCAGAATTTGAACGAATGATGGTTCACTTTGAATGAAGGATAGTGTTCTTGCCAGATCAACATTGTGTAAGTCAGCTGCATTAGGAACCTTTTTTCAAGAGTGTTTGACCCGCATTAGCTAATTAGTCGATCATTCAGTCACCCTCGTTCTTGTTGCAGTCTGTCTAGGTCACCTTGTGTTTAGCTTCTTATAGCACTGGTAGTACACACTCTGAAGTGGAAGAATCATTTTCAATGTCTATAGTCAGATCGTAGCTTTTATCTTGGACAGATTTAGGCTGCTCTTGCTGTCTCTTCGCTTTTGCTCTATATGCTGGTGTACCAATTGAATAAAGCCTTTTCAATGGAGAAACATTTTCATCCTTCATTTCTGAATCATCTTCAAGCTTCCGTCCCCTGCACTTATCTTCTTGATGCTGTAGATACCACGACACACACACAAGGTAGGAAAGGTTGACAAGGTTATCAATACACAACACATACATGTATATGCATGCGCACACACACATGCATGTAGTCATTGTCTGGAAGTAGCCTCAAGAGAGAGTCCCAAATGTGGCTGGAGCTTGTGTTAGGCATTAGTGATGAATATTCAGCTTCTTTTAGATGGGTTATTTTTAGAAAGTCTAAAAGTAGACTATACTGTCACAAGCTTGGGAAAGGTGAAAAGGTCATTCATTAATACACATGCACACACAGGGTACATACCATTATAATATGGGTGGTCAGGGAGATTGTCCCATTATTTTTGATTTCTTTAAGGATAGAATCGTTACTCCTACCATAATCAGAGATTTTAACCTACATGTAGGGTACATGTGAATGACTTACACACATTATCATAGCATACATGTAGCTAGAGTAAGAGTTCTGTAGCTACCTGGATATTATCTGCATTGAGTTTCAACATTATTACATGAGGTCTGGGTTCCAGTGATGTCGACTGCTAACTCCTCCGAATAAATGGGGACAGAATTAGCACCATCAGAGGGTCCATCGCCGACAGACTCGTCCTGTGCTCGAGCTTCCATTTTGCAACACTTCGCCGGGAGGTCACGCTCCGCCCAACACGATAGCACTGGACTCCCTCGCGCTGGTGATCTGGTACCCGAGGCCGGGTGCTATTTCACCGGTGATTTCGCACCCAAAACGAAAAAAATCATAGTGGTGAAATGCTAGCTACCCCTCGGGGTACTATATCACCGGTGATTTGCCACCGGGGGTACGAAATCTAGGGGGGGTACCTAATCACCGTGACACCGGCGCTATCTACTGTGCTTGTCTCAGAAACTTTCTAATCTGTTGCTGTATTGTCATAGTTGACAGTCGCTCTGAGTCTGTGTAGCTGTTCTCTCATCAATCCTATATCTTGGAGGCCGAGTGAGAAAATGGTCTACAAGCCCTGTCCTCAGTGTGGTAAGAATAACCATCATAACAAGATAAAGTGTGCTGAGTGTGGTGTGTGTTTGAGAGCTGGTAAACCTGGGAGACCCAAAAAGACAACTAGTGATAAAAAAATAGCCCAGGTAGACCCTGCAAAGAAATTAATGTACTGTGCCCGTCATGTGGACATTATAATGATCTTTGCAGGGTGAGCAAGTGCTCTATTTGTGATGAAAGTTTAGTGGGTAAGGGAGGTAGACTGGAAGAAACATCAACTGTGTGTTGTCCCTCCTGTAGTCATGTGAATGAAGCTAAGAGAACCAGCTGTAGTGTGTGTGAGTGTGCGTTAATTGGTAATCCTGGTCGACTGGAGATGAAATTAAGCGCACATTGTCCCTCCTGTGGTCACATAAATGAAGCTACGAGAGCTACCTGTACTGTGTGTGGATGTACTTTAATTGATAAGGGTGGCCGACCGGAGGCAAAATCAACCACGCCATGTCCCTCATGTGGCCACTTAAATGCAGTGAAGAGAATCAGCTGTAGTGAATGTGAGTGTGCTTTAATCAGTAAGGGAGGTCGGCCAGAATTAAAATTAACCGCACCTTGTCCCTCATGTGGTAAGACTAATTGTAGTGACCATGTTAGTTGTTCTATTTGTCATGAAATGAATGATGCTGAAAGGCTTGTATGTAGTAATTGTAGTCAACCTCTTAAGCAACGTGTCCTCAGAGGTAGACCTGTGGAAAGGAGGGAAATCTGTCAAAATTGTTTGCAACCCAATAGTTTTGCAAATACAATATGTACAAGGTGCAGTGAACCAGTAGCTGTCAAAAGAATCAGAAATAACAAGGCATCTTCTGATGTAAATGTGGTGTTTAATCCCTCAGTTGAGTTGCCAAGCGAATGGGACACATCCCAAGAGAGTATAAATCTCAGTGAAGAATTATTAGCTAAGCTGAAAAAGAGGTGCATGCAGCAAAGAGCGTTTGACAAACAAGCCTTAGTTGATGGTATGTGTTACAACTGTGGACGTGTTTTGTGGTCCACCACATTGATCACCCCTCCTAATGGGATGGATGCTGACAGTGCTCCAGCATCAGCATACCTACAAGCTGTGCCTAATTGTAATATCAGCTTTGTAGCTAGTAATGAAGCAACTTCTGATGAGAAATGGTTTTGTTGCTCATACTGCAAAAAAGGATGTGTTCCTATAGAGCAGCATGTTGGGGATATCTTCAATAAAGACGGTAGTGTGAAGCCAATTTCTGACTGGGATATGAAGAAACCTGACCCCATTTCAGCACTAACTAGCAGCTATGAGAGACAACAGGTCTCTCTTTGTAGGCTTTTTTCTAAAACTGTAAAAGATGCTGGGATATCACAATATAAGCATATTCAAGGAGAGGTGAATTCAGGGAGAAAATTGGATAAACATTTCTATGGGTTATTTGGTTTCCTGGCTTGCAAAAATGAAAGTATATACCAGCACAGCCCTAATCCCCAGAGTTCTTTAAGAATTCACAGTGCAATCAATTGGCTTCACTCTAATAATCATCTCTATAAGAGATTTTTTTCTGAGTATGAAACCCTGTTCAGATATGTCAAGCCAGGATTTATCAATCCTACCCTTTTAGAGGATCAAAATATACCTTTAAAAGATATTTTGGATGAAGAAGCAATTGGAATGGCCTTTCCTGTGGACTCAAATTACTTTGATAAGTTACCCCCTTGTTTACAATGCTAGTAGTGAACCTGGGACTGGTGATGTGGCGGGTAGGCAACATCCAAGACCTCAATGCCAAACAAACCTCCATGACATAGTATACACTAAATATGGGGAAACATTTCTTGATGTCAAAACATTTCCCCATCTCCATCCCTGGGGTTTTGGAGGGTGGCATTATGACTGTGAAATGTCTTTCAGTGCACATATCAAAATGCGCTTATTTGACATCCGTGGATGGTTTGCTTCTGATTATCTCTATCCATTTTTCAAGTTTGATTTTATGTCCAAAAGTCGTTTGCGTATGTATGCCAGTAAGCGTTGTGTTCAAATTGGCAACCTCACTGAGGCACTGAATGCCTCAAAAGCAAAAGACAATGACCCGTATTCAAAGTATGGAACTGAAGTTCCTCGTAGTATTCCTGGGTCTGCTCAGTATTGGAAGTCTTTTGGACTGGATTTAGTAGCTATGGTAGAGCAGAGAGGCCTCCCTGATTTTTTTTTGACATTAAGTGCTCATGATGGATGGCCACAAGTCCAAGCTATACTTCGTGAAGGGTGGGGAGCTGTACCATTAGACACTGATATTGAAGACTTAGCTGCCAAGGTGTGTGATCGGCAGCCAGTGGGATGGCACCCAGAGGTGTCAGTGTTGGCGGCAGAGAAAAGGTATAGGTGGCTTATCAACTTGCTCAAAAGTGACGACGGACCCCTTGGACAAATTCAAGAGCTGGTAGTAAAAAAGGAATACCAAAAACGAGGGGCCGTACACTGGCACATGCTTGTGTGGGTGAAGCCTGGTACAGCACCTCTCCATGCAGTGATGGCAGAGGTCCCCAGAGGACCGGACACCTCTGACAAGGTTGCTGCTTATGTTAGGAAAATAGTAGAAACAATGATGTTGCATAAAGTGTGTAACCCAAACCGTTGTCTGAAGGGCATCTATGGCAAACCATTGACAAAGTGCAAATATGGCTTCCCATACTCAACTCCCCAGCCTTGCAGGGAACTTGATGAAGACCACATTAGGTATCTGGACATGCGAAGGCTCAGAGAAGATGCTATTGTATAGTCCAATATAACCCTGAGATTGCTATATTGTGGGGAGCCCATCATAATATCCAGCATGTTAGCAAGCATGGATTTGAACAATATTTGTCAAAGTATATAAGTAAAACTGAACCTAGTTGTAAAATTGATCTGCCAGAAAACTGTTCTGAACCACAAAGGTATCTTCGAACTCGTGTGATTGGTGCTATTGAAGCTTTGGATGTGCTTATGGGGTTTGAACAGCACCATTCCACTCGAGTTGTTGTATATCTTCCCACAGAGTTGAAGCCAAGCCGTAAAATGCTCAAGCCAAAAAGGGATCTGGAGAGCTTGCCTGATGATTCTGAAAATGTTTATTGTGAGACTAAGCTAGAAAAGTACTTACAAAGACCCCCACAACTTGAAAGGCTTACATACCCAGACTTCTTTAGGTGGTGGGATTTGGCCAGCTCTGCACAGCAGCAGAAAGCCACTGATGCTGCTGCTGAAGGGGGTACATACAGTGTGGCTCGTCAGGGTGCTGACGACTTTGCATCTTACATGGATGCATTAATGTGTTTGCAGTCTGCTGAGAGTTCATTATCTCAGCTTCTTAATGGTAGTACTTACAGGTCTGCAAGTAGAGATGATTTTATAGCTCTGGTGAAGTCCATGAGGTACCATGATGTACCCAAAGTTGTGATTGATGCAGTGATGAAACATTTTGAGGGAGAAGGTATTGATGTTGGCAACACTAATGTACACTTAGCATTGTCTGAACACCACTGTGAGAGAGCTGAGAGTTTATTAGCTGAGATTGATTTGTGTGATGAAGAGCTGGTCAGAAGGTTGTCATCTTATCATTGGCTTATGCCTACCAAACCCAGTGCAGATCTTGTTTCTGTATTGTCGAGGTACCCTCCTGGTACCACACTGGCAGATAAGGATGGCAGGTACTGGGTGAGGCGATCCAGGATGACCATTACAAGGCACAGATTTATATCCTCTATAGGTAATGACCAGGAGAAGTATTATGAGCAGAAATTTCTATTGAATGTTCCGATTACTGACCAATCTGAAGTAGTTCAAAATCCCCCAACATCATGGATTGAGCACTGTGTGCAATTGAATATGTTTGACTCACACATTGATGCTCTTGCTTGTATGCAATCCGGGATTTCACGTGGTTTTAGTGTGGAGGCTCTGAGATCATTGGCTCAGCTATATATTGACAATGGTTTCCTTACACATGCTGAGGCAGATACTTTTCTATCTGACATACCTGTCCCTGGAGAGAGAGATGAACCTCAGTCCACTGTGGCTGACTACATGCTTGGTGATAGTACTGGTCAGTTTGATGGTTTAACCACCAAATTGAATACACCCACCAATGATCTTAATTCAATTATTAGTACATTTACAGACTCTCAAAGGAGGGCATACAGGTGGGTTGAAAGTCAGCTCACAGCTGATAAACATATATCTCAGTTGCCATAGTTGGACCTGCAGGTACTGGAAAATCCTATCTCCTGCGTGGTCTCATGGAGCTTTTAAAGACTAACCACCTGGTAGTTATGAAGCTTGCTCCTAGTGGTGTTGCTGCACACCTCATTGGTGGCACTACAATTCACAATTTTTTTGGATTAGATATTGACTGTAACAGCAGTCTTGAAAATGGTACTATCCAGGCCGCAAAGCTTCGTAAAACAGATGTGCTTGTCATTGATGAGTTCTCTATGTTGGACTTTTTTCTTTTTCGAACAGCAGAGGGACTTTGTAGAAAGTTTGCAAAAAAGAACAGCTCATGCCACCCCTGGGGTGGCAGACATGTGATCCTCTTGGGTGACCCAGCACAGTTGCCTGCCATTGGCCACAGAGACATCTTTGGAACCAAGTTATGGCGCACCTTTTCTATTCTAATCCTGAGAGAGGTCAAACGTGCCACTGATCCCATTCTGAGTAGTGTTTTATTAAAAGTGATCGAGAATGGGAGTGTGTGATATAGAGGTAATGGAAGTGCTAAAAAGTCGTGTGCAACCATGTAATATCAATGACATTGAACTTGATAGGACAGTTGTCATTTGTTCCACACGTGCTGAGTGTGATGTGATCAATGAGGAATGTCTTGAGAGGCTAGATGGCAACCCTGTAAGCTATGAAGCTGTAGACACTGATCACAATGGTCACCCACTGAGAGAGGCTGACAATAGGCGTTTGCAACGCTATAGAGAGAAACTACCTGACTGTCTCACCCTCAAGATAGGGGCAAGAGTAATCCTCCGTAGGAACATCAGTATTGGCTCAGGTTGGGTCAATGGTACACTGGCTGTAGTGGTGTCAATGCACTCTAATTGCATTGTTGTGCAGAAGCTAACCAACTCTGCACACAGGTATCCTGTGCCCAGATTCAGACAGAAAATAGAGATACAGGGTGCCTCATACAGTATAATGAGACAACAGTTTCCTCTGCAGCTAGCCTACGGAGTCACAGTACACAGGGTCCAGGGGTGCACAGTGCAAAAAGCAATAGTTTGCCTCAACAGCAAATTTTTTGAGTCTGGTCAGGCATATGTTGCTCTCAGCAGAGTTAGAAAGCTTGAAGATTTAGTGCTCTGGGACTTCTGCACCACAGCAATTAACTTATTACAGTTCTACAAGCAATTGCTGGCTTGGTGTGAGTACATGGACCAAATTAACCCCAATCCACCAAAGGAAGTTGTAGCTTACCCAGAGAGATGTGATGACATCAGTAATGAGCTACTTCCTGATTCCACAACATGTACAGACCAGGATAGTACCCAAACTATTCCCTTTTAGGATACTTCCAAGAAATCCTGTTCTGTAGAACCACCAACAAAAAGACAATCAGCTGGTAAAAAAAGACCATTGAGCAAACCACTTCCTCCCCCTGATCCTAAAAGTCCTAAGACCACTCCCACACAACAAATGAATAAAACTGGCAGTCCATTAGTACAACCTTCTAACTCAAGTAATGCCGTGATTATTTTGGATACCCTTTGTTGCACCATGTTGAATGAATTGTCTTCACATAGTAGGAATTTAGAATATATTGTTGCATACTTTGAAATCCGTTCAGCAATACTTGATCAGGTGGTACAATACTTAAATTCACTCCCCATTCCATATGCTAACACTCTACCCAACCTGTGTGTGGACAGATATGTACAACAGGAATGCCACCCACTTTTTCTTCAAACTTTTAAACCTATTAAAACCACAGGTGATGGCAACTGTATGTACAATGCTCTATCACTGGCATTTTGTGGTACAAAACATCTCTCAATAGTCATTAGGCTACTTACTACATATGCTCTGGTCAAGCACAGGACTGCCATGATTGATGCACTATCCCATATATACTTCGATGGAAATCATGAACAACATGTCCAAGCATTAACTGACACTATGCACAAGGCAATCCATTTGGGTGTGTGGGGAACAGATCTGCACTTATTCTCACTTAGTCTTCTTCTAAACAGACCTATTTTCTCATACAACACATTCTATATAATTAGGCAATCAGTGAGAATCTTAAACCTCCCTGATACAGCAGACCCTCACCACTTAGCACAAAGGTTCTCATCACGAGACCAAGGCACCAGGGGACACTTTTTATTTTGCAGTGATGTACTTAGAGTGTCCCTTTCCTCTGGAAGTATTACCTCACTTCCTCTTCCACCACTGTGTCTATTTAACATTTTAAATCAACACTGGGTTGCACTATTAATGTTGTCACCCCTGGTTGCTGCCCATGTGCCAATACCAATAACAAGAACAATAGCTTAACTTTCAATTTCAGTGTGCTCACCATTATCACGATAATAATGTTATACCAATAGCACACGTATTCATGCATACATGCATAATGCATACACACTCTCTCAGGCTATCTTTCTCCCTTCTTCTCTCTCTTAATTTCACACAGTGTCCTACATAGCACTCCATGCACATGTGCATTTATTACCACTGATTAAGTTGGAAGATTGGTATCACCCATTACATACATGTACATACATACATGCATACATACATACATACACACATGCACACACACACACACTCACACACAGTTGATCAGTGGTAAATTTGGAGACCTTTTAAATGCACATACTAAGTCTTGTGATTGTACACAATTATAACTGGTACATGTGTATGCATTCATATTAATTTTGTTGGCCATCATCTAGCATGCAACCAAGTCAGAGGAGTGTGGTGTGATCATAGGGTAGGCCAATGATGAGAGACGATGATGGGCTTAATTGGGGTACATTCAATCTCATGCGTCCCATGCATGGTTAAAGTCCTATAACTATTATAGCTTACATACATGTACTGTGGTTAAATTTGTGGCCAGTCCCACACAACATTTTAGATAGTTTGGGCCCCCATGCACCTCAACGTTCACATCGTGGGGCCTGAGAGCACATTATCTTAATCCTGTGCATAGCAGAGATTATTATTAGTCTCTGATATGTTACAACTAACCAATGTGTTGCTGATGGAGGTGCAAAATTGATTCAAAGTGAGAAGAGAGTCAACGGTTACTTTAAATTTTTGACTTGGTACAGGGTCATTAATTGCACTAGCTAGGATGTATGTGGACCATAATAGTAGTTTTATGGTAAAGGTCGTTACAGGCAACTTGGTATTGGTGATTATTATTAAGTTTTATTACCTAACTGCAAATATCAGTAGACATTAATTAATTTTTTATATATATTATAATAATAGCATACTAATAATATTATTATAATTATTGTTATCACAATACCTGTCAATAATAATTATACCATTATTATCAATTGTGTAATCTGGTGCTTAAATTTCAAAGTGAGGATTGCATGACAGCGTTATATGTAAACACCTAAAAAGAAGAGAGAAAATTAATAGTACATACATTATAAAGAAATCATTGTACTATAAAATTTAATTATACTGATCTTTTCTGCAGAAGCTAGCACTGAGTCATTTCAACCTAATTCAATGTTGACTATTACCTAGCTGACATGTGGCATACCTTATGCACACTACGTGCATGCATGGGTGTGGCAAGTTAAAATTAACAATTATAGGTACATGTGGCTGGTGGAATGGACTCCATTCCAAGTGAGCAAAAAATTAATATAGCTATTAATGCAAGGATCTGATCCATTGGAAGTGTGACGTAGCTGATTTTTTGCCAAGTATATAATATAATCTTGTTTGTTATAAAAATAAAAATATTATCAACAGCCTGTGAGGATACAAAGTATAGAGACACACATAATAATTATTATTATTACTATTACTATAATATTATATAATATAATAATAATTATTATGCTATCCATAAAAAATTAATAAATCCATGACAGCTTCACAAGCAGTGCTTGCTATAAACTCAAATTTCTGACAACCAGTAACTGACAGAGCAATAATTGATAACGGAAGGAAAGGGTTGACCTAAAAGAAGCTTAGGTTGATATGCATGACATTGTCACTGTGGTTGATAAGCTTGAAGTTCCTATCGATATCATTGGTTTCAACATAATATTATTATTCATCTGGATGAGATCCTGTGTGATTATAGTATATCCGACTCGGTATGTTGTTCCATGGGTAATACAGGATCATACACGTATGTGGATTGTACTCTGATGAAAAATAAATGCAGTTTGCGATTGTACTCTGATGAAAAATAAATGCAGTTTAATTGCTATGGAGTGATATTAATTAATGATTCTGAACACATGACATTGTACATGCTTAGAAGAGTTTCACAACTATTAAGCTTATCATAAGGAATACATGCATGCATGCGCTGAGGAGTGGGCCACTCGTGAACGTGAGACTCCAATGCAAAATTCAATACTCGAAAATTAAACAGTGCTGAGAGAAGTCCAACAGGTGCGCATGCGCATGCGCGGTAGTATGATACATCGAATCGGCAATAAAAAAAAACCCCAGATCTTCCGGCTTTGGACAGTTCACGCTTGCAATTGCCGATCTGTGGTGTTTAATTTGAGCAGCTCCTACCCAAAACTTTGGAAGTTAGTATTTATATATTATAGTTGGATACTATAGCTACACAACATATTAAAATTTGTATTTATATTATTCAATCGCATCCAGTATCCGACAACAGGAACGCAGAGAAGGCTGCTGAGCAGTGTAAGTATTATCTTAATTTTCCAAAGAGAGTTTAATAACTTTTCCATTTTAATACTAAAACTTTGCCCCGAAATTTCAATGATTTCGTTTATTCTTTTGTTTATTATGCTTGTGTATAGCTGCAGCCGAGCCACCTGCAGGTGATGAAGGCACCGTCGCTGGCGCCATAGAAAGCGCAGAACCTCGTGAAGAACAGCAAGAATCTTATGACGACTGGCAATTGAACGACGATGAATGGGCAAATATAGCCCGGCAAGTACCTTGATCCAATTGCAAAGAAACCTGGCCGGTAAACTGTATAGCAAGAGTGCTAGCTATATACTACATCTGATTCAATGCTGATTGTGAAAATCTAGCGATCTAGCGATCATATATTATTATCCTTGTCAGTTGATTCAAGCAAGAGTAAATTTACTCTTGATAATGTAATCATTTGAGTGTTTAATACTGACTTTGATTGATTGCAATTTGATTCAATTATTATTGATTTTCGGTTCCAAGAGAGCACATGATCCAATTGAATTATCACGCACAGCGACTGTTAGTTGATGTCTTGATTTGCGGATGGTGTATACATATGACGTACGTATTGAACTAAGTAGCTAGTCCCTCACAAGACAGAAACAATACTCGGAGAGCGATGATGGATAGCGCACATGAAGATGTGTTGGAGGACGGTTCAGAGAGAGCACTTGGTAATGCCATGCTCATATCAGAGACTGCTTGGTGCATGATAAATTCTGATATTCACAATTTTTTATTGCCATACTGGCATTTTCAATACTATATAACAAATGGAGTATGAAAATGTAGAAGATGAAGTGCTGCTGGATGAAGAAACCGACCAAGATGAGGCAGATGCTGCTACTAGTAGGCAAGCTGGTGGTGACTCACCTCCTGCTGTAACAAGTAAGTACTTCTTTTTTAATGCCTGCTCCCTGGTGATGCTGATTCACAGATACAAAGACTTATGCATGACATTATAGCATGGCCACAGTGCAGTCTTACAACAGAAGTTCATAGCTAACCATGCATGCATGCACTCCTCACACATACCAGCATCTGTTGAATCCATGCATTCTGGTCATGACTTTAATTAACCACAGTATGTAGCATTGCTGGCCATGGATCAATATGAAAGACAGATAGTAATGCACCTATCAAAGTAATGCCCCACTCCCCCCCCCCCCACACTATTAATATTATAGGGGGCAGATTGATGTAGAAATTCGGGTCCCAGACAGGGGCAATCGATATGCATGCATGTATTAATTTTGGTAATTTTGTCAAAATTAATCCACGATCATTCCCCTACTCTGAGAGAGGATCGAGTATAGGGATTTAGCTAACCAGGCTAGACCCACCTACGGGAGTTAGTCAAGTCCCCATGTACCATGTCCCTATAGTGCCCAGGAGGTGGGTAGTGGGCATTATACATTAATTTTGTAGATAGGTAATGAAAATGTTGTAATACATAATAATAATATTATTTTATTATAGGCCTGCTTAAACACCCTCTAAATCATCCCTGCATAATTGACAATGTCATAAATAATAATAATATTAATTTTAATTTCAGCAAACAACACAATTGCTGTACCAGTGCAAGTATCTGATGACAGTGGTAATATTAATAACGACACTATGACAGATGCAGGACCATCACACTTGGTGTCTTCCCATACCGGTGATGGAGCTACTGTTGCTAATGACTCGGATGAAAATTCAGTGACTCAAGAATTGCCTCTCAGTCTATCCAACCCACCATTTCATAGGAGATCACGAGTACTCCTGCCTACACCGTTACATGGCTATGATCGTGAAGCAAGGCATAGTGACAGAGGAATCAGTGCAGGACGTGGACATGGTGGCTATCGTGGAGCTCGTCGCCACAGCTATCATGGAGGTAGCATCCACCGTGGAGGTAGTAGCCACCGCGGTAGGGGTAGACCTACTACTGATGATCATATTGGAGCCAGTGGTGATGCTGGAACTGGAGCTAGTGGCTATGGTGAAGCTCATGGTTACACTGCAAGTGGGAGATACAGTGGTAGAGCTAGAGGGCGCTGGAGGGGCCGTGGCCGTGGCCGTGGCCGTGGCCATGCCAGGATGCACCCATATCCATCATCAGTGGTAAGTGATATATACCAAAAGGATTAACCTGCACCTGATCCAACTGATATGGGTCTAACAATTTGCCAGTGAGGTTCTGAGTCAACCCAACTTGAGCCTGCCTGTCAGTGCCATGGTGCCAGTGGTGCTATAGAACCTTGGGGCCCCTGTAGACAGCTTTACATGTAAGGTAGCTCCCATAGAGCAATATGATAGTTGTATGTACCACACTGCCAGGCCTCAGTGCTGTCAACTGGCATACTGTGGCATGGCTTCAGCCCGGCATGACTGCACCCCCTACTAAGGCAGCTGTATAGAATGGTATGGTGCCTAATTACTATAAATAGTTCTCCTGTGATTTGTTATTTTAAGGGCAGGATGGTGCACAGTGATAGATAGCCCATGGTGCCACATGCAGGCTCAGTGACACTGCAATCACCTTTAATAATAAATTGACATCATGTCATAAGCTACACTGAGCTTGTTTAACCAGCCTATAGCTACCTTCATGAATTCAACAATAATGCAGTACTTGTAGATCTATACTATATAATGTACCTTTTAGTCAGTATTAGCCATTTGAAGTACTGCAATTCTGTGATTGGCCCATATGCCAGACTGCCAGGTGTTCCTCATATGCATAGCTACCTGGTAGTGCTCTATTTAGAGCACAGCAAGGAACCTCACTGACCTGTACTGAGCTGGTTTCGAATTTATTACTGTATTTACAATTGTACAATATACAGGTTATACACGTTCATAAGTGTGACCAAGTGCTCTTTCCTGGTACCGGATCCGGACTCCACTAACTTGAACTCACGGCACAATGATTGATACTGAATTGGATTGCTAATCTCTAGGACTCGAGAGGTGACTCAAACTTAATAATAGCTAGCTAGGCTACCATTTGATTGTATTCTCCAAACTGAAACGATGATCATGCATAGTAATTATAGCTATGAGACTCTTGAATTGGCTAACTGCACTGAGCCTACATACAAGTGTCTCAGTGAATTATAATGGTAGCTAGATCGTGATCACTGAGTGACCCATGTGACTCATTCTGGACCAGACTCCCAGAACTGTCCACTCACTAGAGGCTGATATAGCTAGCTACTTATTAGCTGCTAGCTATATATAGGAGGTTCAAGTTTATGATGGCTAGCTAGCTCAGATGCCGTGGATACCACTGGACTTACATCAAGAAGATTTGTGTGTGCAGGATAACTCATAGTTGCATACCAGTGAGCCAATAATTGCAATACATTAACTAGCTTAGCCTAGCTATGTCCATAATTCACAGGAGCATTCCTAATATTTTTTGGAATAATATCACAGTGTAGCTAGAAAGAAAGTTAAGCTATAGCTAGTAACAGTAACATGCTAAGAGAGTGGGAAAGGTCCATGTACACCAATTATTTAGAAGTAAATGAAAGGTTGTGAACTGGTATTTTTTGTGTGGACAGTCCTACACAAACTGGTTCTGCTTGGGGAGGGACTTGGAGCACCACACTGGAGTGTACTGTCTGATCTTCAGAGTAGCCTTGTGGTTCATTAGACTGCAGCTGGCACTGACCTGCCTAATACATTTTACAGATAGTAACCATAATGTTGTGGCTCAGCCATTAAGGCAAAACATGGTGTACATGCTATTGCATGTACACAGTACATAGCAAACATAATATTATATTATTATACAAAAGATTTAATTACTCCAACAATAGGCGACAGCATAAAGCATGATATTTGCATATCCTTAAATATGATACATTCAACCATTTTCTTAGATATTTAATTAAAGAATTCAAATTTCATATTTCCTAACACATATCCATGGATTCCTAGAAAATGTAACGCCTGAAGAACGTTTTACCATAATTCAATGTATATTCACATCTCTAGATCAGAGAGAACATATCAAAAGTAATTGTGTAGACACTCCTTATGCACACATGCACACTATTAGTTTTAATTAAGTCTAGACAACCTGTTATCACTAACAATTCTTTCTTCATTAACTATGTATTCCTAATATTGTAGTGTCCCAGGCAAGCTAGCACCCACTCCTGGGTAAGTGCCTATGTAACTAGCGCTCAACTTCTACATTAACGTATGGAAGTTATATCACCATGACGTTAAGTTGTGGGTCAAAATCATGGACACTACTCAGGACTGTTAAGGCAGCCTCAGACTGGTTGTGCTGGTTGTGCGCACGCCGCCAGCTGGCTTGTAAATTTTAAATGAAGCCAATTACATATCATGTATTCGTGGTTTTGTGAAGGGGCGTGGTCGCGAGTCCCATGACTAGCTAGCTGACTGTACATGTAGCAACTAGCTACTGTATGCCTAAGAGTGGCTAGCCACATGTTCGACATTCAACCAAGACCACTGAATGGATATATATAATAGTGAAGACGCTCGAGATATAACATACAGAGAGAAACACTCGAGTCAAGAAATAAGGTACATGTATGACAATCATCTATCGTGACTAGCGAGTACACACGCTATCGGCGATACATACAAAATAGTGATAGGCTACTTGGAATACAGTATGAGTCTATAAGGCCGTGTGCCATTCGTGTTGAAAGGCATGTTCTATGATATGTACTTTATGCTTGGCCAATAGACCCTTTTCCAGCATTACGTCATAAACGCGCGGGTGGTCAAAAGTGAGCGCTAATTAGAACCGCGCCATAGTAATGTATTGTGAAGTACACCTCAAAAAACGCGGTCTCCTACCTGGAACCAGCTGTACTGTAGCTATTCATGGCGATAATCCATTGGAAGAGGGACTAAAGACTGTGTTTATTGCTAGAAGGCAGCACCAAACCTGGAGTGTCAGTTGCGTGGCCACCTCCAACTTGACCATCATGAGTCCTCCTGTGGATAGGGCTTTTGTGGAGAAAAGGGACCTATGACGCTCTCGAAACACGTTTGCAGCCCACAGCAGTGGCCTGATCAGAACCAGAACAAGCTGAAATAGTGGCAGGGTAAGTCACTTTGGTATAAACTACTAACTAGTCTGGAAGGGCACATTTTAGGACAATGATTTGCAAATGCATTACATGACTTGGCCTCAAACCCAGGCTCACTTTCCTATCCCCCTGAAAGTGAGCCTGTGTTTGATGCTAGACATGACCCTCCAAGTCATGGAAACAAAGTAACGATGACCTCATGATACACAGATGCATACACAGTTAAATAGGGTGGACAGAATACGAGGAATTAAGGTGATACCATAATGTAGAGAAAAGGCTGTGTGCACTCAAAGATGACCTCTCGGACTGCTTGAAAGTTAGCTGATTCTGATCATACAATACTTGTTTGTCATCCTTTATACCATGCCATAAAGGCCATTTGCAGTGGTATCCCCTTACAGTTATATAATAAGTAGTCAAATTTAATCTCTGAATATAAATTGTGATGATCACTTGTGTATATTTTATTTCGAGTTAAAATTTTAGTGTCGTGTACATAATAATTATTATGTAGTGTCTTAGAAAGTACATTGTAGTAGATGCTAGGAGCTGCGAAGCCAATACTACCGCTTTGAAAGTTGACTCAAGCATATTATATGATCAAGAGAATAATCTTGGTATGAGTACAACTATAGAGACTTCTCCATTTTCCCACTAGAGGTCTTGAAATCCATCAAGTGCACCCAGCCTTTCTCTCTCTACATTACTGTATCACCTTAGCTTCTCGTACTCAATCCACCCTGTTTGACTGTGTGTGCGTGTGTGTATCATGAGCTCATCATTGTGTTTTATTTCCATGGCATGGAGGGTCATGTCATGTATTTGCAAATCATTGTGCCCTTCCAGACTAGTTTATACCAAAGTGACTTACCCTGCCACTATTTCAGCTTGTTCTGGTTCTGATCAGGCCACTGCTGTGGGCTGCAAACGTGTTTCGAGAGCGTCATAGGTCCCTTTTCTCCACAAAAGCCCTATCCACAGGAGGACTCATGATGGTCAAGTTGGAGGTGGCCACGCAACTGACACTCCAGGTTTGGTGCTGCCTTCTAGCAATAAACACTGTCTTTAGTCCCTCTTCCAATGGATTATCGCCATGAATAGCTACAGTACAGCTGGTTCCAGGTAGGAGACCGCGTTTTTTGAGGTGTACTTCACAATACATTACTATGGCGCGGTTCTAATTAGCGCTCACTTTTGACCACCCGCGCGTTTATGACGTAATGCTGGAAAAGGGTCTATTGAATTTCTTTGGAAAGAGGTAACTCCTGGTTGTAAGCCAAAAGCTCCTTGTTTTGTCGATGCATTTTCAGTAGTATAGTTTTTAGTTGTGTCGTCATTTCCTTTATCTTCCTTTGTAGTTTTACTGGTACTCTGCGTGACTGCTGTTTCAGATGCTTTGCTTTGTATCGTGCACTATCAAGCTGATGCAGAAGATCAAAGTGGTGGGGCATTACTGATGCCAGGGTGCGGCACAATGTTGACTTGAGTGTGGAGTGTTCACTACACCGCCTAGCATCAACTTGAGAGGTAAGGGGTTGTGTATGAATCTCTTCGTCTGCCCGTGGGAGAGGGTTTCCTTCTTGACGACTGCAACCTTGTATCTGATCATCCTGAGAGAGAGGGTGTCCTTGATGCCTGTCGGCTTCAGCCTGGGGGAGAGGGTGTCCTTGATGCCTGTTAGCTTGTGTCTGATCAGTCTGAGAGAGAGGGTGTCCTAGAGGGTGTCTGTTAGCTTGTGTCTGATCATCCTGAGAGAGAGGGTGTCCTTGATGCCTGTTGGCTTCAGCCTGGGGGAGAGGGTGTCCTTGACGCCTGTCGGCTTCAGCCTGGGAGAGAGGGTGTCCTTGACGCCGGTCAGCTTCAGCCTGGGGGAGAGGGTGTCCTTGATGCCTGTCAGCTTGTGTCTGATCAGTCTGAGAGAGAGGGTGTCCTAGAGGGTGTCTGTTAGCTTGTGTCTGATCATCCTGAGAGAGAGGGTGTCCTTGATGCCTGTTGGCTTCAGCCTGGGGGAGAGGGTGTCCTTGACGCCTGTCGGCTTCAGCCTGGGAGAGAGGGTGTCCTTGACGCCGGTCGGCTTCAGCCTGGGGGAGAGGGTGTCCTTGATGCCTGTCAGCTTGTGTCTGATCAGTCTGAGAGAGAGGGTGTCCTAGAGGGTGTCTGTTAGCTTGTGTCTGATCATCCTGAGAGAGAGGGTGTCCTTGATGCCTGTTGGCTTCAGCCTGGGGGAGAGGGTGTCCTTGACGCCTGTCGGCTTCAGCCTGGGAGAGAGGGTGTCCTTGACGCCGGTCGGCTTCAGCCTGGGGGAGAGGGTGTCCTTGATGCCTGTCAGCTTGTGTCTGATCAGTCTGAGAGAGAGGGTGTCCTAGAGGGTGTCTGTTAGCTTGTGTCTGATCATCCTGAGAGAGAGGGTGTCCTTGATGCCTGTTGGCTTCAGCCTGGGGGAGAGGGTGTCCTTGACGCCTGTCGGCTTCAGCCTGGGAGAGAGGGTGTCCTTGACGCCGGTCGGCTTCAGCCTGGGGGAGAGGGTGTCCTTGATGCCTGTCAGCTTCAGCCTGAGAGAGAGAGTGTCCTTGGTACCTATTGGTACCTTGAGGGGTATGAGATGGTAAAGTTAAGAGTGAAACAGCATTACCGTCAGAAGTGGTGTAGACACGAATAGTGATAGCTGGTAGTGGTACTCCTTGTTGTATGCACAGTTCCCAGCACTTTTGTAAATGAGAGTCCACATCACCAAGGTTTGCTGACCTGAAGTGGTATAAATGTGGTCCCTTTTCGTGTGAAGTGGTACATGTTGCACCATCAAAAAATTCAATTCCATCGGAGGTTTGTGTCCACCATACACCTTTGCCTAGCAGGAGAAAGTCACTTATTCGTTCCAAGTGTGCTTGATGGTGTGTTGGGGTTCTGTCAATCCATGAAAATGGAATAGTAGAATTCACTCTTTTGTCCAATGCCTTTGCTAACTTTTCAACTTCACTCTCTTGAGTTTTTAAAGCATCATTAGATTTGCATGTAGCCTCCTCCTGCACTCGGATGAGGATGTTTGTAATAACGTGGTCAGTCTTTTGATTAGAGGTGGCTTTTGTTATCTGTTTCATCTGATTGAACATTCTCTCTTGGTTTTCAGTGTTGACTGATCTTAAACTGATTAATCTGTAGATCAGAGGTGCATGGCATACAATTGAGTGGAAGTACCTTCCAAATAGTGTACTCCCTCTTGGGGAAGAACCAAATAGCTGAGTACATAGCATACCATGTATGAAAGTGACATTGTGTAATCTCAGTACATTTCTTGGGGAGCGTTCAGAATCACTAGAGTATAGAAGTGAAGCAATATCGGTTGCAGTACGAAACAGCTGTTTATAAGCCTCCAGTGTAGTGTTTTCAAGCTGTTTGTAGATCAGGATAACTGCTCGACGGTAGTCCGATCCTCGTAGTGTGCTTTTATCGAGCACACTTCCTTTTACGTTAGATATTATTGTTTTAACTGTAGCAGGACCTGTTACCAAGCATTCTTCAATGATATGATGTAGGTGACCCTTCAAATCGTGTAAGGGCTCAGATGAGAATACCTCGTATGACTGTAGGTGGAGGCTTTTTAGAATAGCTTGGGGAGTATTCTGTAGCAGTGCTGGCACATTAGCAACTCCTTTCTGGATGTTTTCTAGCTGTTCTTGTAATTCAGGTTTTTTCTTTTGTTCAACATCAAAGCCTCTGACCTTTAGTTCTTTTCGTAACTCGGCTACCTTCAGATTGCTTAGTGGATTGATTTTTTTATGTTTCCAAGCTTCACCATTTAAAATAAATGACTGTCTCTCTCTGAGCGATAAATGCTTAGCACGAAATGTATAAGCAAGGTCATCAAATCGGCCAGTGTGAGCTTCACACCCAACGCAAGGGTAATTACCTCCAATTTTATTTCCAGCTTCGAATTGCTGAGCTGGCCCGTCACCATGAAAGAAACGTAATACATCATATAGCTGACCACCAGTAGCAGTTTCAAGTGGTATGTCAACATCTTTGAGACTCTCTCTGCGGCAGTCAATGAATGAACTTTGATCCTTTAGTGAACTTCCTGAGCGTCCCAAGATATGAAACTCAGGTTGTTCAACCACTGATGGAACATCAATATTTATTCCTTTGGCCTTCATTTCCTCTGATGTGTAATAGATCACAGGGTCGTAAACAGCTGATACCAACAATAAAAAGAAGCTATGACCTGCTACGTCTGAGTGATCATGCCAGAATTTTAGGTGTCTGGTTCGACATAGTGTCTTTAAAGTGGTTAACTGCTGTTCATCATCATTGCATTGCACATTTAGATCTTGAAGTCGTTTCTCAATGTCCTCTTGTGTCAGAGAATCAAAGTATACATCAGATGTATCACGCATGAGTCCTAAGTTTTCATGTTTTTCCAGAATTTTTTTTCGAATGGTTAGTAGAGGAATTTGTCTGGCTGATATAGGCTGAATGTGTTCAGTAATACCATTTTCATCTACTTTTAACTGCACGTAACTTGTTGGTACCACTTCCTTGCCAATGTCCAGCTCGCCAGACTGTATTTTCTCAGATACCTTCTTCTTGTGGTATTTGACAGGTTTAGACATTGGAAATGAAATTTTGCCACCTGGAAGCCTCTTTTTACATCGTCTAGGAGTCCTATTAGGCCTTTCTGTTCTACAAGCTGCTGGGACACCATGTTCCGCTAAGACTTCCTTCACTTGTTGCCCTCTGTTTGCTGCCATCAGACCATACTTTGTTCCAAGTTGTGTCCAGTTTACTTTTTCCTCTTCTGTCCAACTCTTTGCTTCTTCTAGTAGCTCACTGATGTCGATACCAAGATCTCGACATCCATGTTTTTTTCTCTTTGGTGTAGGGGTATCATTATCACTAACTGATGCACGTTTTCGGGGATTTGATTTTGTCAAACCTTCTGACCTTCTAATTTGTTCGTATCTGTTCCAACTGATTCGATTTCCTAGTACTAAGGAAGGTGCATTCTCATCCATTGACTCCTGCATAGTATTTTTTACATCTCTCAATACTTTACGCCTTGATGCCAGTCTCTCTGCACTGCTAGTTTTTTTCTGCAATCCAGTTCGTGGTGTTGCTGAAATTACATCTTTGGCAGATTGTTGGAAGTGAGTTTTGCTGATTCGATCAGACTCTTTTATTACCTTCATAGCAAATTTTTTTGGATCAGAAAGGTCATTCTCAGTAAATGAAATATTTGGACATTTTTTACGTGCGTGTGTACATGTACGTCCGGATGGAAATGCTTTGGAAAGGTCTTGATATTTTGTTTTGCATATGTCACAGTTGCGCAGGGTAGCTATGTTTTGCTTGTTCTTCACTGTCTAGATGCTTCCATTTGTCCATTGAAAATGTTTGTAGGTAATGTGGGCGAAGTTCGGTAGGATGCCACTTTTGTGAAAACATTCTGGTTATAGGCAAAAACTTTTTTGAAGCTGTAGATGGTTTGACCACCAAACTGGTTGCGTTGAAATGAGCATTATACTCGCGTACAATTTGTGTGATAGCTCCAGGTGGTAGCTTGTTTTGTGCTGTAAATTTTTTTCTCGTCAGATGATAGATGGCAGTACGTGCAAAATTACACGTAATAGGTTGATTTTGATCTGAAGTGTATGTATTGAATAAGTCGAGTCTCTATGATGTGTAGTATAATATGCACACAAGCATCCAATGCACATTGAGGTGTGGCGTACATGTATGGGGGGGGGGGTGGGGGGGGATGAATCTCCCGGTAATAATTATTACAGTGGTACACAAGATCAATTTTTGCACACAGCACACTAAGTCTACCGGTTTTTTCACACACGCACACACACAATGCACACATAGCACACACTAACACAACCACAGAAACTGCTTGATTAATAGAGATATGGCACCACTGGATCCAACTCAGTGCAACTTACTTGAGCCAGAAATGTTCATGCTGCTGGTGTTCATGCTACTGGGTCCAGCAGGGGAACCATTATCGGCACTCATTTTGGCATTACACCTGTATTCATATAATAATATTATTGTTTTTATTATTATCATCTATACAATATATATATAGAGCAACTAATGTCCATAATAACTGTCAGAGATGGCTTGGCTCTTATGCCAAAATTAGTATGTAGCTATTTAGATATGCAAACCACACTTTCTCGTTGTTTAATGCAAGGGGACTTACCTATCCAAATTAGGTTGCCCTCAAATGGAGACCGCCAAAGTACCAGCTGCTCCCGCGCGGTCAACCGCGAGCAATCACGTGACACGTTTACTGGGCCAACTACATGGCCAGAAATACCTATGCAAATGAGGACATCCTATAGAAATACAGACTAATTCACTAGAAAAAAAGTTGAATTTCCTTCAATCTGCGTTGAAGGAAATGTCAAGGAAATTGTACAGTATAGGGCAAAATTTCCTTCAGTTTCAGAAAAGTCTACATGAAATTTTGCCCTACACTGCACATTTCCTAGTATTGGAAATCTGATTTTTAGTCCAGTGTAAGGGTAATAATAGTGATCTATAAGCAATCTACAAGGTGGTCATGAATATTCATGAGCTGCAATGTACAGCCGTATATGGTAGTAGCCATGGCAGGACTTCAAATCTTGATGACTTCAGCACATTTTTGCACAAAACGGGAAGTTACCTAATCGATTTTTGTGCTATAAATGGAAAGTATTAAGCCAGAATTAGCATTCTGGGGGCACGCAAATATATCCCTAGTTAGCACACGCCCAGTATGAGGTCATCAAATCTGCTAAAAATACATTTTTCACTCAGAATGTATTGTTGTATATGGAAGTTAAATGGACATGACAGAGATGAATTTCGCACAGACCAAAGACTAGACTAGGCTTAGCTCTGTTGTAGTTTGTGACTAATACAGGTTGTTCTTCAAGATACAAGTGACGCATAGGTAAGCTAATGTACAGAGTCTGAGAGAACAAGAGAAGTACATGGAGTGCCCATTGTTGACAGTACTTACGGCTGTTATAGTATACGGAAATAATAAACGGAAATGTCAACTTCCGTGTCCAGCGATTTCTGCCCATGAGCCGGCTGGCAAGCTGTCAGGGAGGGAGCAAGAAAGATGCGTGGAGGCGGCTACCAAAATCGCAAAATGCAGATACGATACTTCGTACGCAAACTATTTAATAAATTTGTAGTTCAGACTGAGGTGGAATGCCGTTCCAATCTTATTCTGCTCTAAGGTACGTTGGCATGAATATTTAATTACGCTCGATAAGGTCGACTTTGACGTGGGTTTTGAAGTATACCTGCCACATAAACGACTTAGTGCAGCCTTTCTACCTATCTTGATAAACTTTGTAGTCTAAAGTAATAGACTGTACCCAAGAAAAGTCGATCTAACTGGTTTTTGGTAGCCGCCTAACGCTAAGAAGGCTGTTAATTAAGGACGCTGTACTTGGACAGCGTTAATTAGCGACATAATTGGTTGCTATGGCGACAATTAACATTCCTTAGATAATTTCATGTTAGTGTTATCATAATAAATAATCATTAAGAACATATATCAAACATATAAATAAATACAGTAAATTTAGTTCTTTGGTTTCTCTCTTGTGATGAAGTGTTCAGTAGTCCTGAGGCTTCCTTAACAGTCCTGAGTATAATTTATTTTTATGGTAGTGTAATAATATAATATACTGTAACAGCGATTTGCAGCCTATAGTTGCATGCAGTCTGCTAAGTACATGTCAATTCATTTTTCATTGCTCAATCACACTGTGCATGATTGAAGATTCAGTACTTGAGCAGTTTAGTGAGTTGGGTGGGCTGGCCAGCATCATTATTGTGTAGACTGTTCATGCACTAGATTGACGACCATTTACCATATATTCAGCATGCAGCTCCTGGATCCCAGGGATAAGAATAGTATGTGTACTTATAGCTATACATTATTAAGAACGCCTAAGCCTAAAGCACAGCAAAACATGCTACAAATAATAACTATAAGTCACCCAGTGAAGGCATTAGCTTAGCACAAATTAGTAATTCATTATGTACTCTCAAGTCTCGGTACATGCATACAATGGTTTCCAAGCATTGCACTATAAGATCTACTTCACGAGAACTGAACATCAGGAGTGACTACTATAATAATAATATAATTATTATTATTGTCTTGCTTTCATAATAGTTTATCGTACTCATGGCTTCCAAGACCTAACATAATACATGTATGCATGCATGTGTATAATATGAGTAACTATTATATTAACTGTTTATCAGAATATTATTTATTATAACATCAATTAATTTCATGGCAATACGATAATTAATCAATTTCATGATCAAGTACTCAGCAATGTGTGTGTATGCACACTTATTGTGCAGTTATATAGTAGGTATCTGAGGTGTATGTGTGCATACATAGTTGTGCAGTGTATATACATGTGTAGTGTATTGTGTGAGCAGTGCATGTGCATAATATTAAGATTTACGTAATACACTGTGTGCACAATAAGGAAATAGTACTCTACTCATCAGTGTCCAAACCACTACTGTTGTCTTGGAAGTCAGAAACATGTCGAGTGGACCAGTTAGCTGGAGCAGTGTACATGGGAGGAATTGAATTAAAATTAGCATAATCAATACAGAAAACACCATATTTGTCATCAAATTCATTCCATATTGCTAACAACTTTTGACCTTGCCATTGGTTGGCTCCACCACAGTAGGTGTGGACAGGGTATCTAAGATTACATAAGACACCGTGGCCTACCCCAGTCGGATACCCATCACTGTCATACACAGGAATCCACTTCGCTCGCATGTACCTCTGTAACATGGTAAAGGATGCAAATGCTGGCTGTACAGAGAAATCTGTGATGACTTCTGCTCGGATGTGTGCATGCATGATCTCCAAAATCTTATTATCAGGGAGCATAATTTGGCCAGTAGGCCCAAGTACTGAACCAAAGTCCAGCTGTTTGCGGTGGGCAAAAACGTACTCAACTGCCTCTTTGGTGACAGGAGTTGTTTCAGAGTATGCTATTGCATCCTTAAGGGACAACAACTTAACTATATCAACCTGAACGTCAAAGGGAAGCAACATGAAAGGGAACCTAGAGCTAGGGTCAACCCCAGACATTCCTTGAAATAATATTATATAGAAAAATAGTATTATAGACAAATTATAGATTTTGATGGACTTACACTGGGGTAATGTTCTGATTCACACCAGGTCCTGCAAATCGACAAGAAGCTAAGCGTGCAAGTTAACTGGGCCAAAATTGAAGAGACAGGATGTGGTTTCATAAAATTAATGTTTATGTGGTGAGTAACTTAACTGAGGTAATGGTCGCCATGCGCATACGCACTGTAAATAATGGTCGTCATGTGCATGCACTCGCATTGACCCCCCCCCCCCCCCCCCCCAATTATTTTCTACTATCTATGGTATGTGGCAAAGGCGCTGGACTATTCTGACTTCAATGAACTAATGACACACGATCCAATAATTATATTATAATAATATTATTATAGCCTGGATTTTATTATTAACTTTTTACAAGCAGTGATACCTTCACTCTGAGACTATGGTAGCTTCTCAGAAAGGAACCAAGTTTAATATGCTAAGGCCACTATTGTGCTACTGGGGATGTGGTCAAGTTTTTCATTATGATGAAAATTGGAAGAATACATACACAATGTCATGTGAGGGCTATGTATCAAGCCTGATTATTGGGGGGTAGGGCAGTGGCCCCCCTGGTTACTACTCCACTGTTATGAGAATTCATAGAATGCCAATTTCATAATTTTTATAATATTATTATACGTTACCGTATTTCTTCTAAAAATTTGGCATGAAAATAATAATATTGCTTTAGCTTCACCGAATTTTTAGAGGTTAATATTCATCATTCTGTCTGCGTGCGCATTTCATTCCCGTTTACAGCATATACGCATGACGACCTTTGCCGAAAAATTAGAGACCATAATATTATATTCAATCATTCGGTAAAGGGTGCCGAATAATTAGAACGGCCGAATTTTTAGAAGAAATATGGTAAATAGAATCATACAATTAGTAACACTTATTATGGTAAATAACTTGTCTACCAATTCTGAAACTAAAATGTAAGTTTAAAACCACATGCACCTGGTACCCGGTCCAGCAAAGGTATTTTATTGGTTCACCTGATACAGGAGTTCAGTCTTAGAAAATTAATTAATGAGCTGTAATACAATAATTTGTTATTTTGCTAACTGCAGGCAAGAAAATTAAATTTAATAACTATTGATCGATGCTACACAATGTCAGCTCAAGCAACTAACTTTGGTATGTAGCTACTCGCTATGTTTTTAGGAAACTCTTCACTTGCTGTTATGCATGGTATGTATGACAACTGATGTCCACTTTCTGTAGAATCTGATACTATGTGGAAGGTACCTGGTGTGGAAGAGTGCGATGAAACAAGTGTGGTTGTATACTGTTCTCAAGGTCAGCTTGTCGAGTGGAATGGTTTGAAGCTTCATATCCACGCTGGCAGCTTACCAAAGGGCTTACAACAATGTACCATTTCCATCAAAGCTTCTCTTGCTGGGGATTATGAGTTCCCTGAGAACACTCGTCCAGTTAGTGGAGTCTTTTGGCTACGCTGTGAGCCACAATGTACCTTCACTAAGCCTATCACAGTTGAGATCCAACATTGCAGTACTAAACGGAACCGCTCTCAACTAAAAATATTGCGAGCATTTGGTAGTCAGATGCCCCTCCCCTACAAGTTCAAGCCACTGGGAGACAGCTTTGATGCAAACACCTTACTGTATGATATGAAAGGTTTCTCTGGGCTTTGTACTGTCGAAGAGAACCCAATTTCAGAGAGAATGTACTACAGTCAGCTATTCTACCGTAGTTATCTCAGCAATCAACAGAGGCACGAGATTCACATACCCTTCGTTTGGAACACTGAGTTGCACTTAAATGTAATGCAGTCATTGTTTGATGCAAGATCATTGTCAGTGAATGTAATATTATTATTCTTACAGCATATAAGCCGGAAGTATCCTGAGGATCGTTTTCAAGCTGGTTGCCACATGGTTGTTACGGTAGAAGGAGAAGAAATTAGACTAGCACTTGATACAGCAAAGTGGACAAAAATCATGGATGGCCAGTGGGAAATTAAACCAGTTCAACAAACGGTAAAATAATATTATAATAATTATATAATCAGATCATTGACTCATAACGCTGTTCAACTCTTTTTATAGGTTACCAGAGATGACCTTGACAATTTTAAACCGGGAAGAGGGTTACCCAGGTGTGTACTGGAGGCACGCCCTCTCTGTGAAGATTTCCCTCACCTTTTACACCAGATCATCCTTAATGGGGTCGAGCCACCACATCACGAAGTCATTCTATCTTATATGCCATTAACAACTAACAGAGGTTCGACCAGCCTATTATGTAGTCTCGCGCACCAGCCCCTCGCCCTATCCAAAGACGGAGAAAGGGTCTGGTCAAATGCCTATAGGGCCCGTGTCCCCGAGTACTATACAGTGCGCGCCAATCAGATGCACGGAATAAAGTCACATGACTACGCACGCATGAAAGGAATCCAAATTAGTGATTATGCACATGCGTGATCGTACCCGAAATAGCCCCAGTACAATGGAATGTTAATTTAATTTTTTGTATTTCCTATTCATGCACACCAGAAATATGTGACGTCGTGCATTCCTCGGCGACACGGGTCCTATGCGCATTTGGCCAGACCCCTTCTCTCCGCGTGCGTGAAAGGGGGCTGGGGATGAGACTACCTATTACGATGGCATTATTGTCACGAATTATTTTTATGCACACAGATTATCCCAGTGGTGCCAGTGTGAAGCAGCCACCTGCAGTTGAGACCCAAGCGGATGTGGACTCACAATCATCAACATTCTCCAAGGACATGAGTAGTGAGCAACTAGCAGTGTGGTTAAGAAACAACCCCAGCTTGAGTGGGGCAGAATATGAACAAGATATCAGCAAATTAAGAGGTATGCCTGACACTGTGCTGATTGTAATAATAATAACAGTAAATAATATTATTGCTTTCATTGATTTAGATGCCAGAATTAATGGACATACACTCCTAAGTCTGAATGACAGTAGGCTGCAAGAACTTGAAACGTCCGTAGGATTCAAATCAACCATTATGGATATCATAACTTGGTGTCAAAGAGTTAAAGGGAAGAGTGCCAAGGTTTAGACCTAGACAGGTTTAGAGTTATTATAGCTAACATCCTTGACATTTTCATTTCCCATTATTCTTGCTAAAAATAATTATTAAGTTTTGATCCTTCATTAATTTTATAATATTATTATAATAATTATTGCAATTGGCTACCTTTACTAGACCTACATGCATTGTACGTACTGATCGTGACTGAGATCTCCATAGTGATTGTATTAATAATTAGCTTAGTGTGCCTTCTATCCCTCGCCACAAAGCGTAGGCAGAGGGTTACTGCAATTGTTGGGTGATTTTCATCAGTCGCACAACCCTTCTTTGCTAAATGGTAAGGGTCGTCATAGAGAAAGTATACCTCTCATCTAATCCCACTACATGCATGGCACCCCATGCAACCACTCACCAACATGTTCACAATCAATTATAATTAGGTATCGAGCGACAGAGAGTGCAGAAAAAGTCCGCCACACAACAACACAACAACCACATCAACACACAATCACATACGAACAGCTACATAAAATGACTAGCTGGAATAAGCAGGGATGGGCCAATGAAAACATAATTGTGTACCAGACTGTACACAGTTTTAGGGTATGCGGCCAACTATATCCATGGGAAAAAAACCTCTCACACATAAAAAACCTTTGATTAAGGAAAAACTGTGAGAGAGGAAAAGCCCGGAAAGAAAAAGGAATTACAACATCCCTGGTAACAAAAAAGGGGTGAGTTCTGTCCATTAGAGCGTAGATCTAGTCCGGTCAGGTGGATCTCTGCTTAGCTCTGTTCCGTCAGTAAGTTGCAATTAGAGCTGTATGTGATATTCAAACAAACAGACATGGAGCAGTCAATGCACTGATATATAGCATCCATGTACATACCTGGGGAAAACTTCTCTGCACTGCGAATAGGAGTCGCCAAGAGAGTGACTACTACTCAAAGCATTCACTTTAAATACCCACCAGCTGAGCCAAACCGTCCATGCATGCAACATAAACACACAACCCAGCGTCTCCACTATGACGACAAACAATTATCTCCCAGACACAATGCATGCATGCATACACAGAAACGATAAGAGAATATTTTCCTTCTAATTCACTGCGTTCAAACGACAGAAAATATATAATATTATTATTATACACATAGCATAAAGGAAGTTAATTTCTGCCCAGTTGAGTAGTAGCTAGTGTGCAGCTGTTGCAACTTGCCAGTCTGTATTTACATGGCACCTACCTCAACTACATGACTGATTGCCATTAATTTTTATCCTTCGCTGGTCAGTTGTTAATGTAGTGACAGTGTAAACAGGCAGTGATTCTCAAGACTTAGTGAATAATTCAATTGAAGGAGGCTTTCAGAATATTATTATAGTGACATAGCCTGGTGCCTTCTCCCAACACTTAGATCGAAAGAGAAGAGTACTAGAACCCTGGTTAGGTGTAGGGTATGTAGTTCAGTAGTACCACAACCCTGCATGTTCAAGTGCAAGGTATGTAATTGGGGCGAGCCTGAGCGAGCCCCACATAGACGAGACAAACGCTCGCAATCCATATATTATTATTATGTTTATTATTTTATATGTATGGTACGTCCGTCACGCGCGAACCGCCATAGACATTGTACAGCGCTGCGCGGTATATTTCAAAAGGCCGCATGAAAACATTTGCGTCAGCATAGTCACGTGTTCTTTTGACACATTGAATTATTTCAAAGGCCACTTTATTTATACGACTATAGTTGTTCTTTGCTACTGTTTTAGTATGAGTTCTAATAACACTCAATCTGCTGAAGCGAAAAGAGAGAAAAGGCTTCAAAGAAGGCGCGAAAGAGAGAGAGCGCATCGTGCGCCGTACAGAAGCAAGCAGAAGGCTCCAAAGGAGGACACTCTGAGCGAGATAGAGCCTGTCATCAGCTCAATAGCGCAAGGACCAGCTAAGAATACGATAAAGATAGACTAGACGTACTGCTCACTGATGACTCTGGTAAAACTTTGTATTGACTGTCGGTACTGAAGGATGGAAGGGGACTATCATGCAGCTGTAGACCTACAGGCCTACACGGCACTATGAGACTGTCTGTCATTGTTTGCTTGGATCTGTACCAGTAGTCTTCAAGATTTATCGTGCTATGGCTTTATTAAAGTTTTCGAGTAGCAGCTACTGACAGAGACTTTCAGAGGCTCAGCTCAGGCTCGCCCCAAACAGGCCCTGCACTCCTGGCATATTTGGGGCGAGCCTGAGCGAGCCCCACATAGACGAGACAAACGCTCGCAATCCATATATTATGTTATATGTATGGTACGTCCGTCACGCGCGAACCGCCATAGACATTGTACAGCGCTGCGCGGTATATTTCAAAAGGCCGCATGAAAACATTTGCGTCAGCATAGTCACGTGTTTTTTTGACACATTGAATTATTTCAAAGGCCACTTTATTACGACTATACTTGTTCTTTGCTACTGTTTTAGTATGAGTTCTACTAACACTCAATCTGCTGAAGCGAAGAGAGAGAAAAGGCGCGAAAGAGAGAGAGCGCATCGTGCGCCGTACAGAAGCAAGCAGAAGGCTCCAAAGGAGGACACTCTGAGCGAGATAGAGCCTGTCATCAGCTCAATAGCGCAAGGACCAGCTAAGAATACGACAAAGATAGACTAGACGTACTGCTCACTGATGACTCTGGTAAAACTTTGTATTGACTGTCGGTACTGAAGGATGGAAGGGGACTATCATGCAGCTGTAGACCTACAGGCCTACACGGCACTATGAGACTGTCTGTCATTGTTTGCTTGGATCTGTACCAGTAGCTAGTCTTCAAGATTTATCGTGCTATGGCTTTATTAAAGTTTTCGAGTAGCAGCTACTGACAGAGACTTTCAGAGGCTCAGCTCAGGCTCGCCCCAAACAGGCCCTGCATGTCACTAGTACATTCACTTATAGTCGTGTGTCCGTCCGTCTGTCCGTTACGGAAGGTCGGCGGAAGTGATTTGACCCCGCGACACAAGAGGCTATATCACTGGCCGTCGAGCATTACAGGCTACAACGAGGCGATCTCTGCGAGTGCCAGCCTTGGCACTAGCTACAGGCACGAACACTAGCTTCTTAGACGGATTGTACAAAACCAAGCAACAAATGGAGACCGTCTTACATTCAGTGGCCTGCAGTTACGTAAGCAGCTCAATTCATGAGAAGACATTGCCCGAGTGGTCATCACGGAGGTAGTAGATTCTGACTTTGACTTCTCGCGTTCTCAAGTCTTGCGAGGGGAGCTACGAGCAAGCTAACGACTTTTTTTGGACAGTTGATTGATTCAGCCATGTGCTCAAACAGGATGCCATGAATGCGCATGCTCAATAGAATGTTCCAGAACATATAGGTAAAGGGTGATTTCGGCCACTTTCCCAATCAGCAGTTGCAATTAAACTTAGTCTAGCACTCTGGCCTCTGGTCGTGCACCCTAATAGAGAGAGTAGTGGTGCAGTATGTGTGCATGTGCATGCTCGATAGAATGTTCTAGAACTGTACAGGTAAAGGGTCAAGGGCGCCCACACCATATACGCACAGTACGCACGTGCGTACCATTCTCACCACAGTAATCATACAGCTATCTGTTCGAAATAGTATAATTTTGTGCGTATTTCCGACCTTTACTGGGCTTTAGGATCAGAAATAAGCTCAAATTTCACAACAGAATGATTGTCTCACCGTTCTTGCTGCTCGATCTACGCAGTGCAAGGTCAGTAATGGGCGTGGTCAACGTATCCGAAAAAAAATTTTCAGCGCGCATCGCGCGCAATCAATATCATGCTTACCTATTCAGAAAATTCTGCGGGCGCCCTTGAGGGTGATCTCAGTCTCTTGCTCAATGAAACTAGCAGTTGCCGGCCATGCCTTTGTAAGAGTAGTGGCACAGTGTTCCACTGAGATAATATTAGTTAGACACTGAAGCCAAGGGATCTAAAATTACTGAAGACACTAACATAAAATCCCGAAGGCGAAGCCTGAGGGTTTTATAGTGTTTGAAGTATTCTGAAGACTGTAGATCTCATTGGCTGAAGTGTCTAACTTGTAGTATTATGGTGAGCCATGCTCAGGCCCGTAGCCAGGGGGGGTTCGGGGGGTTCGATCGAACCCCCCTTTTGGATCAGTCCATGCATACAATTAGTATAGTCTACCATAGTGGCATAGCACAGAGCACACGGGCGTGCAAAGGAAAGGCATCTGAGTCTCTTAAACTACCTTAGGCCGATCAGAATCGATGATGCCAAGTGGAGCAGCGAGGAGCAAGCAGTCTTGTCAAAGCGAGCACGCGTTTTCAGCTAGTTCGACTTGGTGGGTGTGGTCAATAAAAGTGGGCGTGGTCGCGAAATTTTTCGCGCGCGCTTCGCGCGCATACATCCTCTACAAAGTCCTGGCTACGGGCCTGATGCTATATTATGACATATTGTATTAATTAGCTATAGCTTAGTGTGCCTTCTATTAGTATCCTGTAAATTGTTGCTTTTTGTGATAATGCATGGGATTAATTTTAATGAACTACGTACTATTTCGAAGCTAGGGGCTCCTCACAGTATATAATATAAATCTTTCCTTTCAGTAAACGCACTTCTTGCATGCTGTGAAAGTTTCTATACAAATACATAATAGATAATATTATATTATTATTATAAATCCTTGAATTGGTGCTTTAATTGTTATACACATGCATGGATATTATGTCAAATTCACAGTCAGTATACGCTAAGCCCTCGCTTTTGCCTGATCACTTCCGGTTTGCGGTTGCTGTATTGAACATATGGAGACCGCGATCGCGGTCAACATGCATGACAAAAAAGTTTAGTTTCTGGCTACTGGTATATTTCTGGGTTTTGAAACACAGCAGACTGTAAGAAGACTAGCTAAACAACATATGGGCACGTTCATTTCGTGTCCAAAGCGTAGCTACCTCGCTATACACGGCCGAATATTGGCCGTAAATGTTTGGCTGACTCATTTTCAACATTCTGGACAACCTGATGCGAAGACTGCTGAGGCTTTCATACTTCAGCTGGAAGGAGAGTACCACTAGCAGTATAGTATATTTGCTTAACTAAGTAATATTTACTGTATTTGTTGAATTATAATATCATGAAAAATGAAAATAATTTATACATTCAATAACGTACTGTCATAGTATAAACAGCTCTGTAGACTAGCTGACTCACACAGAGATTAGTTTTACAACTCTACTAAAGGATGGAAGAAGTTCCGTTTCTTCAACTGTCTTCGTTGTTGAGATATGGAGGCGATCGCTCACCAATCAATCGCCACACTCGTGGCTAGCTCGATTTCAGCTTACTGGACAACCTGATGCGAAAGGTCAGAGCCAAGTCATATGAAGATCACATGGACAGTTTGACCTCGAGAGTTGCCCAGTGCAATATCCTTGGCTAAATCCCTTGCTCGTGTTGAATATGAACTTGCAAAATGTCGACCAGGACCATTTTTCTCTTGCTTCTGGCCGGCCTCAAGATCTTGTGACGTCACGAAGAGTAAGTGTGGGCGTTGCCGATACACTACAATATATGGCGCGGCGCGCGCGCGAAGCACCGCAAATGCAAGATAACGTAATTAGTGGTTACTACTGAATCACATTCCACAATCAGGCAAAAGTGAGGGCTTAGTGTATACTGAGTATCATAATTACAGGGGCTTTTCGTGGTGTAAATTATGCCTGGGCCAAATACTCGTGAATAATAATATTTTGCAGCTTCTTGAAGAAGTTGAATAATGGGCTGTTCAACTGCTCAAGGGAATACGTAGTGTGCATGCATACACAATGTGTGCTTAAAATAGGAAAGTTTGTGTCATGTGACATGAGTCTATGGTCAAATGCATGGAGGAAGCACTTGAGCCAACAAATTCAGATAACTAGTCATCGATCATCATTTGGGAGTGTTAAAAGACTAGTTCCTTTAGCCTCAGAACATACAATAAAGAGATAATTTGCATATAATCTAGCACTAGTTGGCCAAAATGTACATGTACATTCTGGTCATATTCATGTTTCATTTTCATTGCATTTTGTCAGCTTTTTTTTAAAGAATAATAGGTAAATTTCTCTTGAATAATGGGGTAGATATTAAATGAAAGAATAATTACTTAAATAATGGGAAAATAATTATAAAGAAATATTTGGCCCAGGCCTAGTGTGAATCCCTGTGCTTAATATAATATATAATAGATGTATGCATGTGTATCTTAGTGTACATGCGTTTATAATAATACTGATGGTGGTCACACTAGTCTCGTGAACCAGATCACTCCCTCTGCAGTGCTGGACTCAGTGCACTTAAGGACTGTCTGGAATTGAAGAAGTTACAATTTTCAGTCACATTCAAGGACTCTTTTTAAGCACCTAGTGAAAGTATCAGAGGCTGATCAGGGTACCATATGAAAGACCAATCCAAGCACTTTCCGAATATTTAATTATTAACCACAACCAATTAACTAATTAGGCGTGGCAGCGCCATTCAGCCACGCCCTCTAAAACGCTAAATCGAGCTATCCGGAATTTAAGCGGCCACTTCTACCGAACCTTTGCTACACAAACGGAGGCTTACTATGATGATCTAACATATCATCGGACGGATTGTCGAAAAATCCCTCTGCTACGATTTTAGTCGCAAAAAAACTAGATTTTTGGGGGGGGGGGGGGGGGGGTCCACGGCACGATAGTTCGCATGTAGCTCCGAACTGAAAGCAGCCATCGACAATCCGTCCGATGGATTGTCAACATCGATCGTAAGCTTTGGTTTTCGATCGTTAGTACTGTGAAACCATGAGCGCTACAATTCCGGACGGCATTTGCTCGATGAAGTGAGCTCAAAACTGCGGCTATGCGGCTTTTTGCCGTGGCTTGTTGAAGGCTGATATGATAGTGACGTCACAATACAAGCCACTAATTGGCTCGCAGTCGGGCGCGCGCCAACGATAATCAGACATGCCTTAACTGCACTGAGGATGTACTGCATCACCAGCACACAGAGGGAGGTGACGCAATAGCTACATGCATCCAATGCTGTGATGGGCTCAAGTGATCTGGTTCACGAGACTATGGTCACGTTAAGTCCTGCCCAGTGATAATAGTAGTGTGCAGCTGTTGCCAGTCTGTGTTTAGTATACATTTTAATGTCAACGTGTGGTTTGCATGGCGCCTATATATGGGGGTTAATGATATTACGCATGCCATGCATGTGGGGTCAAAAATAGTACATGTCTATGTATAGCTACAACTGTATCTTCTAGTGTAAGTTAGCTATTGATAATAGTTCTATCTAAAGTACCATTGTAAAAAAAAAAAGAGCTGAGCTTCACATTGATACCAAGACTAAGCGTGCCCAGATGACCGATGTAGACATGAACCAGTTTTCAGCCGCATATGCATATATGGCTGATGGCATTTTTGAATTAGGGGCAAATCTGTATATAACACTCACACCAGCGCTAGCTATAGGGGACTTGGTCCACTAGACTAAGTAGGTAAGTACCAGAGCAGTTACTCCACTGAATCCCGAGTCTTCCAGAGTCACTCAGCCACCATGAGCGCTCAAGTTGAAAATCTAATTTTATCACTTTAGCCTGTTCTATTTTCTTGGTAGTAGCTAGCTAGACTGTCAACTAAAGAAAATACTAAACTTTAGCTACTAAACTAGCTAGCTATAGCTAGCTATGTTGTAGCTAGCTAATTACATCGTGCCTCCTGATGGTTGAAGCTCATGCAGTAGCTATGCTCTGATGGCCTGGCCAATTACAGTACAAGAAAAATTTGTGCGCCTGCTATTATCTACTATTCATTACTATGCTGTGTTTATTTAATAATTAAATTTTGATCAATTCACATATGTCAATATAGTATAATAGATGTAGTTTTGTCTTGTACTGTGTGTTGGTCACACCTTACAATTCTCTGACTTGTATTTAATCAATGGTGTGATATAATCTGTTATAGGTATGGCTAATTGTGAACTCAAGATTAGTGAAAAGAAGAAAATTTTAGATTCCTGTCATCGTTACCCAACATCAGGCCATCTAGGTGTGCGGAGAACTCTGTCCAGTATAACAGAGATTCATGTGCCATGGATAGGAGTTTCTAAAGATGTCAACAAGATGGTAAAAGATTATCATTTTCGTATAATAATATACTAGTCTACAAGAGTTTAATGATCTTTTGTAATCATTGACAATTGCTAACAGATTTCTGTATGGACAATGTAGATTAGGTAGTCATTAGGCAGAGGGTAGGGTTTAGGGTTTGGGTTGGAACAATAGGGTTGGTATTGTTTGGGTGGGGTTAATTGGGAAAGGGGTCTCCAAGGTCATACAGAAATCTGTCAGCATTGAATTGCTCGATAGGAAAAATAAAAAAAAAAAACAATGACTGTAGCTAGCTATTCCCCCAAATCCTGTGTGCGCAATAATTGATCTTGATCAACTACTAGATCCACAGCCAAGTATGAATGGCAAATGGATGGAGACTTGTCTTTATAGCCTGACCGACGTGGACAGAGCTATTCTGTTGAGCCCTGTGGGATGGTTGAATGACAATCTCATTGTAGCTGCACAAAATCTTTTGAAGAAGCAGTCTTCGATGCCAGGATTTCAGGACACATGTCTTGGCTAATCACTGGGCTTCGAAATCCAGCGACTCAGAGAATTCATCCAAATTCTTCATATGATGGACATGGCCAATGGCTAATGATAAGCGGTGCTATCACAGAGAATGATGTACAGGAGATACATGTGTACGACAGCATGTACCCTACTGTTGGGACTTACACTAAGAAGGATATTGCACCAACTGTGTCGGCAAGCGAGAAGAATGTTGAACTGAAAATGATGAATGTACACTGAAGCCAAGGCGAACGAATAGGCTGGTCAATTCAGAAGATACAATAGAGCTTTTCTCCACCTGCCGTATGCCAGAGATCCCACCAATGGTTGAGTGTAGCAAGTGCAATAACTGGTATCATGTTAGTTGTGTAAGTGTGCCCCAGAAAGCATTGGATGCCTCGAGCATTGAATGGATTTGTCAAAACTGTTAGCTACAGATCTATATTATAATATAGCTACCATCTATTTGTTGACTTGTCACTTGAGTCATTTTTTGGCTAATACTTCATGTAAGAGTCACAATTAATGAATATAATTAAATTTTTCTTATATTATTGTAATACTCATCTTCTACTACTGCATAATTATGTTAATATTATTGCAATTATGTTACATCAATAACTACAGTCCCATTAGTAACTACAGTCTCAATAGTCACTACTGTCAACTACGGTCCCACCAGTCTCCACTGTCACGTCAGTAACTACAGTCCCATTGGTCACTACTGTCACATTAGTAACTACAGTCTCAATAGTCACTACTGTCAACTACGGTCCCACCAGTCTCCACTGTCACATCAGTAACTACAGTCCCATTGGTAACTACTGCCACATTAGTAACTACAGTCTCAATAGTCACTACTGTCAACTACAGTCCCACCAGTCTCCACTGTCACATCAGTAACTACAGTCCCATTGGTCACTACTGTCACATTAGTAACTACAGTCCCATCAGTCGCTTTTGTCACATTAGTAACTACAGTCTCAATAGTCACTACTGTCATCTACAGTCCCACCAGTCTCCACTGTCACATCAGTAACTACAGTCCCATTGGTCACTACTGTCACATTAGTAACTACAGTCCCATCAGTCGCTTTTGTCACATCAGTAACTACAGTCTCAATAGTCACTACTGTCATCTACAGTCCCACCAGTCTCCACTGTCACATCAGTAACTACAGTCCCATTGGTCACTACTGTCACATTAGTAACTACAGTCCCATCAGTCGCTATTGTCACATCAGTAACTACAGTCTCAATAGTCACTACTGTCATCTATAGTCCCACCAGTCTCCACTGTCACATCAGTAACTACAGTTTGGTCACTACTGTCACATTAGTAAGTATAGTCCCATCAGTCGCTATTGTCACATCAGTAACTACAGTCTCAATAGTCAACTACAGTCCCACCAGTCTCCACTGTCACATCAGTAACTACAGTTTGGTCACTACTGTCACATTAGTAAGTATAGTCCCATCAGTCGCTATTGTCACATCAGTAACTACAGTCTCAATAGTCAACTACAGTCCCACCAGTCTCCACTGTCACATCAGTAACTACAGTCTCAATAGTCACTACTGTCAACTACAGTCCCTCCAGTCTCCACTATCACATCAGTAACTACAGTCCCATTGGTCACTACTGTCACATTAGTAACTACAGTCTCAATAGTCACTACTGTCAACTACGGTCCCACCAGTCTCCACTGTCACATCAGTAACTACAGTCCCATTGGTAACTACTGTCACATTAGTAACTACAGTCTCAATAGTCACTACTGTCAACTACAGTCCCACCAGTCTCCACTGTCACATCAGTAACTACAGTCCCATTGGTCACTACTGCCACATTAGTAACTACAGTCTCAATAGTCACTACTGTCAACTACAGTCCCACCAGTCTCCACTGTCACATCAGTAACTACAGTCCCATTGGTCACTACTGTCACATTAGTAACTACAGTCCCATCAGTCGCTTTTGTCACATTAGTAACTACAGTCTCAATAGTCACTACTGTCATCTACAGTCCCACCAGTCTCCACTGTCACATCAGTAACTACAGTCCCATTGGTCACTACTGTCACATTAGTAACTACAGTCCCATCAGTCGCTTTTGTCACATCAGTAACTACAGTCTCAATAGTCACTACTGTCATCTACAGTCCCACCAGTCTCCACTGTCACATCAGTAACTACAGTCCCATTGGTCACTACTGTCACATTAGTAACTACAGTCCCATCAGTCGCTATTGTCACATCAGTAACTACAGTCTCAATAGTCACTACTGTCATCTATAGTCCCACCAGTCTCCACTGTCACATCAGTAACTACAGTTTGGTCACTACTGTCACATTAGTAAGTATAGTCCCATCAGTCGCTATTGTCACATCAGTAACTACAGTCTCAATAGTCAACTACAGTCCCACCAGTCTCCACTGTCACATCAGTAACTACAGTTTGGTCACTACTGTCACATTAGTAAGTATAGTCCCATCAGTCGCTATTGTCACATCAGTAACTACAGTCTCAATAGTCAACTACAGTCCCACCAGTCTCCACTGTCACATCAGTAACTACAGTCTCAATAGTCACTACTGTCAACTACAGTCCCTCCAGTCTCCACTATCACATCAGTAACTACAGTCCCATTTGTCACTACTTTCACATTAGTAACTACAGTCTCAATAGTCACTACTGTCAACTACGGTCCCACCAGTCTTCACTGTCACATCAGTAACTACAGTCCCATTGGTCACTAATGTCACATCAGTAACTACAGTCTCAATAGTCACTACTGTCAACTGTCAATCCTTATATCGGTAGGCTGCACAATGTCAACGAAAATACATGCAGGCCTAGCTTATGTTGGGGGGCCAGGTCCTCTATTGAATTATTGGGGGGGGGGGGGGGGAAGGGACATGCCCCCTCGGTTGCAAATAGTATATAATCCAATGTGTCTTATACCTCAGTAGTGAGACTACAGTTAATGTGACGGTGGAGACTAGTGGGACTGTAGATATGTAGTGACTGTAGTTATTGATGTAACAATAGTGACTGATGGGACTGTAGATACTGATGTGACAGTAGTGATTATTAAGACTCTAGTTACTACTAGTGTCACAGTAGTGACCAGTGGGACTGCAGTGCAGTTACTAATGTGACAGTAGTGACTGATGGGACTGTAGTTACTGATGTGACAGTGGAGACTAGTGGGACTGTAGTTACTGATGTGACAGTAGTGACTATTGAGACTGTGGTTACTGATATGACAATAGAGACTGATGGTACTGTAGTTACTGATGTTACAATAGTGACTTTTGGGACTATAGTTACTGATGTTATAGTAGTGACCAATGGGACTATAGTTGCTGATGTGATAATAGTGACTGATAGGACTGTAGCTACTAATGTGACAATAGAGACTATTGAGACTGTAGTTACTGATGTGACAATAGTGACTGGTGGGACTGTAGTTATTGATGTGATAATGGTGACTGATGGGACTGTAGTTACTGATGTGACAATGGAGACTGGTGGGACCATAGTTGACAGTAGTGATTATTGAGACTGTAGTTACTGATGTGAAAGTAGTGACCAATGGGACTGTAGTTATTGATGTGACAGCGGAGACAGGTGGGACTGTATATAGTTGAAAGTAGTGACTATTGAGACTGTAGTTACTGATGTGATAATAGTGATCAATGGGACTGTAGTTACTGATGTGACAGTGGAGACTGGTGGGACTGTAGTTGACAATAGTGACTATTGAGACTGTAGTTACTGATGTGACAATAGTGACCAATGGGACTGTAGTTACTGATGTGACAGTGGAGACTGGTGGGACTGTAGTTGACAGTAGTGACTATTTAGAGTGTAGTTACTGATGTGACAAGAGTGATCAATAGGACTGTAGTTACTAATGTGACAGTAGTGACCAATGGGACTGTAGTTACTGATGTGACAGTGGAGACTGGTGGGACCGTAGTTGACAGTAGTGACTATTGAGACTGTAGTTACTGATGTGATAATAGTGACCAATGGGACTGTAGTTACTGAGTGGAGACTGGTGGGACCGTAGTTGACAGTAGTGACTATTGAGACTGTAGTTACTAATGTAAAAGTAGTGACAAATGGGACTGTAGTTACTGATGTGATAGTGGAGACTGGAGGGACTGTAGCTGACAGTAGTGACTATTGAGACTGTAGTTACTAATGTGAAAGTAGTGACCAATGGAACTGTATAGTTACTGATGTGACAGTGGAGACTGGTGGGACCGTAGTTGACAGTAGTGACTATTGAGACTGTACGTAGTTACTGTGACAGTAGTGTCCAATGGGACAGTAGTTACTGATGTGACAGTGGAGACTGTAGTTGACAGTAGTGACCAATGGGACCGTAGTTGACAGTAGTGACTATTGAGACTGTAGTTACTAATGTGACAGTAGTGACCAATGGGACTGTAGTTACTGATGTGACAGTGGAGACTGGTGGGACCGTAGTGGACATTAGTGACTATTGAGACTGTAGTTACAAATGTGACAGTGGTGACCAATGGGACTGTAGTTACTGATGTGACAGTGGAGACTGGTGGGACCGTAGTTGACAGTAGTGACTATTGAGACTGTAGTTACTAATGTAACACTAGTGACCAATGGGACTGTAGTTACTGATGTGACAGTGGAGACTGGTGGGACTGTAGTTGACAGTAGTGACTATTGAGACTGTAGTTACTGATGTGACAGTGGAGACTGGTGGGACTGTAGTTGATAGTAGTGACTATTGAGACTGTAGTTACTGATGGGACTGTAGTTATTGATGTAACATAATTGCAATATGATTAACATAATTATGCAGTAGTGGAAGATGAGTATTACAATATATAAGAAGAATTTAAGGTACCATTTAATTGCGTGGGCGTGAGCGTCAGGAATGGCTAATTCAATTAGCGAATCGTGAAGGGGCGTGGCCGAAGAGGCCATACGAGTGCTTTTGGTCGAAGGTGGGCGTGTCCAGAATCGGCCAGGGATGATTATGCGCGTGTAATTAGCGACCGGAAGTGGCCCCTGAAGAAAAGGCCGGTAATTGCCCACATCAAAGCAAGATCAAAGCATTCTTGCTTAACTATTAACCGCAACGACTTACTACACACTAAGAAAAAAAAAATTTAAAGTAAAGTAATGTTTGAGACTCTGGGAAAACATTCACGACAAATAATTGATATGAGCATGCAGAATGGGTCTTAACTAGAAGTTTCTAGGAAGCGGAATTTTGATTCACAACTTAGAATTAAAGGCATTGTGCCACGATATAAGGGCTATTTTTAGTAAATTAGTGTCACACGTGATGTAACCGCGCCCATTAGATTGAAATCTGGCAGCCACTTTTCAATCAACGGTTGTAGTTCGTGGTAGCAGAACGCAATCGGTCCAAGAAATGCTCGAGTGTTGGAGCTGGAAGGTCTTCAGCTAGCGGAGGAAGGTAAGAGATCTATCAGAAGGACGGGCGAGAGTCGGCTGTGCCAGAGTAGCGATGTTTTTGTCTAGCTAGATCTACCACGTGCAAGGTAGTATACCACGAGTAGATTTACCTTTAGCGAGCGAGAGTAGGTTGAAAAGTAGACAGAGATACCAGTCCTCTAGCAGCGCGACGAGTAGCTAAGTTCTTTCCTTGTCTTTCGATGGGTTCTGGCATCCACGAGGAGCGCGCGACAATATTCTGTATGTGCGCTATTTTTGACAACGCGAGTCCGTATACTTGATCTAAATTTAGTAACAATCACCGCTTATATCGTGACACAATGCCTTTAAAGTTACGGCCCTCTAAAGTTTTCCCATATGTTTGTATAGGGAAGCCATACGTTTGCAATGTTTTCCGCCCACGCGCTACGTGAAAAACGGGGAATACCCGTGGTGTGCGTTATTTAGAAAATTTCTCAAAAATTAATAGTTTAGGCTCTCAGGACTGTTAAGGCAGCCTCACTTGGATTGTAAGTAGCAAATACTGCTAACATGGCAACACAAACCCTGTTGGTGTATGTCATGGGTGAACTTTGATCACTGACTAAGGTATCCATGTTGAAGAGGAAAGGAAGTAGTTTATTAAAATTATGAGTTACCATGGTAACATCGTTAATTAACTTAAATTAGTGGGGGTCAAAGTTTTTTCCTTAACTGACTATTTTCGACTAGGCGGGTACCAAAACGGCGACAGATATACAAGATTCAGGATTCAAACGAAAGAACAGACACTAGCGATGTCTAAGGTAGGTGGAATGGTTGCAAAAAACTAAGCGCTCGAAAGTTATGGACGGATATGAACATATTTTGGGCTGAGATCGATCTCATTAAATATTCATGACCTTACCACGGGCAACTGCTAAAATTTGGACAGCCTTTCCACCCCGCTCGACCTCGAACAATCATCAATGGACTTCAGTATCCTCAAAAGCTTCGGTGCTGAAGGGATTTTGGTAGCCGCCTCGGCCGTTTTCTTGAACGCATTTTGAAACTCAAGTCGCTTGTACACTGACTATGGGGTTACGATCACGTGCGCTCGAGTTTTAATGATATTCACGATCATGTAATTGGCAATAATTAGTGATAAGAGCTGAATACAAGCATTTTACAAGCCTCTGCACAGTTATCAGCTGAGGCTGCCTTAACAGTCCTGAGCTGTTTGCTTGCTTTGTATGGCTCTACTATGCATCCTAGGTGTATTATGTGGTTTTCTGGACAATTTTTTTTCTGCTTAGTGTGCACGCTAGCTTGAAGAAAAAAAAAAGCTAATTAGGCCTAATTAAGCATGTGGGCGTGTTCCTGGCACTGTGTGGAGTGTGTGCGTGTGCGTGTGCGTTTAATAATGCAGGTTTTATTGATTCCGATTGGGCGTGGCTTCACAGGCCAGTGCTTGGACATCGGGGCCGGGGACTTGGCTGCGGCGATAGGTGGGCGTGTCCCGGATGCGGTGGTGACCTTTGAACCCGTCCAGGAGGCTTTGGGGGCGTGGCAGGAGGTCAAAGGTGAGGCCATGTCTGTTAATGAGGCACTGTACGGCGGTGCGATCGAGGGGCCTGTACGGAAGCTGACGATGGTTTGAAGCGGATGTGGTTGCGATGACGTGTTGTTACTCCGCCCACACAGGAAATGAGGTGAGCTCTTGTGTGGGCGGTGTGGCAGAACGGCCTCCAAGTGTTTGTGTGTGTTTTGGCCTTGAGGAAGCTGTGTGTTTTAATTGGGATTGATCCCCACCTCACGCCCACACAATTTAATGGTACCTTAATGATATTCATTAATTGTGACTCTTATATGAAGTATCACCCCATTTTTTCAGTGTTCAGAAGCATGCATTGTGTAGCTTGCTCATTGAAAGGGTGGGGGGGGGGACCATATGTCTGAGGGGGACCACTTACCATGATACAAGGGGGACGACTTGTGGCAACACAAGTAGTCCTGGGGGATTACCTATGGCAACATAATATTATTATGTGGTCCGGGGGGACTGCCCGTGGGGGGGGGGGGCATTAGTTGCATGACAGGTGTGGGACCACCGCGACAGTGTCCTTCTTGGCCACCGTACTATCTTGGGAATAATTGGTCAAAATATTAATAGAGTTGGAGCATAACATTCTGGGCAAAAAAATTAGCAAAGCCCTATATATCAATATCACTGAATTAAATAATAATAACCCACTCATAATACTAGTTTCTACCATTTGGTAAAACAAAATCTGTTTGTTCACCGTTCTAATATGTTTCAGATGTCTCAATAATTTCCGAATTAGTTTGTTTTTCCTCTTCAGATTCGTCAGATAAAATTGAATCACCGATTTATACGTTCACCGTCAGGTATCTCGTTCTCTGAATCAGTTTGTTCACTGCTCTCATCACTTTCGTCATCTGAAAAAGCTAGAGGTTTACCAACAAGTTCTAGTTTACTCCTGTCTTGCATTCTTGATTCTACTGCTTCTACCATCTTTGACCATCCTCTTGGAGTAAAACGGTTGCCATCTCCCCTGCATGGCAGACAAAAAAATAGGTTAGTGATAACAATACCATGCAATATACAGTAGGCATACGTATACGTACATGGACAATTAATTACACGTACGCCAAGTACAATGCATATCCGCATGCGGTATGCATGCGGATATGCATGTGATTTGCATGCGCTTGGTGCATGCAGGAAATGACAACAAGTTGTCAACAACTCAGTTCAGCGTCCCCAATCAAGAGTGTACGTACTCGATCGTGGATAAAAGGTGCATGCTCAAAACTCAACAGTAATTTGTGTAGCGTACCACAATGGCTCCGTGCCACGATGGCTCTGTGCGACGTGCTGGAATGGCCGTAGGGAGGCGCGCGCAACAATGGTTCGTTCATGTATACTAATCTACGTATACGTGGTATTGATGGGAGGGGCTGGGGGGGTTGGGGATGGGTTGCCATGCAATGGTTAGCAAGGTTGGATGGGAGGGGCTGGGGGGTTGGGGATGTGGTTAGCAGGGTTAGTCTCTCGGGTTTGTCTATGTGCGATATGGATGGGAGGGGATGGGAGGGGGGTTAGGGATGGGTTGCCAATGGTTAGCAGGGTTAGCCTCTAGGGTTTGTCTATGATAGGGGGGAAATAATGATTGGCAGCAGCGGCAACAGCAGCGGTGTAGTGGTTGGGGCTCTTATGTGTGGAACAGAATGTAGCGGGTTCAAATCTCGCTTTATACTTGTGTTTTTTTTTTTTCTTTTTCACTTGTTGAAATTTTTCTAAGTTTTCACGAGCCATTCCAGCACGGAGCCAGTATAGCATGCTGCAACTTGCTTGTCAGTTGACAGTACATGGGGACTATGTTAATCTTGAAAATATACAAAGTACAATATCCAGTAGGAAATTTCTAGCCCACCACTCAACAGGTACTAATTACTGCATTTTCTTGAAGCCTTGCAATGGCAATAATTAATATTCAATTTTGGACAATTAGGTTTGATACAGAGGTAATTTTGGTAGGGTGTCTGGACTTCTTAAGGAGGTAGGTAAATATTATTTAGAGCTGGACTATACGAAACAAATTGTTTTTGAGAACAGAGTGCACACATGCAATAAAGCGTGATGGCGACCTTGTACCAAACAGTAAAATATCTGATGATCCTTGCTCGTTGGTTCATACACAGGACTGATACTTCGGGGGTGGTGAGGTATAGAGGAAGTGAAGATTATAGACATATTTCTTTTAAGTACAATCAGTGACTATGAAACAACACAATGTACATGTGAAAAATGGGGAAGCTCAAGGTTGGCACACACTCTACAATGATCACTTTGTTACTACACTCATATAACAACTATAGACACATGCACAGACTGGTACACATCATCAGTTGTATGTTACTTACACTTCAACAAGCACCAGTTTCTCAAGAGCCTTTGATGACTTGATCAATTTAATTAAACATGGTACACTATCATCTGTTAGATAGTTGTGGTCAACACTGTACGTAATAATAACCAGCAAGAATAACTTCAATGGAGATGAATCAACAGTACAAACAACTTACTTAATATCTTTAACATCTTTACAATTCACGAGGGCTTCAACTAGAACCTTTACTCCATCATCACGAATTGAGTCGCAAAAGAGACTACATGCCAATATCATAACATTAATAGTGAGAAGACTTAACAATGTACTAGACACAAATGTACTCATGCTTTATTAGGTGTCCTGTGTATACATGCACACAATTAGCATGCACACCTTTAAGGAATAGAGGTTTCCACACTAACAATACTAATTACTAGGAAGATGATATCATCAGGCAGGGCGAGCCTTCGCTCGTGGCATCAGCTGTACTCCAGTGTTTTTTTTAATATTTGTAAAGTGTTAATAAAAACGCTGTGTCTACAGTGCCGGTACCGGCACCACAATTTAAGCGTCATAGTGCCGGTAAGTCCATATAAAATACTGTACTCTTACGTAGCCCTAGTCCCCGCCCCCTCCTGCATATGGCGGTATAAATTTGTACATAAATTTGCCGGCACTCTAGACACTGCGTAATAAAATTTAATACCTTGGTTTTGAGTCACTAACTAAGCAGGCTATAAAGCACAACCAAATGACCGAATTGGAGCAGCCAGGCTCTCAGTTTGGCTATCATTCTTGATATCCTTGAGTACAATGGAGAAAGGTACAGCTTCTACCTGTAGCTACAGTACAACTGAAAACGGTGCCAACGTTGAACCGTGAATGACTGCCACTGCCATGGCTACAACTCGAGATGAATAAGTCGAAAGTTACCCAATAGCACGCTCAATGATGCAGATTTGTATCCCTTGAGCTCGAGCCACACTGCACTGCCATGATTCCGCGGATTTGACCTTCGATCTGCGTTGATGACGACCTTTACCTATCACAGTAAGGTCTACCACGTGGTGTCTGAGCATGCGCATTGAGTCGTTGCCATGCAAGATCACGCACAAATAAATAAATAAAATTTAATATATAAATATATATATATACACCGCTTCCGGTTTCTCGTGTATTCGGGGGCTCGCTCAGACTCGCCCCGAATAACGGTGTACTTTCAAATGAGTATGCACTTTTACACAAGTACAGCACATGCTCCTGGTGTCCTTCATAGCTAGCTTCATACATACATACATGTACATAGGCAATCAATCAAAGGCTGGTGAGGAGATAGAATGCTTGGTACACACAGAATGCACATGCAACTCATTCCAAACTATCTCAGAAAGCCAAAGACTGTGCCAGATCAGCTCTAGCTTTCATATATGAGAAAATTCCAAATTACTTCAAGCAGAAATTAAGACTAGAGCTGAAATGATGTTTGCGATCGTAGCCTTGTCCCTGAGTATAGCGACATCATGGACAAAACCTAACCCATACAAGGAAGTCAACAAGTGTGTATGTGTGTGTGTATGTGTATGTATGTATGTATGTGTATGTATGTGTATGTGAGTGTGTGTGTGTTTGAAACAGAGATGAGGGGATGGGAAGACCTCTGTTGGCTGTCACAACAGACCAGCGGCTATATGCTCCTATATGGATATTTGCACATAACTGTGTGCGCACACATAAGTAGAGTCCCCGTTGGTCTGATAGCTATATTTTTTTTTACTAAAGCTAACCTCTTATTTCTCAGTTTTGTTACAAGCTATCATGCACAAGTATTTTGTACTATCATGACACAAGAATTGGGGAACCAGCTGCCCAGTCTTGAGAACCAGGAGTGGTGGGTTAAAGAATTCTTTTATGGCCCGGACCAAACTCTCCCCACTCAGCTGGCTAGTCCCAGTATGGTAGCATGCAACACACGAGGGGTTGTTTAATGACCTAGCATACCAATCTTAATCCACCCTTAATTAAAACACAGTCACTTACACCTTAAATATCACATTCTTAGAGTAGCCATCTTCAAACTAACTCAGATATGCTCGAACTGACCATGTGTTAAGGGTGACCTTTCCAGATATATGCCTCCGCATGCTTATGAATACTGTAATTGCCTATGGTTGACAACTAATTACAGGGTTCTGCACTTTCCCATGATAATTAAGTGTTATTGGAAGTGATAACTTGCTTGCTTGCATGTGTGTGTGTGTGTGTGTGTGTGTGTGTGTGTGCGTGTGTGCGTGGGTGTGTGTGCGTGTGTGTGTGCATGTCATACTTTAGGAATGAAATCACATGTACGCTTTAGCTATGCTATACCCCCAGCCAACCAGGTGTTTAATGCAGCATGTCTATATGTCCTATGCACTGTGTGGCCACCAATAGGATGAACAGTGACAATAGAGCTAGACCACTTACCCCAAGGCAAATAAGCAATGAGAGAAGGCTGTAAGATGGAATCTCCACAGAAAAAGATTTATACAAACTTGCACTGTGTCTCAGACACTGACACTGACAAAGGTTTCTGTAGTTGACTCAGAGGCTTGAAATTGAGAGACCACTTATCACTCAGAAGGGTGCTAATAGAATAGAGCAGAGCACTAGCCACTACACTAGCCTTTTATACTTTTCACACTAACTGAAAACTATTATAATATAGAAACTGAACATACAGTACAAGTGTGAAATACACTATAACTTCAACAATATCTTCTTTGCTTCATGTACTGTACTGGTAGAGAGAGAGAGAGAGAGAGAGAGAGAGAGAGAGAGAGAGAGAGAGAGAGAGAGAGAGAGAGAGAGAGAGAGACCCCAACAAACTTCAGATTTGATTAAATCTGACACATTGACAAAATTTAGCTATCGATAGCATTTCACTCCCTCAAGAAAAAAATCCCGTATACAACCCTGGTACATAAACAAAAGTTCTCAAGTCATGCATGTACCTCTTACAAGTTTCAAACAGTGATATACCGTGTATATTGTATCTTAAACGAGTAGTAGACCAAATGTGCACTTCATTATTCATGAGATACCATTTAAATTTCCCAATACATGTACCACTGGGAAAAAGATGAACCTATTGGTGGGTGGTAATGCTGTATAGTGTAATTACTTTTATAGCGAACTGCCATAGTAAGGCTGTGGTATTATGGCACTCCTATAATTGCACTGCTGTAATTGCACTTCCCTTGTAAGCTTGTAATTGCCAATTACATGTTGTTTACATTGGTTGACATAGAAACAAAGTAGAGTAAATAGCTATTGAAAGTATGACTCCACTATACTATTAGCAATTTACAGCACGGATAAGTGTGAAACTGTGGGTGATAATACCACTTGTCACTGTCTCTGAAACAATAATTGCACTCAGCTTCGCCTCGTACAATTACAATTTCAGAGTCAGTCACTCATGGTATTATCACCCAAATTGCACACTTAGCCATGCTATTAATTATACTAATCCACACAGATGACTCATGCTGTGACAATGTATCTACATGTACCGTCAAGTGTTGTACATAAAGTAGTCACTTACTTGAGATTCTTTAGTTCCTTACACCCAGCAAAGCCTTTAGCTATATGAGCCACTGTGGAGTCCTTCAAGTCAGTAAGCGAGAGACTGTAATACATACACACAAAATTAACAAATCATGTGTATAATAGACAATTGCAAACTACAATGGAATCCGTCAGAATCAAAACAACATGCACTGAAACTGAATATTGCTTATCCATTATAAAATTGGTGCTACATACTAACTTAGATATTCATACAAGCCAAATCCACTCACAGTTCTGGATGTAGTCATTACCTTCAAGCTGAAAAGTACAGCACTAGTACAGCACTAGTACATGTACATGCACTAGTACAAAGTACAGCACATGTACATGCTGAAATTGTTATTTTATTACTGTCTCAGGCAAATATTACAGTGACAACAGTCATTGAAAATTTAATTTAAACAGTGGAGCTTGCCATAGCATGAGATAATTTGCACTAATGAGTACCATTTGGGATGTGGCTGTAACAGGTGCCATGGCCATGAGTCAGGAGATTCTTAGTACAGAATATGGCAATGCAGTAAGGACCAAAGTGAGTGGCCACTTTAGACAGTGTGGCCACTCGAGCTCATCAGTTGTTAAGAGGAGTTTCCACTGTATATACATGTATGACGCTTAAACGAGGAGGCGGGGTATAAAAGGGCCCGCCCTGGACGGAAGCAATGTTTATTTTACCACATCCGTCACATGAGCCAATATGGCTGTATTACAAAAATTCGCGAGTTCACTGCCATGCATGGCGCCAGCTATTTTACACATGACAGACACAGTACAGTACAGTACAGCGAACCAGCGTTGGCGCCATAGCGCGAATAATAAAGAAAGCGCGAGACACCACCTTTTCGAAGACACCTGTAAGGAAAAAAAAATGGCTACTTTGAATGAACAGAGAAAGAAGCGCGCGAGACTCGGATTTCGCTACACGATGGAGCTGAACTTCGCCAGTGAGGATAGCAAGAATATTTACCTACCTCCTTAAGAAGTCCAGACACCCTACCAAAATTACCTCTGTATCAAACCTAATTGTCCAAAATTGAATGAGTTGCATGTGCATTCTGTGTACCAAGCATTCTATCTCCTCACCAGCCTTTGATTGATTGCCTATGTACAGTGCTACAGAGCAAGAGAGCAAAACTTTTCAATTTGTACTTTATTATGTCTAAGTCAAACCATATAGTAATTGGGTACTAATTGACAACAGATTCTTAAATGGATAGTCCATCTGTAAGTGAATTCTAACCTGAAGTGATATTGAGGGTGGAGAGATGGTAATGAATACCACGGTGTGTTTTATTTTCTGCATAACCTTACAGAGAGATTGAAGAGAACGACTATGATGTGGATGTGGGTGATGAGGAGGATGATTTGTTATATAGCTGATGGAGAAGGTATACCAGATGATGATACTATGGAGGTGCAACCACAAGAGTATATGAACTAGCTACATGTAAGCATATGAAACTGTTTGCCTAGCAATGTGTGTGTGCATTAATAGTATGATACATCTAACGATTAGAACTTGATAGTGAACCGTGACGATGACTTGAAGTTGGTGTAAGGCACCCCAGGTGGATTAGGGAATCTGCGACGCACCTCCTGAAAGGACCATACTCGATATTATTGTAAGCTCCTATGGTTATAAAAGTAAATAGGCTTACCCTTACTACACAAGCAGGCAGCACATCCCTAGTGTCCATTACACTCGTCTTTGTACGCTTGTATTGTAGGTATGTAGGATGGTTCCACACACCCAGCTGACGTAAAAATGTCCAAAACCTCCCGTACAGTGTGAAACGCTTGGAATTATTCCCAAGACTTGGTGCTGAAGAGCCCCTCACCCAACTGGGTGGTCTCTCTATCACACAGGGAGACAAATGACAGTGTGGGCAGGCATTCGGACCATCGAGCACAGGAGGATCGTACCCACTTGGATCTATAAAGATAAGTTACCACTATGCTAATATATTGGTGGGAATGACGAACACTACAAAGGTATTGGCAGACATAAATTTGGCAGTTCAGTATTGGAACACCATACATGTACAATGTCATAATATTGGCGGTTACAAAGATGGACTGCCAAACTGCCAAATTTAATCCCCACTGATTTTTCTGACTGTATACAGTATTAAATTTATGTTTAGTGACTGCAGGATAACCTTTCTTTGCTGGGGGAGCAGTGGCTTGGCCAGTAGCAGAGGAGCTGGAGGAATTCTCGGTTGGACAGTTGTCACAGATACACTTTGTGGATACTAGCTCTATCCCTGGATGAGAGCCTATCAGTAGCCTGAGCTCCTCCAGAAAGTCACTTGGAGCCTGTTCCTTATAATGTACCTCAAGCTAATGGAATTTTAGTTATTATTTATGATGTTTTGTTGAGGTTTTGTTGATATTCAGCTAGCTCACCTTGAGTTTTGCCTGTGAAGCCATTATTTACTTTGTTTTTTGTTATGAAACTGTCAGACAGCAGCTGTTCAAATCTCTTTTGTTTGGCGCGCTTGTATGGTACCGTGCATGCTATGTAAAGTGCATTGTAAGGGTTTCACAGTGGTAAGAGACTGGCTATACAGCCATGGCAAACTCGCCGAATTTGAATCTTGGCGGTGAGGTCAAAGGTCGTGCCCTGGGCACGCGCCTTAAATACCCGCAGTCCGCAAACGATCGCGCGTTGGAAACTTTCGCGTATTGCAATATTTAACCCCAACTTCCTCGTTTAAGCACAAACTGTTGGCACTGTCACTAAAAACCTAGGGGGCATCAATGTTCTCCCCAGCATACTTAAGGGATATTGGCCCCCATATCCCTTCGGTATTGATTTTTCTTTGAAGTGGGATGGGGGTGGAGCCAAAACCGTTAATGTGGACACTAGCCCCACCCAAAATATGTTGTCCCAATATGCCTTCAATTTTAGGCTAGGGAGAACACTGGGCATACTTATGCGTTTGACAGTATCAACTAAGTAATAATCTGTTGATATATGTGACCGGATTTAGGAAAACCCTCTGTATGGGATTTTTTCAGAAATTTGAGTTTGATGCATGATTGATAAGCTCTAGCATAGAGCTAACCCGCGTTCAAGTCTTAGGCCGATCGCGCGCTTCGTTGTGGAGATACAGCGCTTTGTTTGTGATCGCGCTACACCCCCAATAATCGAGAAATTATGGTCTAAAGGCGTTACTATGCACGCGTATGGCATTTCCGCATACTACGCGTGACCCGGAAATCAATTAAATGGACCTGGGCGGAGCCATTCGAAATGAACGTAAAGATCGAGCAAGAGTTGAATTTCGTTGTTGATAATGACAGCCGATTGTTCTTAGATGCCCAAGAAGCTAAAAAGGTGAGCGAATGTACAGTAGATCAATGAATCTAGCTGTATCTAGGTAGAGAATTCTAATTACTGCCCATAGCAACGGGCTCCGTGTACGGTGGCTGTGCCGACTAGGTGGGTCAAAATGAAGGCTTATTTCGCCTTCGTATAGCACGACTAGCCTCTGTAGAAGACGGCAACAGTTAGAAGAAGGGTTGTTTGACATGTATAACAAAATCTGGACTTTGACAAATTTGGATCTGAGCTACTAAAAACACGCATTGCGCGAATCGCGCGCGGATCCCATACGGAGGGTTTTCCCAAATCCGGTCACATATTATCAGGAGCATATGAGCCGCCCAAAGGGCGGCAAAAGAGCATCCGACTACTGTAGGGTTGGCGAAGTACTTAAGACTACATTTCCTTATTTGGAACGTGCAGCTGCATGGTGCAGTTCATAACAGATTACTTTTGTATAAGCCACACTGTACTAGCCAATTGACTTAGTCTGTAGTGTGGTTGTAGACTGTGTACTACGGGCGGTGCTATCACTATGGAGATCGGTCAGAGCTTAACCAATGGAAATACCCTGCAGCTGGCCACTCCATATAAGGTAAAGCATTGCTAATGAACTTTGCCTAACACATCTGACACGCAGTCGGACGCTCCTTCGCCGCCCTTCGGGCGGCTCATATGCTCCTGATATTATATATATACAACCTACTCAAGGTGTTGCAGTCTTGAACAGTTTCGTAAGGTGTCTCCTAACATTTGCCATGTGGAGTTATCCAAGCAACATCCATCATCCTCACCACAGATCCTACACATCAATGAGAAACATTGTAGCAATTAGGCATGTGTAAATGTATAAACCTTGCTCACAATATAAGAATGTACGCATGTCAACACAATCCAACTCACGTGAGGCTCTCAAGTTTAGAGCAACAATACTTCAAGCACTTAAAGATACTATCCTTTATGTTGCATTGTATAAATCTGTATAATGAAATTTGTGGTTTGGAGAATAACTAGCTGATGCTGAAATAGGAAGGGACATGTGTGCTTGCATACATAACAGATTCTTTAATGCAACTGTCACGTACATGAACCTTTCCGTCTTTTGTCAGTAAAACAAATTCTGGTTGCTACAAAGTCTTTATAACAATATAATAACAAAGATTTCACGAGACACAAATTTCGCCAATGGATCCCACAGTTTATCCATGCATGTGAGTGCATGCAAGAACTTAGCATTAGGAGAAAAACTTCATGAATAAACCAATGACCCTAGGTAAAAATTGGCAAGAATTTTCTCTTGGTAAAAAATATCAATCTTTCAACGTTCACGGCAATTGCTTTGTGTGCAAATTATATGCTAAGTATTAACTACTCAGCTTCATGTATGCATGGTCTCTTATCTTCATACAGACTGCATGTTTTAACAGAGAAAAGTGGTCGTCTTAGAGAAATCTGTGTGACCACATTGGGACTGTTGTATTATAGAAGACACAAACAACTCACGTGAGACTCATAAGCTTAGAGCAATCTTTCAAGCATTCAGTGGTATCATCATCAAAGTCGCAAAATTTAAAACTGCAAGTATAGTATAGATTTGTGATTCAGAATTTGAACTATATTTGACAGTGTATATAATTAAGGAGGGGGCCAGGTATACAGATAAGGCTATTACTACATGTACAGTCATGTGTACTATGCACACGATATGTAGTGTTTTATCCACCACCCTTATAAGCAGCATATCGAGCAATAACCACTTGGCTGGTCTCGTACAATGCTTTACTGCATTTATACAAAGTGTTGGCAATAGAATAGATTGGAGGGTACATAAGATATTAACAACTCAGTCGTGCAAGAACATTAATTAATTATGGATTATAAGAAGACATAAAACTCACATGAGACTCTCAAGATTTGAGTAACTTAGTTTCAAGCACTTAAACATATCATACCCAGTCCGCTCGTCGATGCTTGCAAAACTGTAGGTTTGTATTTGTGATTCAAAAAAGAAAGGGCACATTGAAGATGAGGCTATTATAGTACACTAAACAACTACACATTGATTTTGTACACTCAATTATTAGACAATTTTTGAAAGGAACGTACGTGATTTTCTTAAGCTTTGAACATTGCTTTAACCACTCAGTGAAAAGACTTGTATAAGAACCATCATCCGAGGAATCATGAGGACTGTGTAGGACAATGAAGGTACGCACAAACGTATAATTTATGTTGAGTCACAATTATTAATTGAATATTGAGTCTTTATAAAAATTACTCGCGTGCCTCTGGATAAGGAAAATAAGTGAGCAAACACATTTTTTGTCACACTTAAAAAATGCATACATCACTGGTACATGGAACAAACTGGACAAACACAAACCATTAACAGTATAAAGGAAGCTTAAAGGTGGTGAATGTACGAGGAGCACAAACAGGATGGTCAAATTAGGCCACTAGTGACAGAGGAAGGCATTTTTACAAATGAAGACTAGATGTGCCTTGAGCTTAATGAAAATTTTCATGCACACACATGTCAAACCTTCCCTACAGCGTAACAATTAAATCTCCTCCACACATTTCTGGACCACTATATACTATACTGAATTTGTCACTAACTTTTAAGACATATACAATACTATGTATTTCATATAAACTTACATAGGGTTTATGTCATTAGAAACATCTGTGGAACAGTCAATAAGTCTGCATGTAATTAATATCAATAAACATGGTAACTGAGGTGATAAAGACAAAGTACTTTGACATTCATGTCAATAGTATTATATTCACCCTATCTCTGTAAGACCAGGGAAACCTACATTCATGACAGCACGCATCAGCGGAAGTAAATTCACTTCCCTGTAATATACGGGATTGAATTCATGAATAAATAATCATGATTAGTCTAGCAACGTACTCAAGTTCGAGTGAAATTTGACGATCACCAAATGCCAGCAGGAGAGCCTCATATTCTCGTACATCAAACATACAAGAAGAAATCTTAATCTTAACATTATCATATCTAGAATTTTCTAGAAAGTAAGTCAGTGAAGCTGAATCAGAAGGAACAAGATTAGAAAGTGAAAATGATCCATTATGAAAATTAAAGACATGAGTACATGACAAAGGACACTGAAACTCATATACACAATGAATATGAAAAAGGTGATTGGATGATGTTGCCTTAAGAATTAAATCAAAAATTGCTTTTGTGGCAGGGTTCGAATAGTCCATCATTCCACATAAGAAGCGCAAAGTAACTGAGAGTTGATCACCACTATTACGATTAATGACGTCAATAATTTTTTCACGATCTTCGAGTATACATAGGTACATGTATCTAGCGGCCAAGAATTCTTGCATTGTCAGGTGAAAAAAAGAGTATGTTTCCCTTCTTCCGGTAAGAACAAAGACTCGATCTGTAACCAGCATTTCAAGGCCACATTGCATACCTGGCTGAGATGAAATTTGTATTTCATAGATATCCTTTACTTCCTTGGCAGTGAAAACCTGCTTTGATTCCAAAGTTGCACGGAATGCTAGATAGCAGACTTTGTTAAGCTGCAGTTTGTCTTCTGCTTTGAGATCATCGAAGGACTCAAGTGAAGTTGGATGCTCAACCGTTTTGTGACTACAACGAAACATCCAAGCAAGTGCAAAAAGGCGATAAAATTCGGTCTCAGTTTTTGGTAAATTTGATTCCTCTTGTGCCAAAAATACTAACATGGCACAATGAAGAGGAAGATAACATACATTTAGTAGATTCGGATGACTTTCTAGATGATGTATAAGTGAACTTGCTTTCTCGTTATTTCCAAAAAATGTTTTGATATATTGAAAAACCTGTTCCTTAAAAAAGCCAACCACTTCAATATACTTTGTAGCAGATTTTCGAAAACTGATAGTAGCAGCAGGACGAGAAGACACAACCACAACGGATTTAGTAAATATTTCTTTCATTACTATTTTCTTGACAATGTTGTGTTCCGACATGCTATAATAATACTCATCGTAACCGTCTAGGAGGAACACAACATTTTCACCACAATATCTTTCAATATACGAACGAATGCACTGCATTTCCGCTAAAGAGAGACGGTTGCAAGAAGCCTCAAGAAGTTGGCTCAAATAGATGTCACCGGTTTGGCTTAGCTGGCGTAGATGAACTAGAATTACTACCACAGCTCCCGTCAGTATTTTCTTCTTCCCCCACTCGCATGAGATATTAAGCATCAGAGTTGTTTTTCCACTCCCCGGCCTCCCTTCTAGCAGGAAGAGTGATCCATGATTTACACCCTTGAATAAGTCATCAAAAGATATATTTGTCTTCTTTCCATACACTTCATCGATATCTTTTCTCACTGTTTCAAGTCTAATGTGCTGCGCCCTTTCATCTTGCTGAACTAAAGCTAACTGAACAAAGTTCATTAGTTTGAGAGGAGGCCAAGTTTTTGATGCTGACAGCAAATTTAAATAAAATTGAGATAGTTTCTCAGCACAATCATCAATGGTTGGAGTTTCAAGTCTTATCCATTTTGATGGAGGTGATGATAAATCTACACAATTCGAAATTCAAAACAAAATCAATATTGTCCATTGCTTTTCATGATCTAACAATTATATGAAGGGACTGATATGGGATTGTTAACTTTCAGGAAGGGGAAATACAGTAGCGGTCAAAAATGTTCCTGTTCCGTTGTGGTTGTACGTACGCAAGTAAAACGCGGCATTTCTTACCATGGAACTTGTATACAATGTAGTTACAAACGTACAAATGTTGAGTAAGCATTTTATGCATGCCTGTACGTACGCCGCGCCAGCGTTTCTATTTGTTTTGAACTTTATTAAAATATTTACGTCGACCATTGAAGGCAGTTGATTTGCAATTGATCATGGAGCAAGGAAACGATAAAAGGAGCCAAGGAACGCTTCGGGAACACACAGAAGATTCATTGATATCGCTGGCTTTCAACTCTCTCTCTTGTGAACAGCTACTCTACTGGAAACATTGAGTGCCGTGTTCGTTGTTGTATAACGATCGATAAAGTGTTTCGAGTCTCTTTGTAAATCCAGCTCAGTTTAGTCATGAGCCTACGAACAGCTCTGAAGGATTCCATGAATACAGTAAACCATAGGTGTAGCTATTTTAAATTATATACAAACCAGTTTCTATTTCAAGATACATATTGAATTTATAATATAGTACATGTATCCTATACAGGCAAGGCGTTCCTGATTTATTGGAAAGAAGAGGACAGTATCAGTCTTGCTCGGTTAGATGATAATATGGTGGACCAGGATGGTGAACCGAAGGTTGGAGATTCAGTTAAAGTGCGATTCCAGCGCCTTGTGTGTCAAGGACAAGTTACAGAAGTTGGAACTGCACAAGTGATACAACAGAGAGTGAATGACTTTCTTGACGGAATCTACACCCCTTTCTCCCGAAAAAGGCCAGCTTCACCTCTACCACCATCTGTATTATAGTCCAGGTCAGATTGTTTACATTTTTAAACATTCATGCATATGCACTATAGAACCCACTGGCTTCATTATTGCTGTCAGAGGTAACCCACTTACGGCAGCACCATCCTCTCCCCCTCCTTGTGATGGTGATGAATCTTGGGATGATGATCTGGCCACTCCCCCTCCACTCCACCCACCAATGCCTCCTCTATCTGAACTGGACCATTCTAAAAATGGCAATAAAGGAAGTGCAAGCATGAAGGTGAGCTCCCTAGAGGTCAGCAGTGGTAACAGTAGAGGTCATAAAAAGTCATCCTCTACAGATGGACTAAATGAATCTGGTAAGCCACTGAATGTGTACAGTAGTACTAATTCTACAAAAGTATACATGCAATGTACATGTACATAGTGCTCACTCTCAACTTACTCTCTGTTAACTTCTTTTAGATCCTCTTCACCTGAAGATGTTGGTGATGAATCAGGGTATCAGAATAACAAAGTTAGAGCGTGAGATGCAATGTGTTCTAAGCCAGCAGGAGATCGTTATGCAGAAGTTAACAGAACTTGAGTCATGGTGGAGGTTATCATACGAACAGCTGACCTCAACCCCTCGACACCACTACTCCAAGCAAATTTGTTTGACAACACCTAACCCTCCTCCAGCACTCAGCATGGAGGTTAACGACAGTTTTTGCGCTCTATTTATAGCGCCAACGGCAGTCTTAAAATTTAAAATAGATCGACACAGAATTTACTGTAAAGTTCAATGGTCAAAGAGCTAGGCTCTAAAAAGCTTCCTAAGCCGAGTTATGGCCAAAAAATAGTACATGGTCACCCGTGCCTCAGTTCACATTTTTTCGAGAAACTGAGTGTTTTGTATGCACATACACTGAATTGCGGCTGCGTTCCAATTTTGCGTTGCCCAGAGTTCCGTTGCGTACGTTTCATGAATTCGGAACTCCGTACCTCTATACCACATGATCCTTGGCCACGTGAAGAACATTGAGCTGGTGAGCTGGTGCTTTGTCTCAAAAGCGAGTCTTCTCTGAGATCACAGCTGATATGGAGCTAGAGCATGCAGAGAGCGACGCTGAGGAAGACTATACAGTCACTTATGATGGACGGGATACAACCGTGAACCCCCCTAGCGCAGGTCCAGGATACTGGCCATCCTTCGTCTTAGATGGACTGGTCAGCGGTCAGCCTCAGTCACTGGCATCCAGCAGTCAGCCTCAGTCACTGTCATCCAGCAGTCACCCTTTGGCAACTACGGTCCGAGTATCGAGTGGATCATCCCATACTAGTCTAGAACTACCTTCTACACCTGTCAACTCGGGTACATCGAGTGATTCCAGCTCCAGCTCAAGCGGCATGGAAATCGAAGTGAGCCACAAATATACCAAGCTACTTTTATATTAATTTTGAACCCACCCCCTTCCCTGAAAGCTGAATCTGGTGGATAGAGGGTGGTTGAAGGTCAAAGGTCACCTTGTACTTATTATCATCTTGGCTGGGTAAGAGCCGAATGATTGTGACTTTTAAGCTTCCATGGGGGCTTAGTACCATGGGTACACACACACACGCACACACACACACTGTACTACATGTATAAACTATTAAATCAGGCTTGGATTACCAAGAAACCACACACACACACACAACACAAATACACATGCACATTGTACATGTTATCTGTGCTTAGGTTGATAGTACAAGGGTTCGTGTATCCCCAAGTTCTGGAAAGCGATTTAATTACACTGTAAAGTTGATGAAAATGGTTCAAAAATCAGACTATTCTGTACACAAGTTGCTCAATAAACCCAAATTTTCTTCACTTCTTGCTCTTCATAATGAGATCACCTCGTCTTTGCATGTTGAGCCACTACAGGTTGGCTATATTGTGCCTGGCCATGGCTTGAAGGGCAAGCAGGAGTGCATAAATGAAGATTCTGACCTCAAAAGTATGTATGACGTGTACTCTGGACGAAAAAATTGTGATATAATTTTATGGTGCCAGTGTGTCACTGAGGAGTCAACCATAGCTCCTAAACAGAGCCAGAAGAGATCACACACTACAGGAGGAACAGCAAGCACCAGTACCTCCAAACGAGTTGCTGGTTTGGAAAAGATTGCACAGATAGAAGAATTGTAAGCCAGCTTCAGGAAAAACATGGTACTAACTACAGTGTGGAGAAGCTCAACTGCTGGGCACATTTAATTTTGATGAAAAAGCATGCATCATATGACGTTCCCCCTGAATACCCTTACTTCAAGGGAAAGAGAGGAGATCCAAAAGGAGGAAATTCTGCTTCTACCAGTGTTACCGTCTCTCCTGGAAATTCTGCTTCTGCCAGTGCTACCATCTCTCGTGGAAATTTTGCTTCTACCAGTGCTACCATCTCTCCTGGAAAGCGTGTAAATTTACGTAGTGAGTGCATGGATCAGTTGGATAAGTCACTTTCACTGCTGCGCAAGGGGTGTATTACACAAGAGCAGTATGACAAGTTGAAGGACGAGATTTTGAAAGATATTTCCAAATTTTGATTCTTTGAAAAAAAAATGAATAGTTACACTAACAGTAAAATATTTTGAAATTGTAGGTCAATGACACTATAATCAGTAGTTTGTAATAATTTTAATGATTATGCTGATCATTTATGTTATAATAATCAAATGTAGCCTCCATGTTGGATCCAGTGTTGACACATTTGTGGTGTAAGAGAGTAGAATGCAGAGCGAACCACATCAGTTGGATCTGGGATCACTTGCAGTAAAGTATCGTGTTTTCGTAAGTATCCCTTGATGTAGCTAAAGGTCTCCTCTATTTCATTCAGGTCTGGGCTGTACGGGGGCAAAAATAGCACAAGAATTCCAACTGACTGAAAGAGACTGATTACTTCATGAGTGTGATGGACTGATGCATTGTCCATTACAACTATCGATCTTGGATTAGTTCCATTGAATGGAAGCATGTTTGGAATCAAACTTCCCATGGCAAAATCAAGAAATACTTCACTAGTAACAGAAGTTGTAGCAAGATCAAGAGCAACCAGTCCACTTGTTGCTATTCCAGCTATGGCATTGATCCGAGTACCTCGATGGAGGAGTCGCTGTGTTGTGGGTGTCATGCCCCGTAAAGCGTACCCATACTTGCGTATACAGCTTCTGCGATCAGAACCTGACTCGTCTACAAAGACAAACATATCTGGACGGAACATTAGGCATTGTGTAATGTACATGTATGCACCTCACAAAGCATCACATCGTTGTAGTGCGACCTGTCGAATCTTTTTGCGCGTTATTCCACAAGCCTTTAGCAAACGACAGATGCTGCTAGGAGATATAGAGATATGAAGGCTCTCTCTGATCTCTTCACAAACTTCGTACAGGTACATAGATGGATTCTCGAGAATTATGCCCAAAACATACATCTCATTTGCAGGGCCCAGAACTCTCTTGCACTCCTTACTGGTTTGTGAATCAACTGAACCAGTTCTTTCAAACAAAGAGTAAATGTGGTGTGCTGTGCTGGCTGCAATATTCAAATTTCTGGCGATACTTTCAAATTTCAAATGCATTCCGATACGTTGGTAAACAACTCTCCAACGAATATCCCCGCTATATGCTTTTTTTCTTCCAGGTTCAGCAGACATTATGCGGCAACGTTAACTGGGGAGCTCGCGCCAACTTCAAACTACTACGCAATGCCCAACGCGTACGCAATACGCGTATCCACGCAACACGTAAACGCACGGAAAATTCGAACACAGCCGCAATCCGCTGTAGCTCAACGTTCAATGTTTCCGTATACGCTCTGTACTACACCACGTGGTTAGCGTCATAATGAATTTGCCGGGAAAGATGGCCACAGAGAGAGTGCCAGTACAGCAGTCCTGGTCTTAGGGAGAAGATATCGAGAGAAGCGATGGACTCTACACTTTGTAAGTTGTCTATGATTGTTCTTATAGCTAAGGCTGCATGTAATAAACACCCCTGGGTGTGATTTAACATGAAGTACTTCTGGCAAAGTACGAAGGAGCCTGACACATGAGATAGCCATTCGTAGCCGTGAATTTACTAGCTAGCTGTGTGCGCTGTTTGATATGAGCTATGGTTGTGAAAAGCTCAGTTTACCTTTAATGTAGAAAATGTAATTTTGAAGGCTCTGTACTGCGCTGTGCAGGTTGTGATAAGCTTTTATACCTTTATTGTGGAAAATGAAGTCTCTGTACTGTGATGTGAGTCTACCAACTCACTGGATGTGATACTCTCACTGTGAGGATGAGTCTGCTCATTGTTTAAGATTTGGAAAGCTAAGGTACATGTATAGTAAACAGGGAGAGTTTGTGTGCATGTTGAAGAGTGTGTGTGTGCATGTATGCATGCATGTACATGTATGATGTACTTGTAGAAATTGGGGGGAGGGGGAAGGAGAGAAGGGCTTAAAGCCGGCGACAAACATGAGGAAGGAGAGTCGACTAGTCTTGCATGAGATCGTATACGGTGGGACAGGTATGTATCCAAGCTGGCACATTTGAGCTGGGGTTTGTGTGGATGTCAATGAGGATAGTGGCTGTTGACTCAACAGTGATTCTGAGACTGATACATTGACAACGTCTTCTCAGTAGCTGTTTATGAAGTTTGCTGCACAGGAGGTACTAGTTCCTTCATCCTCGTCCATAACCGTACAAGTAACATGCATGTCAAATTATCTGTGAATGTACGTGTATGTCCATGTAATTTACCTCGGTATTTACCTCCTCTCTCTCTTTCTCTCTAACTCTCTCACACACACACACTCTCTGTCTCTGTATGTGTGTGTCTGTCTGTCTGTTCCCCCCCCCTCCCCCTGTTCCATCTATCTCTTTCTCTCTTCTCCCTGCCCCCTCCCTCTTAGATTCTCTGAGTCTTCAGACAGCTTAGTGTTGTGCTCAAGGCTGTGGGCTCCCTCAGGCAGGACTGGGCTGCTGCTGTTGAGCTCTGTTGGTCTACTTAGATAGTTAGGCATTGATATTGATTTTAGTAAACAATTCAATTCAGTATTATGACAGTGTATTGTATGATGAGGGGTGGAGTGGATGGGTGGGACTGTCTTCTTGATTGACTTCTGGTGCCGTCGATCGTAGAGACGAGGGTGAGCGGCTGCTCTGTGTAGGATCGAAAGCAAGACAAGGGCCTCGAGTCGGCCACTACTGACTTACTGTGCTATGCTAGCTCGCTAAGCGTGGGTATCGTCATGGTGATCGATCGTGATTTGTAGATTATAATAGATCGATAACACTGTAGGTCCGTTCACGTAGCTAGCTAAAACTGAACGCCATTCTTTCTTTCGAGCGGTACACACACTGAACAAGCTCGGATCGTGCTGAAATTTTATAAATGAATGGGCAAAGGACTATACTTTCAGAATATCCAAAGGAAAAAAAAATTCGAAATAATAACATTGAGTCGAGTGGTCTGTTTTTCCATAGCAGGTCACAAATAGAAAATGCTATGTTTTTGTACATAGTGTCCTATTTATTAGGCGCCACTCTAATTTAAGCGCCACTAGCAACTTACGAAGTATTTTTTGACTCCAAAGAAGCGCCAACTAAAGATTAGAATTATTTTTTTTGGCGCTGTAATTAACATATTTACGGTATTCTCTGCTTGTGTAATTGCTGAAGACCATCTATGTTTGTGTTACAGATTTATAAAATTTATCAAGCCTTTCTCTCTCACGCTACGATAGCACACTACAGTTATATGTATCTTACCTTCTTCAACTGAAGCTCGCTCTCCGTACGTCCTTCGAGTCGCTCAGCGTTTTGACACAAAAGTTTTCACATGTAGCATAAAATTGGTGGCTTTATTTAGAAACAGCGCAATAATTACATATGCACCTTGTACCTTGTACACATGCGTTCAATATGCACGCGATATGTGATGGTATGGAAACGCAGGCAGAACGGTACGCTACATTGCTTCCATTGAAAACTAGGGTAGTACGAGAACGAAATGGTAACTTTTTATTGACAGCTACTGTAGGACATATACATGTCATTGATTCCTTACTACTACACTATTCTAATTCAAAGAATCCAGGGAGGGGAAACTCAGATCCGGGGTGGGAAATACCTGTGCTCCCCACCCTCTAATGAATCCCTAATATGAATGCTATCTCCACTTCCAGACTAGTATTGATTTATCTCTATTTTCGACGAATTTTGCTCCCAAGGCATTTATGTAAATGAACAACAGCATAGCTTTTCTACTCTGTACCAGCTTCATGGTGTGTTGCGCAATGCATCTTCACACGGGCTTAGTACACAATCACATACTGCTTTAATACTACCTCCTATGCTCATCCTAAGCCATTCGTAAGCACATTCAAGAATGTAGACTTGATGCATTTTTCACACCTTGCAACTGTTCTTCGATGTATGCAGCCACAAAATTAAAGCACATACTGTATTTCCTTAAAACTCTGGGGCGCTTATTTACTTGCAGCAGTTTTTGACATGGTGTCAAAATGAGGCAGGTGTTCATTTGGGCCAGCATTTATAAAAAATATTAATGAGAACACACTATATAATGACAGTGCAAAATAATTGGCGGATATCAGTCAATTTCCATGCGTTTATCACTCACTTCTTCTTGTGGTCAGTCATCATGTCCTAAACTACAGCTACAGCTACAATGCAGTGTGGTATTGCAGCTGCAGTACTGAAGCTACTGTAACGCCTGCATACCTCTGGGTTATGCAAACAAACCACAGAGAAGGTGTAAGGGGTGGTAGTTCTCAAGTGTTTGTCGTGTCCTAACTTTTGTGGATACTCACCACAGCCACATTTACAGTTCGAATATTACAGACCACTCGTCTGAGTCACTACACTATAGACATATACATAAAAATGTCCGACCAACTCTGGCTTTGGTTGGCCCTTATTTGCACTCTGTATAACCAGTATCAGGTTTTTGTCTGGCCCAAAAATTTAGGGTGGGGGGGGGGGGGGAATATGAGAGAAGTTGAAATAATGGACCGCCTTGGTGGCCCAAGGGGGTGGGTGCGGGAAGCTAAAGCATAAATTAATATTAATGTTCCCATAAAGGCACCTAAGTAACACTTCAACATAATTAGTCTTGATGTACAGACAACCAACCATGAGCAGCTGCTCCAAGTCCAGAATCACTCAGAGCTGTTTTCAACGACTCAAGAGTAGCAAAGTCCGTACTTCCTCTGCTGTCCCCGGGAGCCCACTGGATCCATTCTTCCAACAGTGCTCCTAGCAACGAGACTGGTGCTCCTTCACTCAGGTTTGGACGAGCTGCAATGTTGGCCACCTCACCCGGTAGAAATTCTAGATTGATGCCAATTTCTCTCCACTTGGAGGCATGCTTCTTAAGCTGTCGAAGCAAACGTGGAATGTCTTTTTCGGTCAATCTTAGACCTGCAGAATGAAGCAATAAAACTATTATCAAACAATAAATTCATCATTAAAGGAATTGTGATACACGTAGCCTCAACCTCACAAACCGTTGTAGGAGGAGCGAGGGAAGGTCGACCTGGTCTTGATATCGTGTGCATGTGCATATACATGTATGTACACTGAAAATCTTTGTATGTCATGCATGACTATGTTAGGTTACACACATAAGTGTGGCCTAGCAGGGTTGCATACAGGATTTTTTTCTGGGGGGGGGGGGGGGGGGGGGGGGAGTGGCGATCTCACGGATGACTTGCGTATGTATATGCGCCGCTGCCATGCATATATACTAATAAATAAATCACACAATAATGCTGTGATTTCTTTTTGCTTGTGTATGTAATCATATTATTTGTGCTGTATATATTACATGTATATTATTATGGAATTCTGGGGGGGGGGGGGGGGGGGGGGAACTCAAGCTGGGGGAGAGGGGGGAGATCCCAGTGCGCCCCCCCCCCCTCTGCATGCAACCCTGCCTAGCGTGAAGCACAAAATGTAAGGATTGCAAACACGGCATAGAAAAGAAGGGGCAGTGGCCATATCCAGGCTGTGTAAACTCTGACACGTGTTCGAGGTTGGCTGGCAGTGTGTGTACGGTATACAGCGGTAGTTAGCAGCAATTTTTTTTTTTCGTGCGGCGTGATAGCATACATGCACATACGTATGTTGATGTTTACGTGGAGGTGGTACCGAAATTTTTACGTAATGATACGCAATACTACGCAATACTACACAAATAATTTGTGATCCGCTATGGAAAAACATACCACTCGTATAAATTTTAAAAAATCCACTATTTTGGTATCATCCCATGCAGAATTTAGTCTAGAATGTAACCGTCCAAGAAGCAGGTCCCAAATAGGATCTTAGGCCGAGTTATGGCCTCTACAATGTATACGGGTAACCCGCACACGACGTGCAATTTCTTTCGAGAAATGGAGCATTGAAGCCGTACGTACAAAAATAGCAATATTTCCGTATACTAATCCGCGTCACGTATGCAGTCGACCTTAGTAATGATTTTACCGGACACTCTGCTGTTCCAGGACGACAAAGAGAGTGACTGTCATCCTTCAGAGAGCTGGTAGGTGTACTGATGCATGCCATAGCTAGCTGTTTTTCTAGTTTTGTGAGGCGAGTGTGTATAAAGGCCACGAGTTGGGCTGTTGCTAACAAATCAATCAAATTCTTAGTTTTATCTCTAGTACTGTACTATACAGCACGTTCACTGCATCAACACAGTTACTCCAGCATGTAACTATACTATACTTTATTGTACTTTGAAGCTGTGATTCTTATGAACATCATGTATACATTGTACATGTCATGCACATGCACACTCTTTTACACACACTCACATGCAGCTAGAGAGATGCTGAATAACTCTACCTTGTTCTGCTGGTCTTCTATAACCTTTGTGTAGCTTAGTTAAGCTATGTTGATGTTTTTATGAATGTTTTGTGCATGCACATACATCGAATAAATCAATCAAGTGTATGGGTGGGGTCGATAGGTTGGGCTACTTGTACATAGTTGCCAACTTCTGATATAATATGTAGGAATACTATCAGCGATTAGCACCCGCAAAAAGTTTTGAGGCCAGCCCACTTTTGGTTAGCACACCCATTTTCCCGTTAGCCACACCTTCACCAAATTTAATAATAATAAATAATTATTTTGATAAGTGAGTACAAAGTATAACTGTCAATGTAGCTTAAATAAAGTGAGTCCAGTTCATTAACGCTCGGCGCAAGTGTACGACGGTTATACAGTACTCACTCCGTGTGTCTGTTAAGAGTCTACTAGCTTCATTTCAAGTTTATATGACAAATCAAACATATATACCTGTTTTTTGCCGAATTTTCTAGGTTTCCAATTTGCAAATTTCGATAAAAAGCTTTTTTCGAAAGATACAGCTCTTTTCACCATTATTAAATTTTGTAGGTCTCCAGCCCATGAACGGTGTATAAACAGCTCCGTATACTACTGATATCATGAGCGGTCCTTGGCGATCTTCGAGGCGACACGCACAAGAAGAGCTGTCTACTATTGGGACAGAGATTAATGTGTCAGGACTGTCCTGCCAGAATCGGGACGGTTGGCAACCATGCCTGTAGAATATGGTCCATGGCCATCAACACATGCAAGTGGACGTCAAAGACGACTATCTGTAATGCTCCTATGGTGACGACGATCACCTCCAACGAGTTCATGGACTCATAACTGGTAGTTTTATTCAATGTACAGTAATGGCTAGCATGCTCTCCCAGGAGTCGTCATGAAGATAATCAGATCATTAACCCTCGCCGCAAAGCGTAGGCGGAGGGTTACTGCAATCGTTTGGCGATTTTTGTCCGTCCGTCTGTTTGTCCGTCCGTCCGTCTATTTGTCCGTCCGTATGGACAAATATAGGTGCCGATAATTGGTATTTTACGCTACAAGGGCTTGTACAATGCAAAAATAAGGATGTCCGCTGCTCCATAGGGCATTTCTGGCAACATTTGGGCAAGTCCTGACCAGAAATCACCACTTGGAATGGCCTCATCCTCCAGTATGGAGGGACTGGAGGAAGTAGGGCCACTCCAAAGTGCATGCCTTGTTGACGGTTGAATCACAAGTGTGTAGAGACTGTCTATAGCTACACCTCCAATAACACAAATAATTAGTGCATACTAGAGAATCAAAAACTGCACACTCAAAGTGTTCTACGAAATACCTTCTTCTTCTGCCATAGTACGTTCACTTTCTTGAATATCGCCAAGTTGAATAGAGTACAGAGATGGCACTAGACGGTAACTGAAATGGAGTACAAATTTATCTCAGGACTGAGCAGAAAGCAATATCATAGATATACTGGTGGGCTTGCCATGTGTACCGGTATCAATGATAAAGAAATCCAATAGTCTACCAAAGATATCTTACCTTTCAGAGACTCGCAATCAATAGCAAATGCCTTCTCGAGGATCCGCTGGGGACAGTCCCCTTTCTGGTCATGTGATCTTCATGTGATACCGATGTAGATATAGGCCCCCACCTTTTGGGGGCACCCTTAGTCTCGTCCCCAGACCCCACCTCGATGGTGGGGTCTGGGGGACGAGACTAGGGCCCCCTCGGCCCCATACCTGTAGGGATACACGCCCCCCAGGACTCATATCGCTAGCGAAATCGGATATCCTAATTAGCGGCGCGTGATTATGACGCAATCAAACGCGCATCGGTATGGTGGGAGGGGCTGGGGGTTGGGGATGGGGGGTTTATCTATGAAAGGGGGTAAATAATGATTGGCAGCAGCGACAACAGCGGTGGTGTAGTGGTTGGGGCTCTTGTGTGTGGAACAGAATGTAGTGGGTTCAAATAGTGATTCCGGAAGTTTGTAAAATCGGCAAAAATTTATACGTGCATTTGTATTATAAATGGTACAGAAAAGTGGCATAATAAAACGATTTCTTGCAGGCACTCACTCCAACCAAATTATATGCTTAAATAGTGTTTCAGAATCAGAAAAGATAGAAGATTCCAAAATTTTATGTTTCCCGGAGAATGGAGCAATGGTTCTACCGGAAATTCCACTTTAAAATCTTTAAATATTACGTTGTGGTTTACGATTTATTCCTTTCATGTGGAAACAGTTACCATTCACTTTCTCGTGCCAAATAGTACAAAGAACCACTAAAAGTGTATTATTTGAAGCATTGCTAGTACCTGCAAGAAAAACTTCCATCGAAAATTCCAACTATTGTTATTGCAAGCCATTGTGGGCGTGGCTGTAATCGCCATGTTCAGCGGAACATTTTGGCGCAAGAACCATCTCTTAATTCCACTGTGTTGCTGAGATATGGCCTGAAAACTAGGATGAAAGTTTTTGAAAGTTGTAGCTACCATTTTTACTACAGAAACTTGGCAGAATATTTTGCCCTACCTTGATCACTAAAATCGTGAATATCTCGGGATCTACTCAACCATTTTTTACCAAACAAGAACCATTAGACTCGCAATTGGATAACAAATCATTTCATTATATCATTGAGATGTTTTCTAGCACTTTTAGAAATAGCCCGGAATCGCTAGTTCAAATCTCGCTTTATGATGCTTTTATTTTATTTTCACTTGTTGAAATATTTTTAAGTTCTCGTAGGATGTTTGTACATAACAGGGATGGACCTGCTATTTACTAAACCAGGATGAACCTTCCAATTAGCGTATGATGTGGCGTCATTTCCCGGGCAAGTGGATTTAGCGGAAACGGACGAAAACGGAAACGAAAACGAACGCGAAAACGAAAACGAAAAGGGAAATGGTCGTCAAGAAGGTTACAATTTTGGTATAGGTCGACGAACTTATAAGTCTACAAGATAGTGTGGTGCATCCAGAGACTTGTCAAGGCAGGCTGCTCATATCCTGGGCCAACATACACTGAAAGTTTGCCTATCTGGAGTCCGGCAGGACCTTCCTGATCTTTGTAGCAATATTGCCAGGCGGCTATAGCTATCTGACAGGGGATTGAATGTCTATTCGTCTATGATAATTTGCCGTGACTGTCAGATGCAGGTATTATGTTATGTCAGATGTTAACTTTTTAACTATTATTGATAAGCCAGGTAGTAACATGCTGGTAGTGCGCACGCCATGAGAGTCATGGCCCACCTTTATATTAAAGCTGAGCCTGGTGAATCTGGGAGGGCACCCGGGCCTCAGTGGGGATGAGGCTGGACTAGATGCATCACTGACGCCCTGTCATGGGATTCTACAATCGCCCAGAGTTAGTAGCTAGATACCTTCAACTAAATACACGTAGCTAGCTTTATCATAGGTCAGTAGAGGACTACCAGATGAGGTCAAATATTGTTGAGTATCTGGTCACGGTTCTGTAATACTAGTAGCTATTGAAGTAATCATGAATGATGACAGTACTGTACATAGTACTGTTTAGCCATGAATAGGGGGTGACTCTAAGTGCTCCAGATCAGCTCAGTATCTGTATGGCTGCATAGCTGAGTCATTTTTCAGCTCATGTTGGAAGGCAGCTAGCTAGCCTGCTAGCTACCTGCGGAGGTCCTGCTGGACTCCAGACTGGCAAACTTTCAGTGTATGTTGGCCCAGTGCACTACATAATATATGTAGCTGGCATGAGAAGCCTGCCTGTGACATGTCTCTGGATGCACCACACTACTTTGCACGATAAAGCAGCTTACAAGATCGTCGACCTATACCACAATGTGAACCTTATCGACGACCCTTTCCTTGTTCGTTTTCGTTTCCGCGTTCGTTTTCGTTTTCGCGTTTCCGCTAAATCCACTTGCCCTCATTTCCCACGGATGCGGTAGTCCCGTCCGCCCCGAGTTTACGTGTACTCAGAGTATGCATTTTTCCGGTAACCATGCAGACAACCTTTTCCAATGCTATACAGAAAATTTTTGATGTGTGTCACTGTCCATTAATTCTGGCATCTATTGTTACAATCAGCACAGTGTCGGGCATACTTCTTAATTTTGCCGACAAATCAGGCCTTATAGCTATAAAGCTAGCCCTTGGCATTGTAGTGGTGGGACCCCTTGGCTCTCGATCATTCGAACCCGACTAGTGCTGTTATTTGCATTCCTTAATCTGAATGACAGTAGGCTGCAAGAACTTGAAATGTTGTTAGGATTCAAATTTACCATTATGGATAGCTTATCATAGCTTGGTGTCAAAGAATTGAAGAGAAGAGTGCCAATTAAGGCTTAGACCTAGACAGGTTTATAGCTATAGCTACATGTAGCTAATTTCCTTCACATTTTCTTTTCCCATGCATGCATTGTTCTAGCTAAAGGGCTGTCTACAATTCGGTGGAGTGGACTGGTGGACTAGCTGGACTAGTGGACTGGACTACTACTGGTAAACGGAAGCTGCAAGCAAGCTTTTATCAGTCCTCACTATAGGGACCTATATATTAATATTATTATTGTAGACAAAACTAGAATACAGGTACAAGTAATAGGGTGCAGCTATACAATTATGACTGTCATGATCCACTTGGGTCTGCGTCAGTTTAATACTCATGCAGTTTTCATGGGTCAGATAGAAAGAAGATCAACATATTAATGATTATCCATTATACATGGATTATTAGAGGAGTCCTAGCTTATTATGTTGTAAAGGTAGGTCCTACCTATCACATATATGAAGTGATGAATTTCAAAAGTTCTCTTCCTTGACATCTTCACTTAGCTAACTATAGTTAAGAAACAAACATTAACTCTTCCTCAGGGCGAATAATAGGACCTAGAACCAAACGCTATGTATGATAATAATAATTATTATTATTCTCTTGACTGTCACGATATAAACAAAGATAGTCTCAATAATAACAGCACAGTGATACTTGAAAATTGTTCTAGTAGCCCAGCTGCAGGTGCCATCCCATACGGAAACGACAAGGTTTTTACCAAGTTAACATGTAGGTTGTAAATATGTTGTTACTGGGTTGTTGTAAGGTTGTAAAGAGATTGTAAGAACATGGAATCGAAACTAGGTTGTATACTAATGTTGCAATATTGATATCAGTGGAGTAGGAAGCAATCGCATGCATAGAATAATAAATATTATTGCACAGGGCCACCAATACACCTCCCCCTCCCGTTCCTACTACACTGAATATGCATGTTACAACCTTAATAATTATTATCCCTTATTATGGCATGTGCAACGCAATGGTAGCTGTAACAAAATATTATTTTTCTGAGTGCATGTGTAATCATTATGGCAGGTATGGGATATAAAGCAAACAATTTCTGCAGCCTATATAAGAGACTAACTTGTGCACATCCTCACCACAGTAGTAGACCGGTAGCTACTAGCGCAAAGAAGAAAAAAACAACAGAGACATCACAAGAAAGGATGAAACTTGAAGGTTGTGGAATTCTGCTTGGACTCGTATATGCTATTTGTGCAATACCCACTTTAACAGGTAAAAATTAATAATTATTGTATGTAGCCTTGAACTCTATTGATTTGGGTTCATCAACATCCATACTTGGCACAGTCTCCTACCCAGAATCCAGGAGTGAACCTCAACCTCGCTATGATAATATGAGCCCTCAATTTATGGAGAGTTTCATCCAAAATGAGGAGGGAGAACCAAGTGAAGACTTTAAGAAGGAAATAAATGAGCATTTTGCAAAGCAAAGAGGAGATCAACCACTCAATGTCAAAACTGAAAGTGATAAAGGTAAACGCTATAATTATTACTAATACTATGACATTGTACAAATTACACTCTTTAATTTACTACAGAGAGTGTTTAGGAGTTGGAATTCTGAACACCGCAAGGGTATAACAATGCATAGCTATAATTGCGAAATTCAAGTTACATTATTTTGTGGAAGGCCATTTTCAAAGGCTTTATGGCTTAATTTTCATGGACATGCACGGTCTGCACATTCACAATTCGATAATTATGCTTTCAAATTGTATGGCTGGTAATTTTCATGAGGAGCTAGTAATTTTGGTGTTAAATTCGAACTTGGTAACAACAAAAGAATTCCATCATCCGTGAAGATTAATGCCTAGCTATTAACCCATGCATAGGAACTAGGGCATACAATAGTAATATTATTATTACAGTACTTGCCTATTTGCCAATTCTTAAGTCAACCATTAGGCTAAGTGTAATCACCACCCCCTTCCACTTCTTAAATTTGGGCGATAAAGGGTGGCCTGAGACAATTTCAGATACCCAGCGATGGAGAGATGCCCATGCCCATAATAATAATAATAATATTATTATAATTATATGATCAAATCTCACTCATTCTTTATTTTCTTAACAGTGACCATGCAGGGACAGGCAATAATCTTTGATTGGGGGGGGGGGGGGGGGTTGCATCGTGCATGCCAAAATATTCAGGTGGCTGGCTGTCTTATGAAATCAGTCAAACAAAAGAACAGTTTATCAGATGTGCAAAGACACTTAGTCTTTAAAAGAAGCAGGAGAGGGGTAAACGATAAAGTTCGCCAGCTGCCGTTCACAGTAAGCATACAATACTATAGTTTCCATACATTCATGGCAAAAGGAAACAAAGTGCAGGCCCGTAGCCAGACTTTTTAAAAGGGGGGTGCACATGTGTATGGGTTTAATTACTATAATGTACTCGCAACAAGGGTTGGGATGTTAACTCACAGCTGCTAAGTCACATGACAGTCACAGAAGTGACTATTATAATAATTACATGTACATGCATGTATTGGTCACAACTGCTTATTGATTGAGTTGTGATGTTAATTAGCTGCACTAAGTGTGGTTTTGTCAAGCTGATAGAGAGGATAGCATGCAGCCTCAGTCTATTGCTCATGCAATTAAGAACTTCTGTGAATGACATGCACTGATTATTAGGCTGAAAAAAGGGGGGTGCACGTGCACCCCCCTGCACTCCCCCCCCTGCCTACTGGCCTGAAGTGAAAGCTCAGCTCGGCTAACATCATTGGTACAGCGCTATAGCTACATAGCTAGCTTAGAAATTTTAAGATATACTTGAAGCGGATTACTATAATATTAAAAAATATCCGTCCCGATCCACGTATGGTGCAGTATTCATAGCTAAGAACACTGCACCGTACATGGACGGATAATTTTTATTGTCTATAATATTTATTGTTGATTCTGCACAGTTATCAGGCAAGGAGATCCTGTTGCACTCCAGACCTACAGGAAAAATTACTGGATGTCATGTTTTGAAGACAGGTGTGGTACATCTGATTGTCCTAATGCATTCTTTGACGCAAAAGACTCAAAAGCATGCCTTGGAGAGAGCTTTCAAATTTACACAACTAAACCGGGTGAAATAAAAAGTGGAGATCTCGTTGGACTACATTATCCACACCAAAAAGGGTTCTGGTTAGCCTGTTCTTCTACTTGTGGGAAATCATCTTGCCCTGGACATCCAACTGATGCACTTGGATTTTCACAAGAAGACAAATGGCTTCAGTGTTTTGGAGAAGTGTACAGGATTTATGTCTACGGCAAGAGCGTTGGTAGTCAAGTTATGTCGGGTGATTCGATCGCGCTCTATTATGTCCAGGAGAAAACCTGGTTGAATGGAGGAGGAGACAAAATTGTGAAAGTTCGTTGCATTGGACCTACCCCACCTCATGCATCACAGTATGATACTTGTGCTCATGAAACCTTCACAATCGTCAAACGTCCATAATTTCACCATGCCAGACACTGAACGGAACTGACTATATAAGTATACAAGTAGAAAACATTTATGTAGAAATTAGAGACTGTGTAGTAGAACTCAGTAGCAACTTAATAATATTATAGCTGTAGTATAGAGAATAGTGAAGAGGAGACAGCTTGGATTTAAAATTCATTATACTCTATATAGCTACTTGAATTCATTAGGGTTATCCAGACCAATAATGTTGTGTGCATACTCAGTGCACCAAGCGCTTTAGAACCGTATTAAAAATAATTATTATTGTTTTGGAGCTGAGTGCTATATAGCTAGTATATTATTATTATACTACTATATATTCCTCTTTCTGCTCTCCACGCCCTTTCCAGACATTGTTTGAGTACTATGATGATATAGAGGGGCGAAGAAATGGGGGGGGGGGGGGGGGGGGGGGAGGGTTCAGCCCCCCACTTTGGAAACCAGCGGGGCTGAGTCCCCCCCCTCCCATTTTATTACATGCCCATAGCTACTACAAAACTAGAGCTCTGTAGAGCACATACCCCGCGCGCTCTGTAGCCACTGTAGCGTAGTACTGCAACACTCTGCGGTATAGCTGTTTTATGGTCTGACGACCCTTTCCAACACTGAGCTTGAGCATGCGCAGTCGCATCAGCATGCTAAAAGAGTGGGTGTGGTCGATAAACCACAGGCATTTTGAACAGAAATAGCACGATTTGTAGTACTAGTAAGCCTTGTTGAGAAATTCGAAGCCCGTACTGTAGCGTAGTACTGCAACACTCTGCGGTATAGCTGTTTTATGGTCTGACGACCCTTTCCAACACTGAGCTTGAGCATGCGCAGTCGCATCAGCATGCTAAAAGAGTGGGTGTGGTCGATAAACCACAGGCATTTTGAACAGAAATAGCACGATTTGTAGTACTAGTAAGCCTTGTTGAGAAATTCGAAGCCCGTACAAACCAGTTTTTCACCGATATCTACCGATTGGTTGTGCTTACAGCACGCACAGACGCCTAGAACTCGAGATCTCGCGATTTTTGTGCCGACAACAGGACAAACCGATTGCTTTACCCCTTGCGCATGCGCGCGGGGTAATTACAGTAACATAGTTCTGTCATAATTCTAGATGTTTGCAAAAGAGTGCTCAAATCAGTAAAAATTGCTACTATAAAATCACTCCCAAAACTGCTGCTAGAATGCATCAGTAACACTCTCAGTGAGTCAAAATTTCCCCGCCCTTGCCTTTGTGTTCTTGTTGACCAATGCAAGATGAATGCTAAATGTACACACAGTGTTTGGAAAACCCTTCTGTGCTCACTCAACTCATCTCTCTTGCTTAATTAATTCTTTCAGTACGTATTTTGTTGTCTAAGTAAATCCTTCAAAGCTTCATGGGTGTGGCATCCACTGCACTATGTAGTTACCTTTACATCATATATAGCTACACCTCATAAAGAACGAAAACTGCTATACCAGACTTTTGCACAATTTCTTCTGAAATGGAACCGAATGATAGCTATAAAAATGATTAGCTCAAGATGTTGGTGTGGCATCAAGTTAGCTACATGTACTGTTGCGAAAGTGAAATTAATTTCTGTCACTATCAGATTCCATATGTAAACAATCCTTTCGAATTCTGTGCATATTGATAGACTTTCTAAACGTAAAATTAAATTACTAGGTTAGAAATTCTGAAATAATCATTTTCCATTCTCGAGAAACCTTCAATTTGTAGGATATTATTTTATATCCCTACCATTGCCCTTGTGCACATGCAGTCTTTTGTAAACTTTTAAGTTGATACATGCATCATCAGATTCTGTGCAATTAGGGAAGCCATACAGATCAAAGGCACCAATTGCAGACAGTCCAGACCATGAGTAGTAGCTATAATAATAATACTGAGGCAGTCCCAAGGGCTTCTCCCACGGTATACTATAATAATATTATTATAGTTTGACCATAATTGATAGTCGTGGTGGTGACTGGTAGTCTACCATGGTAACTGTCATGTAAACCGCCACCAGATGTACTGTATGCATGCATGCACTGCAGGAGATCAAACGTGTGCACACACAATGCCGTAACATTATAAAACTAGCTATACTGTACGCTAATTAATTTTAAATACACTATTGCCTGATGATTCAATGAAGGGCCAATAATATAGCAGCAGCTGGTAAAGAGATTCTATGATTCTGCACCCAGGACACACTATAATTATTTCAGTATGCATCAATAATAACACCTTCAAGGATTATACATTGCTAGTAGCATGAAATTACCATAGTGTCCCGGTAAGCGCCCATGGGCATAACATGATTCCATACGTTTATAGAAGCTGCTACAGTGGCCCTTTGAAATGTGGTATATACATGGGCATTTGCCTGGGACACTACGGTAGTTGCAAAATGGGGCATTACACTTCAAAGTTATGCCAAGATTAATTTTAATACGTATATGCCTGCTAAATACTAAGTCTTCGATGTATTACGATGCCTCTACATTAATTTTTTTGTGTAGTGGGAATTGATGAGGTATTCTTAGTGAAGCAATTCAAAGTGCATGCAGATATAGGTAATCTCACTCTATCTGCATCATGAAGTCATAATAGTAAAACCACACTATATACTCTGGTACTGAAGTGTCGACAGATGTTCCATGCATTGTGGTCCCTGATATCCATGGGATCTGATAGTGCAACAGTCACAATAATATCAGTATGTCCAGGGCTGTTTGCTCAGTTGTGTGTGCAAGCAGACAAAAGCAATTATTTCTGAAACAATTAAGATGTGCAAGTCTGGAGTTTTTCTGACGGTCTTCCTAATAGTATCAACTACAATTCTTTCCGTAGCCAGTGCTCAATCATGCAATGCTTGCAACTGCCAGTTTAACAATGTGCAAGCACTAAGTCAGCTCATTGAGGTTCAGGTGAATCGTGCTCTGGCAAATGAGCCACGTAAGTCACATAATATCTTTCAAAATATTTTCCACTTATACATGATTGCTGTTAGGTTAATTCATTCTACAACAATTCGCTCCTTGGAGTGTTGACCTGTGTATTGCCAACCCAATTGCAAGCTCACAATAATACTATTAGTAATTTTAACATAACCAGCAGATAATTATTATGATTTCAGCTAGATCAAAGATCCTGCTATATTTATTATGGCATTGTGTGCATCTAGCTGCATGCACTTAATGATTAATTATCGTGCTGCAGATATACTAGCTTGTTTGATCTGCATGCAGTAGTAACCCTTTGCCTTAATTAATTTTTCCTCCTTATAGTTGTCCGATTGTTGCGAATTGTTATGAATAACAACAGAAATCTAAGGCTTCTGAGAACAGATCACACAACTCTTCAAGCCTCTGATGCCACAAGACTCGCTGACATCACTATCTCGAACTCCTCTCGACAAGTGACATCACCAAACAACCTCCTAGCATATCGGCCACGCTTTGATGACCATCACGATAGCAACCTAGCCGGCATCTTTATTAACCTAGAGGGTGTGTTTCCCTGTCTTGTACCGCTCAATAACTATTATCCTATCTGCCGTGTTTTCACTGAAGAGGAGGATGGATTTAGAAATGGAAGGGCACTGATTGATGCAGGCGATATTGGGAATAATTTTCGTATATTCAGTTCTAGCAGCAATATCTTGACCTATGGCATTGCTATCCAAGAGTGCCCTGAGTTTACCACTTCCTGTTTCCCAGCATACCACAGCTTATCAGTTGCCTGTTATCTACCAAGAGGATTGTGCTCATAGTAACTACTGATGATCTATCTTCTATACTAAAACATCCGAACAGTGTGGCTAAAATTTTTTATAATGTGATTGCATAATGCACTGAGTAATTGTTTTGCTATAAGAATTGTGTGCACACTGAGTGACATAATAATTATTAGCTATCACTGTGGTACTGATATCAACTCAACTTCCCTCACAGTAGCCCAACCTCCAATTCCTAGGGACTTAGCTAGCTGGCTAAATCTTCAAGGCCGGGGGTAGAAGGTAAGACCAGGACTACAGCTGCTATTGTGATAGTTGCACGTGCATGTGATTGCTCGAGCATACACTTAAGCACTTGCACACTGGAACAGGTAATAGGCATGGTTCATAGAGTCAGCAATCAAATATTAGCCACTACATAATTATAATCAGATGCCTGTATCTCAGGAATGGAAAAAGCTATATTATTATGATCACCATTCTTGCACTGACTGGTATAGAGCTCTAATCAAAATTACTGATCATGTACCAAATCTGAAGTCTCTGCTATAAACCATGTGTGAGCTAGAGACAAAATAATGTTCCTCCGTTTGAAATTAATTTTATGTAACTAAAAGACGTTTGTACAATACCAAATTTCAGATAATTAGCTCCATCACTGCTAAAAATGATGTATGGAATACTAGATTTGGAACATATCACCTCCTACCCTTGCTGCTACTGGCCATTAAATTTTAGCCCACAGTGTTACTTGCGCGTGCGTGTATATGACAAGGCTTTTATTACGGTTAAGTAGAACATGACCACGAAATAATTATTACCCCGCGCGCATGCGCAGGGGGTAAAGCAATCGGTTTGTATGTCTGTTGTTGTTGTTGTAGTTGTCGTCGGCACGAAAATCGCCAGATCTCGAGTTCTAGGCGTCTGTGCGTGTTGTAAGCACAACCAATCGATAGATATCGGTGAAAAACTGGTTTGTACGCGCTTCGAATTGCTCAAAAAGGCTTACTAGTGCTACAAATCGTGCATTTTCTGTTCTGCATGCCTGTGGTTTGTCGACCACACCCACTCTTTTAGTATGCTGATGCAACTGCGCATGCTCAAGCTCAGTGTTGAAAAGGGTCGTCAAGTCATAAAACAGCTTTGCCCAAGTTGCAATATTGCAGAGTATTGCAGAGCGCGCGGGGTATGTGCTCTACAGAGCTCTAGTTATCCTAAGGGTCGGTTGGTCGAGCGGATGATAATAAATTTAATTATAAGTGTCAGTGTTTCTTGTAGTATTCTATGATATAGCTGTCTATAGGTTTGTGCTGTGTGGTAGCTTAAAAATACATTTTTAGGCAGTCCTATTAAAAGTCTGAGTCGGTATTATATACCTGTAGTAAACTCAGCTATTGGAAGCTTTAAATTAATTTTTACAGTCCGTCGGGTTAGTTCAAGCAAATTTAATATTTAATTCTGAGTGGCCCAATAGATAGTCGTGGTGGTGACTGGTAGTCTATTGTGTTAACAATCTTGTAAACCGCTACCAGATGCATGCACTGCAGGGGATCTAGTGTGTACACACAATGCCATTATAGAACTATGAGACTCTAATGCACTACTACTGCCTGCATGATGATCAATTTTAATGACTTAAGGGCCAATAGCAGGGTGTACCTATTCACTGGACTGGACTGGACTACTGGACTGGACTACTGGACTCACCTTTGACCCCAAAAATGACACAAATCAGTGCTCAATTTAGCTCTCTAATAATTGTGTTGTTTTGAGGGTTTAATACTCTTGTAAGCGTTTTCACCACAATGGTCCGATTCAGGATATTTTGACCTTTGTAGTTATCTTGCTAATACAGTAACTTTAGCTATATGATAAAAACCGTGTTCAGTGATAGTTAGCTGTACATGTAGGGGATATGGATAAATTGACATTCAATCTAGGGATCATCAATCAAACTAGCCGGTAGTGAATGAGCCCCCCTGCTATAATAATATTATAGCTGATCTTTGAGCCTCCTCTGCCACTAGTTGTCCTATGCTTGCCAAATGACCCTGGATGCAGATACATGTAGGAAACTTTTACCAACTCCATACCTTGACACTCGAGATTATTAATACACTAGAGCTCCTTGTCAGCAAGAAATAATCACTATAGGAGACATACATCTTTAGCATGATGAGTGTATAATTATGTATACCCATGTTGTAGCTATATGTATCTCGAGTATGATTTTAGCTACATTACTAATCGATCAGTGTATTGTCACTTAGTACGGCACAGATACAGGCTAGGAAGAGAGTAAACTATGCACTGTCACAGTTTTAAATAGCTAAGATCAGTGGTGTCTCTAGGTAGTTGTTTAACTGGGTGCATGTTATTGACAGTAACTGCACAGGTGGATGCACACAGCTAGCAGAGGTGTTTTTATAGTATATATACATGACATTGTAGTATTAGATACTATTCCATGTAGACAGTCTGTGTACATGTATAGTGATATATACATGATAGGTTACATTAATGTAGTGACACGTGCACTGTGACAGGCTATAGGTAAACAGAACTACACATGTCATGCATAGAATGGGTGCACAGGTGCATGGATTGGGTGTAAATGAACTCATAGGCACCCTCTGGCGACACCACTGCATTCAGATACTAGGCTGACTAGCTTGAAAATAGCACCTGCCTGACACGAGTGCTTGATCTGATTTAGAGCAAGCATAAAATCTGTGTCTTCCCGACCAGAGAAGGGATATGATAGCAATGTACGATTGCCTATCGGTGCAAAATTACAGGTTTTAGTTAATTTTGGGGGTCAAAGGTGAGTCCAGTAGTCCAGTCCAGTAGTCCAATCCAGTGGTCCAGTCCAGTGAATAGATAGCTACACCCCCAATAGCAGCAGCTGGTAGCAGAGTGCATACCGGTGGGTACTCTCACTCTATCTGTGTCATAAAATTAATTATAGTAAACCATACTACTCCCATGTTGAAGTTCCGACAGATGTTCCATGCATTTAATGTGGTCCCTATGATCCATGGGAAATGATACAATAATATTATTAGCTATAGCACAGCAGCCACAACAGAAATAGCATCCAGGGCTGGTTGCTATCTCATTATTTGTATGTGTGCAAGCAAGCAACAGCAATTTCTGAAGCAAGATGAAGTCTGGAGTTTTTCTGATGCTCTTCCTTATAGTATCAACTACAGTTGTTTCCATTGCAAGTGCTCAGTCGTGCAATGCTTGCAACTGCCAGTTTAACAATGTGCAAGCGCTAAGTCAGCTCATTGAGGTTCAAGTGAATCGTGCTCTGGCAAATGAGCCACGTAAGTAACGTATATTAGCCTAACACATTCTAATTTTTTTTATCACCAGCCCAAAGTCAATACATTGTTAACCAACATGTGCAGATGCATTGTTGTGATTGCAGCTAGATCAAAGGTGCTGCTGTTTATCATGGCATTGTGTGCATCTAGATGCATGTACCCATGATTTTGTGTTGATAATATAGCTTCTTAATATAGCTTGTTTGAGCTGTACCTGAGATTAACACCTCTACATACATAATTTAGTTGTCCGATTGCTGCGACTTGATATGAGTAACAACAGAAATCTAAGGCTTCTAAGAACAAATCACACAACTCTTCAAGTTTCTGATTCTACAAGACTTGCTGACATCACTATCTCAAGCTCCTCTCAACCAGTGACGTCATCAAATAACCTCCTAGCATATCGGCCACGCTTTGATGACCATCACGACAGCAACCTAGCTGGCATCTTTATTAACCTAGAGGGTGTGTTTCCCTGTCTTGTATCGCTCAGCAACTATTATCCCATCTGCCGAGTTTTCACTGAAGAGGAGGATGGATTTAGAAATGGAAGGGCACTGATTGATGCTGGCGATATTGGAAACAATTTTCGCGTATTCAGTTCTAGCAGCAATATCTTGACCTATGGTATTGCTATCCAAGAGTGCCCTGAGTTTACCACTTCCTGCTTCCCATTATACCACAGTTTATCAGTTGCCTGTTATCTACCAAGACGATTGTGCTCATAGAACAATGATACTGATCTAACTAAGAGCCAAACAGTGTAGCTAAAATAAAGTAATATTCTGACTTTATGATTTCAAATGTACTGGGTTTTGCTATTAGAATTGTGTGCACATTAAAGGACATGAGTATACATAATAATATTATACTAGCTATATTATTATACTTGTGTGATATCTGTTTTTCATACTACTGAGGTATCCATAACTTGCATTTGTATCCCACATAATATCATTATGACGTAGATCAAGGCTACTGCCAGGGCAATAATAGCTCTGTGGGCTCTGTGGTGGTAGTGGTACAGCTGACTACAGTGGCATAAGAACCAAAGAGGCTTCAGCCCCTCCTCAACAGTGAAATTCCTTTTTTTATGTCCCTAAAACCCTTGGATGTTTGGTACTTGATGTAATAGTTACGAAGTGATAATACCAGTATGGTCCCTGGGAGGAACAAGTGTATACTTAATTATGATTACATTGTTAACCACACTGAGTTTGTCCATTCTCTGTGGCATGTTATACTGTTTAATTACAAACATGTAGCCTTGAATCTATATGCATGGATTTTCTGCAATAGTTGTCTCACTACAATAATAATAATATTTTGGCCTGGAATACAAACTAATATATGTCCAAAATCATATTCTGAGGAGAAAAGGAACCATTAATTTTGGGATGTTGTGTTTATCGTATATAGCTGGTAAGTGTGTATTGAGTATACAATAATAATGTACTGTAGGCCTAGGTGTATGCACTCTATGTTGGTGTCCATAATATGCTGATACAAGTATACTTACTACTACATTAACTTATAGAGAGCAAGTTGGACACTATCATGATAAAAATTGGTCTTGTTTCATACTAGCTATAGCTACCACATTTGGTCCCTTTTCTCATAGCAGGTCACATCTGTACTCAGAATGCACCAGAATTGCTCTAAGAAGATGTGAAAATCTAAATTTTCCTGGGGAGCATGCCCCAATATCCCCCGTAGAATTGCGGCAGGCCTATGTACTTGAATACCACTCTCAGTCATCCCACGCCCCCCCCCCCCCCCCCCCCCCCCCCCCCCACCCAAATCTGCAGCTGGTGCCTGCATGTCCCAGTGGTCAGACTCAGACACTACACTTGTAGTTCTATTGCAACAGTGGGGATATCCCCACTGTTGCAATACAAACCAATAATGCACCACTACAAGTGCTGTATGCACTCCTGGGTCACCACATACAGCGCTAGTAGGGGTGTATTAACTATAGCATATTATATTATTTTGTTCTATATGTACACTGTTGCTCTGTATCCTTCTGTGTGTCTTCCAGTCTATCCCAGCTCTTTAAGTTTAGTAGCTAGCTATCTGATCATGATGCCAAATCTCTGCTTATCAACAGCTAATTAAACCATGCATTTAATATATAGCTATTAGCTACAGCCTGTACACTAATACATGCATGCATGGTGGCTTATAGAGTACAAATTAATATTTAATTAGGTCTTTGAAGACTATATTATTATAATTATGAGCCAAGTGCGCATGCGACATGCTTCAAGCACATCCCCTGTCTCAGTGCATGAACTCTATACCGGTGGCTATATTCATAGCTGAACAATTTAAGTTCAGACTAACATCCTTCACTAGCGGGCTTGGTACACACTCACGTCTCATAAAATATGAACACTTAGTAATGATTAGCTATAGTCAACACATCCTTGAAGAGTAATTCAAGGATGGACCTTCTATTTACTAAAGCAGGATGGACCTTCCAATCAGCATACAGCCAAGGATATACTATAGTTCAGCATATGCAGGGTGATGATAATTACTAATAGCTACATGTAGTTACTATGTTGATGACCTTTTAATTTTTTGTTGTCATTTCCACTTCCATCTCTGCCAATTGACAAACTGGAAGTCTTTTGTCTACACAGATTATAAATTATGTGAGTGCTGCATGGCAGTTAAAATAATTATTTACTTTCGTCGTAACATCTAGAGCAATTTTGGTTAGTTTGTAACCTAGCTCCTGCTGTGCAATAATGATGATTCAGAAGTCATTGCTACTGCAACTGTCAATGCTTGTAATCTGTGTCGTTGGATCATGTCTAGGTGGTAAGACAATCAATGCACATGCACACATAATATTCTAGCTATAATATAGTCAGGCATGCAATGTACAGAGTTGATAATGAATCACAATTCCTATATTATTATTATTACAGATGACGTGGATCTTGTCCAGTGCAGCACTAATGCTGACTGCACTGGTAACTTGACCACCATGACCATGAGGCAGTGCTGTGTTGAGAATGATGATGGATTATCCTTCACTGTTAATTCAACATGCCATACATGCATCGGTAAGCTTGAGTGCATGCTATTTTGTAATTCTAGCTACTTATAACAGATTCTATATTGTGTGCGTGCACCAGTAGCTAGCTACATTGTCATAATAATGCCCCAAATGCAGTGTTTGGTTGGTTTCAAGAGACATTCAGTGGAGTTGAACAAGGCCCGGCCCACACGTTTCAGGCCGGCTACAGAAAAGGAAGAGAGACAGCAGCACGGAATCTAGTTTTCAATGTCACCAACATTCCTGGAACTGCAAGTATGTTATTTAAGTAATGTTAGTTTTACTGGTTCATCATGATGATGTTTTATGCATGTCAATCGAGGGCATCTTATTGTTGTGAACCAAGTAAAAAAAATGAGTGCTTTTAAATTTTATTAGAAATCTGATGATCTAGCTGGCCTTTCAAGTATTGTACAACATTTTATGTACTTTCAATAATATTATTACAGGAGAAGGGAGCAACTTGGACTACACTCTGGGTGACCCTTCTGTTCGTGCCCTCTATGAGAGGCCAATCCCTGATGAAGTTGTGGCTACATTTCGTATCGACAGTGTTGCGCTTGAGCCTGATGAAACATTCGCCTTGGAGCTAGTACCTCGGAATGGTTTCACTCTGCCATCTGGACTTGGCGTATTTTTCATCAGCGTTATCAATGTAACAATCATTGATCATGACAGTAAGTTTTAGGCAGTTGGATAATTTGTCTAAATTAAATCCTATACTTAATAATACAGTAACTGGGTATTAGTTGAGCCACTGGTAAGTCCCTTTTGGGTCAAGGGGTAGCTATAGGTATAATAGCTTCGTCCCCAGCCTAGGCACCTCGATCTTTTCAACGCACACTGAAAGCAGTGCCTGCCATTGGGTACTAGGTATAAGAGCTAATATTTCACATGGTTGATAATCATAATATAGCTAGCTCCTCTACGCTGCATTGAATCTTGCACACGTGTACTATCGATACATTAAATCTTATGCATCCATACTATAATAATATTGTATGCGTGCATAAGATTTAATACATCTTAAAGGAGTTCAGGGTTTGCGGCTGTAGTTATCTCCACAATCACATCCTCAGATCCCATGTAACTCTCATCAAGGAGCCGGAGGGAAATGGTCAATCCACTACTGTGTAACAAAAGTAGCTATAATAGAGGGCTATTGAACTTGCAGAACCTATTAACAATAGCCATTTAGAGCTAAGGGTGGGGAAGGAGCTCATAAGGACACAAGCCCACACACATGGAAACCTGATATAGATCAGTTCAATGATCTTATACTTTAAACTGGAAGTATTTCAATAGGATATCCTCGAGACTTCCTTAGTAAACCTAGGAAGGACTCTGAAGAGAAGGTCAAGGTATAATATATAGCTATAATAGCTACTTCCTTCCATTGTATGGTATGGCATGTAGCTAAATTTAATTATAGCTGTACATTCCCACACCGTCTAGTAATAATACAATGTCATATCACTATCGTTATCACAGCATTGAATATCTTCTTCACGGAAGACGATTATAGAGCTGCAGAGAGTTCACATAGTGTACCTGTCAGGGTAGCAAAGGACCATCGTATTGCCACTGCTGTCACAGTTACAGTCAATCCACTGACAGTAATGCAGGCAGAGGAGTGGGAGGAGTCAATAATGACTCAAATGCCAGACGACAACCCATTTTCACCAAATAGAGCAGGTATAATAAAAAAAATTTAATAATATTGGAAGCATGCAGGAACTGAGAACGTATCGACAGCCACTCCCCTCCCTCCTTGCCCCATGCATGCACACATACACAATGACTATACATACATACACACAATATAGCATGAATCACATGCATGGTCATGCCTTCTCAGTCTATACCTACCTCATAGACATTGTGTATGTGTAAGCCTACATGTCATGCACCTGGAGCTCTATTATCATTGAAGATAAGGTAATACGGCCACAATAGCAAAGCCCAGGTGGGAATTAAACTCTACATAGCTAGTACCAAATTCAAAGCAAGGGTGCAGCTAATAATTGCTGATATCCAGCTTGCACACAATGAGCCCATACTTGCATATCTACTCATTATTAAATTTTAGTGGCGCAGATTTTGGTGACTTTGACAATACAACAGTCCAAGTGACTTTCTTTCCTGATGAGGAGAACCCTATCAATGAACACTTGGTACCAATCACCATAGTGGATGATGACATAGATGAAGCAATGGAGCAAATTTTTGTCGTTACACTGAAGCACAAGGAGAGCATACGAGAGGAGAGCATAAGCTTGGAAACTAGAAACAGTAGTTTATGCAGAATCATTGACAATGACGGTAAGGGGTCTCATATCTCTATTGTAGCTACCACTAAAACAGTAAATTTTCACGATACTATGAAGCTAGCTTTCTTTCATCCTTTACAGATATCGCTATAGGGTTTGAAAGACCATCGTATACATTTTCAGAGCCAGAGTTCAGTGAAACATTCTCTGAAGGCCCTGTCTTTCTTGTCAAACAAGACAATAGAAAATCAGAGCAAACCTTTAGCATAGTAATCCAAGTGTCATCGTCAACCCCAGGCTCATCCATTCGACCGGCAACCCTATCCGAACGCTTGCCAAATGGCACTGAACTACTGAATGACTATGTTTTATCAATTGCTGGAGTCACAATTATTACTGTGAGCTTCCAACCCACTCAACAGAGGATACCATTTATTTTTACTCTGTTCCCTGATAATTTGCCTGAATCAACCGAGGCTTTTCAAGCATCCATCGCACCTAGGGAAAACTCACCATCTTTCAATATCCCTACAGCGGAAGCTTTCATCATAATTGAAGACAATGATGGTACACAATATATGTTTGCCAGAATTTAATTATGTGTACCATAATTAAACTGATATTGCTCACTATAGACATCGTGATAGGATTTGAAGAAATTAGCTATGCTATAGGTGAAGGTATCAATGCTGGAACGCTACAGGTTTGTGTAAGAGTTTTCAATCCTGTGGATCAACAAACGCTGCCGGCTAGTATTCTCCTAACAATTCAATCTCAACCTAATACGGGTGAGTCCAATCATTAATACATTATAGCTTAGCTATGTAATTTATTACTATTATAATACAGCCACAAGAGATGATTTCATTGAAATCAATGCCGAGCTTCTGAATGTAGCTTTAGAATTCGATGATAGCAGACGGAGAAACTGTTTTGAAGTAGAAATTGTCGATGACAATCTAGTGGAAAATATGGAGGATTTTGATCTGGAACTGAGATTCATTGGACAAGTTGATCAGTCAGGAGTAGTGCTCCGACCAAACACAGCAACTGTTACTATTATTGATGATGGTACAGCTAACATTTTATAATATTATCGAAGTTGCATGAACCATTATGAGCTTGGATAAATCTTCCACTATAGATGCTATCATTGGATTTATTGACGCGCCATACACTGTATCTGAGGGTGATGGTTCAGCTCTCCTGCAAGTTGGATTGATTGAGGGCTCCATTCAAGGAGAAGTGGTGATTGCATTATCAACAAATGATTCAACTGCTATTGGTAAATTTAAATTATTGTGAATAGTAGCTAACATTAACCTTATTTTTACTTTTTTGACAGCTGGCAGTGATTACGAGGTGGTGATGAATCAAATTCTAATCTTCACTTCTACGACAACACTCATAAATGTACCCATAACCATCAAAGATGACAGCATTACTGAGCCAACAGAAACATTTACTTCTCTACTCTCCCTTCAAAGTCAGCTGAGCAATGTTACAATTCAGCCAGCAATGGCTATGGTCACCATTCTCGATGATGACCCTGGTAAGATTAGTATGTTTCATACGATTACTTCACTTTAAGCAATAAAAATTAATCCTAAAAGATGGCTAAATATACTGTTCACTGTCCAAGTAGGATTTTTAACTTATTGTAATTATGTTATTGCAGAACTTAATGCAGTGATAGGGTTCTTGGGTTCTCCGTATTCCACTAACGAAAGTGCCGGACTATTGACAGTTCAAGTTGGTGTCATTTCAGGTTCTTTGCAAACAGATGTTATCCTTAATCTCTCAACTATTGATATAACTGCTATTGGTGAGTTATTGAGTAGCATGTATAGCTAGCAAAATTAACTCGATAATAGCCATAAGCTGTAGCTACAATAATTATACAGTGTAGTCCACTTAATTCGAATTTACAAATCCACCCAAATAATTTGAATTAAAGGAAAATTTGAATTACAGCAACATTCACTTAATTCGAATTTTGCTCATAATGAATGATAATTTTGAATTAAAGGGATAATAGCTACCACACATAATAATAATCTTTACATATTCAGATGGAACAACCTTTTTCTTCTTGTCTGGAGGCAGACTGTCCACTCTATCTACTATTTCTAGCTTTCTTTTAACAGATAAGAACCTGATACTGCAGTTAGATAGCTACTTCTGGCTAGTGCAGCTGCAGCCATGTGACGCCCACGTGATCTATTTTCCGTATACTATATGTGCATGTCCGTATACTAGACCTTGTGCCTGTTCTAATTAAGCGAAAGTGCCATTTCGAATTTATGTATTAGCTCTATGTGGGGAATTGGAAAGACTTCGAATTAGAAGAAAATTCGTGGTAAGCGGATTCGAATTAGGTGGACTACACTGTACTTTTAAATTATAGTAATAATATTTGCACACCACATTCACTTTGTCAGCTGGAAGTGACTATGAAGCTCTTGTTTCTGTACCTCTCACGTTCTCCCCTTCATCAACTCTCGTTGAAGTCAAAGTAACGATCATTGAAGATAATGTGCTTGAGTCAGATGAAAGCTTTAATCTCACCCTCTCTCACTCCTTAGCGGTTACTAGGGGTGTACAAATCAATCCTGCCTCTGCTGAAGCATCAATCATTGATGATGATAGTAAGTCATAATAATGATACTATAGCTACTTAAGTTGGATGTTGAGTATTAAACCCGAGGACAATAATAGTAATATTATTATAATTATTATTCTACAGCTGTGAGTCCCAGTGAAGAACCTGCTACTAGGACCGTGGTTGTGATCGTATCAGTACTCATTTGCATTCTTGTCGTCATTTGCGTCATCATTGTGGTTGTAGTTATCATTGTGTGCCTGTGTTGTAAACGGAAAAGAGGATTCTTTGCTGTTAAATTGCAACAGATCCATACTGATGAAGATGAAGAGTCACAGCAGAGGCAGACGCCTTACACGGCAGCAGCAGGCATCGGTCAAGCCCATGAAGTCACTAATCAAACAGGTCTACTGTTGGCTGTTTCTGTCGACAATCTCAGCCAAGATTCATTGTAGCTATAATACTAAAACAAATAATAAGTCTTATCATTTCTGCACTAAATTATTTTTCAGTTACACTGGAATCTGATATAATATATTATACATGAAGCATTAAATTTCATAACATTATTACAGTTAAAAGGATCATGATAAAAAAATTATGTTTAAGAATTCCAGTGACAGTAGCTATGACATTGTGCAGCAGCCGGGCCATGCACATTAATTTTTGTAGCTAAGTATAATATATGCTTGCTGATAAAAGTAATAGTGTTGTGGGTCGCTAGCGCTGTGGCCAATATGCAGGGCAAGGTGTTAATTTGCGTGGGTGTAGCCGAGAAAAAGGGCGGGGCTGGTCACACGTCTATGACGTCAATGCGAGCTAGGTTGTCTCCGCAAAATCGCTATGGCAGTGTTTAGGAGGAGCTGGGTCCTTGCCGTTCTGTTTTATACTTTGAGTGCAAGTCAGACTAGTACTGAAGCCTTCCAGCCAGTTGATGTGAAGGTGACGTTTGATTCAGACAGTTCTCCCGACTTCAAGGTGCTCTTCAATGACATTGAGTGGTTGCGCAGTGGGCCTATTAGTATCAGGGATAGTGGGCAGACCTGGGCTAGTAAAAACAAAGACAAGTACATTCTAAAGAATGTTGGCCACAGCAGTGAAAGTGGAAGTGACATTCTTGGAGAATTTGACACCACAACGTAAGTTCTGCTATACATAGTTTGAATACTAGACTATCGATCAAAGTTAATTTGCCACAATTCTAGATTCACATGGCAAGCATTTTCTGATGAATCTACTTCGCTGGACGTCAAAATCAAAACATGTGTCAGTGTCTACAGAGATGAACCTGTTGTCTACTTCTCTCTCGTATACACCAGTGGACTAACCAAAGCCTCAATGGCCAACGTCAGTACCAGCGTGCTCTCAACCTTTCCCTCCTTCATTGTAGAAGATGCCAATATGAAAAGGGGATATGTAACTTGGTTTGGTGGACGTAAGTGAAGCCATGGCCATTACATAACTCAATTTTGATGTTGCTTGCAATAATAATAAATTATATGTTAATCCCCCCCAAGGTTGGATGATAATCTTGTGCACCTCGTCAGTGCAGGCCCAATAAGACTAACCTCCAATAATCCTCAAATTTACCATTATAGTATTATCAGACCATAGATGTGCAATAATAACCATTAATGGGCATGGCTACTTACTGTATGTCACTGCCCATCATTTAGGAGAATAATAATATTATTATAATTGTAACTTCCTCCTCCTATACCAACTTTCCTTTCGGCAGTATGTGCCCAGAATTGAATAGAGAACTATGTCATAATTATTACTAATCCAATGCTTCAATGTCAGCATAATGCCTATTATGTTAATTATTACAGCAGCTAAATCTTAATAACTTTAGAAATTTCTGAAACTGCAATTGATGAGTGGCCACCACTGCGAGGAATATATCAGAAGTTGGATGGAGGATTTCCTCTGGTAATCTACAACCAAGCCATGGATACTGCTGTAGTTCTCTCTCCTGCCACCACCTTCATGTCAGCCACCCTCAACAGCTCCAAGGATCCACAGACTAATGACACAACTCTGACTTTTGGACCAATGAGCTCCATTGACAAGGTATTAAAACTAAAAGTAATGTTCGGTAAAGGTATATGTATTTAGTATCAACTTTGCACATATAATAATATAGTGATATTTTGTATACAGGTTGTGTGTTGCTCAATAGCAAAATTAATGAATGCTGTTTCCAGGACTAGCTATAGGGCAATTTTGGTGCTAGTAAAATTCATAGATGTGCACATGATGTGTAAGAGCTATGAATAATGATTTACCCACTGCATACACAATTACCTATCTGTAGACTATGATAATAATTATCGTCTAGGCATGCACTGGCATTACCTGGGAGCAGTACAAATTGGTAGCTACATCATAAATCAAAATTCAATGTTACTGCATGTGGAAGCCTAGCTAGTGGTTCATTCCAATACTGTTATCAATGCCAATAATGATGTTATCAGCAATACCGTTGTTAACAGCACCATTAGCTAGCATGTTGTTAATGGTATCGTATCTTTCTTCAGTACACAGCCTCAGCGCATTGATACTACTACTGTCATATTTTATCGCTCATAGAATCAAAATCAATAATATTTTGGTATGTCACTACTACCCTCTATCACCTCTATAGCTATCCAATAACGTAATAATTAGGATTGAAAGTATGCTGCTATGGTACTCGCTATTGTATGTGGTTACATAGTTACCCATAAATTATTCCACACGTCTTCTAATCGGTGACTAGGTTCCTGCAGGCTACAAGTTTGATACTATTCTAGTTGCTGGCAACAATGTCACTGGTGTAATGCATAAGTTTGGTGAGCTGCTAAGAAGAAAGTACTCAAAAACTCTAGATTACAAGAGAACAGACTTTAGCCTCAATTATCTCGGGTGAGAAGTTGAATTGAGTCACACATCATAAATAATTTTATTGTATAATTTTGATTTTATAGGTATTGGACAGACAATGGAGCTTGCTACTACCACACAAGTGGCAGTCAATACTCTAACTATGAGGATCTTTTGATAGCTATCAAAAAGGATGCAGATCAGAAAGACATACCATTTAGATATGTACAGGTATGACTACATTAATTTAAAAGAACGGATATTAATAGTAGTACTATGTTGAGCCTCATCCATAAATTAAAGGGCCTCCATGGAGACAAGGCTAATTAACAGGAGGCATACCCGCATTTAGAAATCTGAAGGGGTTCAATAATAGCTGCATGTATTGTTCAGTCATTCCAAATAAGTATAGGTTACACACCGAGGTGTAGGTGGCTATGGGATTTATCATACCGAGGGCCCGCAGGGCACGAGGTATGATAAATCACCATAGCTACCGTAACCGAGGTGTATAACCGACTTCTACCATGGTAAACTATGCTCAATAGTACTTAGTACTGTAGCTAGAGTACCTACGCTGTCGCTCGCTTCGCCATTCAGGGCCTTCTGAATCGATGAAGAGCACTAGAGCCGCTCGATATCAGCCGTGATCGAGCGACCGCGATAGTCGTCGACGATTGAAGCGGTTTCTTTCCTTCAAGGCTTCCAGAATCTGACCTAAAATACAGTGAGGACGGTCTTCGTCATCTACTGCAGCGATATCTCGCTGATCAAGCATAAAAATGACGGCTCTTCTTGCAGCATCGAAGCAGCCACGCAGCAGTTAGAAAAATTGCTGACCTTGCATCCAATTACTCCACCCACTTAATTACCTTTCAAGCGCGCGCGCCACTCGCGGGTTGATAAATAACTTGTAGGTTGATAAATAACTTGTTAGGTTGATAAATCTCTTGTAGGTTTGATAAGTGATTTATCAACCTCCATTAGAGCAATCTGATTGGTCAGAATGTTACAACCATGGTAGAATTATTATTATTTTATCTCATGGACATACTGTGTTCTTATGGCATTGTTTTCCAGCTTGATGACTGGTGGTACTACTGGGACAAAAATGGAGCAGTAAAGAATTGGACAGCAATGCCAAACATCTTTCCCAACGGTATTCCCTACCTGGTCAACAAAACTGGGTGGAGAGTGTTTGCTCACAACAAGTGGTGGTAAGGTTTTAAGCATAATAATTGTGACATGAATATCATCTAATAAATAATAATAATTATTATTATAATTACGTAAGGTAAAGTAATGTATAGGTTTTAAGCATGTTATGCTATACTTCAATCATACCTATAGGTCACCTAATACGGATTATCAAAAGAAAGTGAGTATAATCTTCGCATGAAAAAAGTTTAGTGATATTTTCCTTTTTAGTTCAAGTTCATAGTTGAGGATGATATAGCTTTACCAGTTGATCCAACGTTCTGGGATTTTCTGTTGTCAAATGCTCAAAAGGACTGGGAACTTTTCGTGTACGAACAAGACTTCCTACTAACACAATTTGGGAAAACAAAAGCTCTTCAGGTACAAAAACCACCATTATATTTTCTTCACCAGTAAAGTATCTACAGCTAGTCTAAGAGCACATTGTCATACAATGTACTAGTATTCTACATCCATAGACTCAACTAGATCTTGGTGAACTGTGGTTGAAACAGATGGGAGAAGCTGCTCAGAGATATGGCATCACCATACAGTATATTGGCTCATAATACAGCTTCTGATAACAATAATGTCATAATTAAATTATGTATACATGCAGATATTGCATGTCTTGGACACGGCACATAATGCAGAGCATTGCCATTCCAGTGGTGACACAAAACCGAGCAAGTAGAGACTACCAGCCTAGCAACGATCAATGGCTAATTGGAGACAGCTCAATTCTCTCACACACTGTGGGACTAGCTCCATCCAAAGATGTAAGGTTCTGTCAGTGACAACTTAAGCTACTGAAACAGTGGAACCCCTATAGCTATTCCGGACACTCTTGGGACAGCTTCTAGTGTCCTAGGTGCATTCATTCACAGGGGTCAATTTTGACACATTGGGACCATGCACAGTGTCCTGCTGATTAAAGGAGACATCCTCATTTCAGGAGTATCCTCATAGAGAGGTTCCACTGTATGCCAGTCTAATTTATAGTACCAAATGTACTAATTTAGCTAATTATTACCATAGAATTTTCGAACAAGCTCAAAGCAGCCAGATTGCAAACAGTACAGAGGTGGATTAGTAGAGTCGACTCCCACACTTGAGGCGTACGTAGCTGTACTCAGTGGAGGACCTGTAGGTCCCAGTGATCAAGTCGGCACTGCTAATGTCTCCCTCATCATGGCAACATGGTAGCTAGATTACTATGACATCACATGAAATTAGTGTGTAACTTAATGTTCTCGTTAATGTAGCATGAAAGATGGTCTACTATTAAGACCCAGCAGACCTGCACTTAGCATTGATTCTACATTCGTACAACGATCATTTGGTAGTGGAGGTCCAGATGGTCATGTGGTGGCTGCATTTACAGAGGTAAGTAGCTATCAGTTGGCCAATCATAATTGATAGCTAAGTCTTATTATTTTAAATGCAGATTGATCAATTTACATGGTACTACGTCCTAACTGCTGATCTAGCTTCTCCATACACACTGACAGCTAAGGAGCTACCACCTTCCCGTTCCACATTCCCAGCAACAACACTTCCATTTCCAACTATTGCATTCCGGTATACACTAGATGGTAACATAACAGAAATAGTCAAGTTTGGAACACAGTTAAGTTTTGGACCCGACACTGCACTGAACATTGCACAATGTGGAAAATCTGACTTCCAGTACTGGGTCATTCCTCCATACATTCCATTTGGATTTTCCCTACTGGGTGAACTCAATAAGATCACTCCAGTTTCCGAGCAGCGCTTCAGTGACATCATTATTAGTGATGATTATGTAAAGGTGAAAGTGAACGGAGTACCCGGTGAGAAGGTGTATGTAACAGTTTATGAAAACAATGTTAATGTGACGCAAGTAATGGAGTGCACTATTTCTGAATCTGGCACAAATGTGCTTGTTCTGGGCCAAGAGTGCTATGGAGTGTAGCTAAACTAAACTTCTCACAGTAGCTACAGTTTTTGAGTTTATAGCTGCTGTAAAGTGTTTCTGTCAAAACTACAAGGCAATTATTGTGTTTGAATAATAAACTGATCTTTAGTAATACCGTGGTATCCCGGGTAAGCACCCATGAGCACTTAAGCATAATTCGCAATATTATTTTGTACCCCATGGGTGCTTATCCGGGATCGAAATTCCATACATTTGTATTAAAAATTTACGTTGATCCCTTGAAATGGGGTACATCCAGGGCACTTATCCTGGTGTGGGCACTTGCTCAGAACTCTACAGCCTAGTAACTTGAGATGGGGGAGGGGCGGGGAGGTTAGTACATGCAATTGCATGTGTGTATGATTAATCAAGAAGCTACCACATGCACACATACACGCAACAACAGTTGAGTTTCTTCCCTGTAGACATTAGGCTATAGTTGACATATATAGCAATAGTCCAACCTTGATTATCTGAATCTGGGGGGGGGGGGGGGGGGGGGGGGGGGGGGGGGATGGCCGCCCAATAATCAGGCTTGATACATAACCCTTGCTTATGTATTTCTTCCAATTTTGTATCATAATATTATATCAGACTTTCTTCGTAAAAGTCTGGTTTGAAATACGACCTCTACAAAAGAATAGTAATGGTCATAAAATTCAGTAATCAAAGCCACACCCACAACTTGTATCGGTGGCCCCCGCAATATGCGATTGCTTCCTACTCTACTGTCTATTATTATCCGAACCCTCGATCTCTCCATGTGGCCAAGGGTTAGGATAATTGAAGGGCCGAGAACCATAGTGGGCTAACCCCAAATTAAATATGGGGAATTGTCTAAAAAGCCCAAAAATGGACTAAAAATCATACATTGTACTCTACCAAGTTCCTGAAATTTTCAGAAATGTGAATTTTCTGCAGCTCATGAAACACATTTAAAACATATTTACAAGATTCGGGGGGCTAATTCAACATTTGTGGGTTAGCCCACTATGGCTCTCAGCCCTTCAATTGAGACTGCATGGACCGTACTAATATTATAGCTCAAAAAGCACTGACTTTAACAGGTAGTCTTCTAGGCATGCAAAGGGTCAAAATAAAGATAATCATTATTATGGTGATTACAGCGCCACCTGTGAACCATGTGGGGAGAGACTATAATAATATTATTATAATATTAGCTGCCCATCAAATTGTGCATGTGCTACACATGATCCAGTATATACATAATAATATCATTAGTCTTGTGATACTCATGAAGTATAACGTGCCCATACTTGAGTACATTATATAAGAATATCAAACACCATAATTAGTATGGTTACAACTGTGTCCATGCACATGCATGAGTAGTACATACAGCTGCATAAGTGCATGAGGTACGTAGCTAGCTGTACAATGTCATAGATATTGTGATTGAGCCACATGACAAGTATGTAGCTACTATAAAAAGACACGAGCTCTGCAGCAGAGCTAATCTAAAGCCTACACTTGCTGGCTATTAGTGGAAGCTTAAAGAAAGCCAAGATGGTGTCACTAGCATTGAAATTAGCATTGCTAGTTGTGTTAGTGGTGGCAGCTTCAGCCAGCCATGGAGTCAGTGACCTATTTAAGAACACTTCTCTCTCTTTTGAGGATCGAGTCAAGGTACGTAGCTGTTGAACTGAATAATTAAAATTATTGTATCATGGCAACAATAACTGTTATCTATGGTGATGTCTATAGGATTTAGTTGGTCAACTAACATTGGAGGAAATTGTTGCACAAATGTCACATGGAGGAGCTGAACTAAATGGTAGCTATATCACTATTAACTTTCCATAGTGGCTTCATGCCTATACTCATTATAATAAACTAAGGTCCTGCTCCTGCTATACCCCGGCTTGGTATTAAGCCGTACCAGTGGGGGACTGAGTGTCTCAGCGGTGACGTTACTGCTGGACCAGCCACCTCCTTCCCACAGGCCATTGGAATGGTAAATACCAATTATCATAATAATTATTTAGTGGTACATAACACCTACAGTTTGATTGTATTTGTCATTGATTTTAGGCTGCAACTTTCAGTAACTTCATGGTATACAAGGTTGCTCGAGCAGTCAGTAATGAAGTAAGATCAAAAGTAAGAGTCATTTGTACCAGAAGAGTAGTGCGATTTGCAATGACAAAAATTAATAATGCTGATTGCAGAACAACTACTACACTTCAAAGGGAGACTACAGCTTTCACACCGGACTCAGCTGCTGGAGCCCAGTGATAAATATCATGAGGGATCCAAGATGGGGAAGAAACCAGGTGAAATAATAAACGTAATAAGCCCCTTCTCAGCATGAGTGTGTAGCTACGCACAAAAGGGCAATTGCATGAAAAGGTTTCTAATTCATCAGATAAAATTAAATACATGAGCACGATTAATAGTCCATGCAATTGATATAATAATGCAGGAAACATACGGAGAAGACCCGTGGCTCTCGGGTTACCTTGGTAGTGCTTTCGTAAGAGGAATACAAGGACGTACGTTGAGAGGTTTATCGTGATTACAAATTCATAGGTTAAGCTTTAAGTTATTGCATTACATAATATTTCCGATCCTACATAGCTCATGCTCGTTACTTGGAGGCCAATGCTGGGTGTAAGCATTTTGATGTTCATGGTGGACCAGAGAACATCCCCGTCTCAAGATTCTCCTTTGATGCTAAGGTATTGCCGGAAATTAAGACTCCATGCATGCAACCAAACTTGAATAGCTACCACTAGCTATATTTTCCTACTATCTAGGTATCAGAACGAGATTGGAGGATGACATTCTTACCTCAATTCAAAGCTTGTGTTGAAGCTGGATCATGGAGCCTAATGTGCAGTTACAACAGGTACAAGAATCAATATATCAATGCATATAGCACCAATCTTTTATTATGAAGTTTGATACAGAATCAATGGCATTCCTGCGTGTGCTAATAAAAAGCTTTTGACAGATATTCTCAGAAATGAGTGGGGATTCAAAGGTTGGTTTATTTTCAGCTTGAAATTAGCAAACCTTATACTAAATCTTAAACCATTACAGGCTATGTTGTGAGTGACCAGGGAGCTATAGGTATCACAGTATACTTATCTTAGGGTGAATGTTTTGCATTGACTGCTATATTTAATAATTCAGAGAATATAAAAGACTTTCATCACTACACAAACTCCTCAGTTGAAACAGCCGCAGCAGCTGTGAATGCTGGAGTTAGTCTGGAAGACGCCAATCTGGAAGCTAATGTGTTTACCCACATTGGAGAAGCTATTCTAAATGTATTATGATCAGTCCGTAGTCGGCTCTGTTCATTATTAAATTTTATTGCTCTATAAATGCAGGGGTATATTGAGGAGAGTACAGTGAGAGAGGCCGTCAGCCGGTTGTTTTTGGTCAGAATGAAGCTTGGGGAGTTTGATCCACCTGAAATGAACCCTTACAAAAAGTACGTGCTATACCACAGGACTGATTGTAATGAGTATCACAAACACAGCTTCATCCCCAGGCTTCTTCAAGTTTCAATCTTGCATTGAAATGAGCCTGGGGACGAGGCTATCACATAAATATGCATGCTATCAGACTTTGCAATGAGATAACTATAAAATCTGCTTGTATTGTGATAATATTGTACTACTAGCTATCATCAGCTATACAACACATTAATGTGAACACTCAGATTGAAAATGAATGACTTTATTCAAAGTAAGGAACACAGAGAATTAGCTCTTGAGGCAGCTATTCAGTCTATGGTGCTGTTAAAAAATGATCCAAGCAATGGTCTACCCATCACATCACCGTACAAGAAAGCATGTGTAAGTCTTGTATTGTCAACAATAACCAATCACTTGATTTGGACAAATTCTAGGTTGTTGGACCCTTTATTGATTCAAAGCCCCTCCTATTTGGAGACTATGTTCCAGATATAATGGTGAGTTACCCATGCAGTGCTGCCTGAAATAATAAAATTATAGCAGTGGTATGATATTATTATGATCATCATAGGAATCGTATGTCGTTACACCACTGCAAGCTATCATTAGTAACGGAACAATTGCGTCATCTATAATTGGTGAGATAGGCTGCCTTGATGGACCTTCTTGTCAGTAAGCCAGATTTTCCAATTCATATCACTAAATGCTCAGTCATAACACACTGAATAATGCTGTTTCAGGATATACGAATACTACAAGATCAGATCAGTTTGTGAGGGAGCTGATGTAGCAATTGTTTGCATTGGAACTGGTTAGCTCAAGTTGAACGCTATGAGAAATCAAAAATTAATCATTTCATTCAGGCAGTGACTTGGAACGTGAAGCTCATGATCGCTCAGACATAGATCTACCAGGAAATCAACTTAAGCTCTTGAAGGATGCCACTGAACTCACTAAGAGTAAGTCATCTGGATTATTGTAGCTATAGTGTTCCAGGCGATCGCCCACTCTTGGATAACCACCCATGCCATATTTCAAGGGATCAATGTATATAGCAGGCTCTGTACAAAATCGTGTGTATATGTGTTTTTGACGATCTTTACCTAATATTAAAAATTTCATGTACGTATTATTAGAACAAGTATTGATAAAAAGTTTTAAGATGTCAATTTAACGTGGCGTCTAAATCTATTCGCATCCGAGAGAGAAAGCGCAGAAACATTGGTCCTTCGAGCCGGATGTATCCTTGAACCCTTTTGCTACATACTTTCTCTACTTGGAACACTTGCTCTCACTCGAATCGATATCTATTTTGAAGCACTATTTCAGTGCGCTCTATTTGGAACACCTCGTGCTCGGTGGTGTACTCTATTTGGAATTTCGCAACATGACTGAAGACTTGAACTTCCACAAGAAGCGAAGAAAGGTCATAAGAGCCTCCTTGACAAAACTTGGTACCAAGGTTACAGACCTTGAAGGCACCCGCCCTATCCCTGGACATCTGGAGACTGCACAGAGTTTCTCAGGAAAATTAAAAACTCTGCAAGATGAATTCAAGGCACACCAGTTGAAGATAATCGACCTCACTGATGAAGAGGAAACCCTTTTGGAGGAGCAACAAGCTCTCGATGACAATGATGACATCGTATCTGAACTAAACATACGGATTCAACGACTAATAGCATCAGCCACACCCTCAACAGACGCGGATGTGATGAAAGTCGCTCCCAAGCAGTTGAAGCTGCTAACAGGCAAGCTGAAGGATATTGAGATATCTGTCGACGCGTTAGAAGACGATGATGATAGTATCTGTGCGTTGGAGGAGTACAGAGACCAAGTGGGTGAGATCAAGAAGGAGTTGAACGGGGTCAAAACCTCCCTTTTGAAGTCTGATGTAGCAACAGACGATTCTATCATGCAAGATCAGACCCAAGCAGACAAGCTGGCTTTCGATTGCCTTGTCTTGATCAAGAAACGCCTCCGTTCGAATACTGCCTCTAAGACTACCTCCAGTGAAGCCACTGCTACCAAACTCCCCAAGCTTGAGCTTCCGACATTCCATGGGGATATACTACGGTGGAAGAACTTTTGGGAACAATTTTGTGTTTCCGTACATGAGCGGTCAAGTATACCCAAGGAAGAGAAGTTAATGTATTTACAGAACGCCATCAAGGACAAAACAGCGAAGAATCTGATTGCTGGCCTCACAAAGTCTAGCGAGCACTACGATGAAGCGATCAAATGTCTTCAAGAGAGGTATGACCGTCCTCGTCAGATTCACCAGACCCACGTACGTCGCATCGTCGAAGCAGCCCCCTTGAAAGATGGTACGGGCAAGGAAATTCGTGCGCTACATGACGTTGTCGTCCAGCACCTAAGAGCTCTCAAATCGATCGGCCACGAACCATCGGGATCATTCATAACGTCCCTGTTGGAGATGAAGTTAGACCCAACCACCATGTTCGAATGGCAGCGGCACAGTCAAAAGTACGCAGATGTCCCTGACTGCCAACTTCTTCTCGACTTCCTGAACCTCCGTGCGCAGGCTGCTGAAGCTGCAACCGAGAAGAAACAACGCACCCCTGCTGGAAGGTCAGTCAATTCATTGCATACCAATACCACTTTGTGTGATAACTGTATTGCATGCGGGTGTGAGAAGCATCAGCTCTACACGTGCTCCAAGTTTCGCGCCCTGCCACATTCTGAAAAGCTAGAATTGCTTCGATCCAAGAATCATTGTCTCAATTGCTTACGCCCGGGGCATTTTGTAAAGAAGTGCAGATCACTGAATCATTGTAAAATTTGTCAGAAGCCGCACCACACTCTGCTTCACACTGATAGTAAAGGCGACACTGTTGGTAAATCTAGCGAGCCTTCCGCATCAGCTTCGGTCGTGACCGTTAACTCAGCCGTGAGTGTCCCAATTACCTCTAACGCACTGTTAATGACTTGCCAAGTCATCGTTGAAACGACCCATGGAGAGGCTAAGGCTCGAGCGCTGCTAGACACTGGATCATCAGCGTCATTTGTGTCAGAGCGTCTTGCTCAAATACTGAAGCTACGCAGATTTACTCAAAACGCAAGAATATGCGGTATAGCTGGTCTATCGCACGGTAGTGGGAAGCAATCCGTAACCCACTTTCTCATTTCATCTATACACTCGCCAGTAAGAAAGCTCAACGTTAGTGCATTCATTGTCCCCCAAGTCACGTGCGACCTACCAGCGCATCCAGTCACTACCAAAAAGAGTTGGAAACACTTGGAGAGCCTGAAACTCGCCGACCCGGAATATAACAAACCTGGAAGGATCGACGTCCTACTCGGAGTCGAGGTATTCCTTGAAGTACTGCGCCAGGGCCGGCGGTGTGGTCCTTCCGATTCACCCACAGCAATCAATACTGAGTTTGGGTGGGTACTGGCTGGAAGTGTAGGTGACATAACACAGACCTCCACGGTGGCAACTCACGTAGTCTCAATCCTGAGCGGAGATGACCTACTCCGACGTTTTTGGGAGTTGGAAGAGAAGGTGATTGCAAATAGTACACTTTCCTTGGAAGAACGCGCTGTAGTCACTCACTTTGAAAAGTATCATTCTCGTGACACAAGAGGCCGATTCATTGTGCCATTGCCCAAACGTTCTTTGACAACTGGCCTTGGAGAATCTCGATCCCAGGCTGTGCGAAGGTTCCTATCCTTTGAACGATCCCTGCATGCGAAAGGGATATTCTCAGAAGTACAAGTAGTCATGGACGAGTACTTCACTGACAATCACGCTGAAGAAGTCCCCTCAGCTGATCTGGACAAGCCTATGCAGGAAGTGTTTTATCTCCCTGTTCATGTGGTTCACAAAGAATCAAGTACTACTACCAAGATACGTGCCGTATTCGACGCTTCTGCAGTCACTTCTACCGGTATTTCACTCAACGATACCTTGATGGTTGGTCCAACTGTACATCCTCCCTTGGTCGATGTTTTGTTACGATTCAGAACACACCGAATTGCATTGATCGCTGACGTTAGTCGAATGTATCGAGCTATACTCTTGACACCGTACGATAAGGACTTACACCGTTTTGTTTGGCGTGACGATCCTAAATCCAAGCTTAAGGATTATCGTATGACCCGCATCACATTTGGAGTTTCAGCGTCCTCGTTTATCGCAAACATGTGTGTAAAGCAGAACGCAATCGATTTTGAATCACAATTTCCCAACGCAGCTAAGGAAGTTAAAAAATCATTCTATGTGGATGATTATCTGGGAGGAGCTGACTCTACGGAACAAGCAATCCGACTACAAGAAGAGATGTGTTCTTTATTTCAGATGGGTGGTTTTCTGCTTCGTAAATGGAATTGCAGTGATGCTAAGGTCTTACAAAGCATTTCTCCTGAACTGAGAGATTCTCGGCGAGTCATCACGTTGTCTGACTCTGAGCAGTACACCAAGACACTCGGAATCGAATGGAACCCCCAGGATGACCACTTCAGAGTATGTATCGTTGATCTCCCACACGTACACCAAGTGACCAAGAGATCCTTAGTGTCTGATGTTGCAAAAATCTTCGACGCATTGGGCTGGTTTTCTCCTACTATCATTAAGGCGAAAATCCTCCTGCAATCGCTGTGGTCTACAAAGATTGGATGGGATGACCTAGTTCCTGACAATATTGTGGAAGAATGGTCCAAGTGGAGGAATCAGCTACCGATGTTATCAAACCACCACGTTCCCCGTTGTTACTATCCAAAGGGCGCAAACATCACCTCGACCCAGTTACACGGATTTTCGGATGCCTCAGAGAAAGCGTATTCTGGCGTCGTGTATTTACGGTTGGAAGATTCTGATGGTGCTGTCTATACATCTTTGGTCATCTCCAAGACTCGAGTCGCGCCGATTAAGAGGCAGACCATCCCCCGGCTGGAATTATGTGGGGCTCTGACACTAGCTCACCTACTTGCTCACAGTAAGAGCGTCCTAGAGATGCCAATGGATTCCATCCATGCATGGACTGACTCTACAATAGTTCTTTCCTGGATCCAGGGCAATCCACACAGATTCAAGGTATATGTGGGCAATCGTGTCTCCCAAATTTTGGATCTAACTCCAGCAGATCGTTGGAACCACGTAGTCAGTGAAGACAACCCAGCAGATTGCGCTTCTCGTGGCATATTTCCTTCAGAACTCCTGAGCCATGAGCAGTGGTGGAATGGGCCGCACTGGCTGAAGCTACCGACACATCAGTGGCCCAAGGCAAGCAAATCCCAACCCAGTGATGTCATGGAAGAATGTGGCGAATTACGGTCCATCGTTTGCAGTGTCTCAACTATACATGATCCTCTCATTTCATTTGATCGATTTTCGTCCTTCAATCACTACAAACGAGTTATTGCATGGGTGATCCGGTTTATCGACAATTGTAGAGTCAAGACGAAAGGGCTCAGACCTGACAATGGCCCCTTGACCATAGAAGAGCTGGAGCAATCGGCCCGGTACTGGTTCTCCACCATTCAAGCATCACACTTCTCAAGAGAGCTAGATTTGTTGAAAGGATCACCCCATGGCACTGAAGCAATTGATAAGGCCTCGACGGATGCCGATCGAGGAAGCCCAATTCCATCTTCAAGCACTCTCTCTGCCCTCAAGCCCTTCCTTGATGCTAAGGGCCTGTTACGTGTTGGAGGGCGACAGCAGAATGCAAAGTTTACCTATAGCAGTCGTCACCCCATAATACTTCATTCAAAACATCCACTCGTTAAGATATTGATCAGATCAGAACATGTGCGTCTTTTTCATGGCGGATCTTTAGCCGTCTCCTCGTCTCTCTTTCGTGATTTTCACATTGTTGGTGGACATGGAGCTATTCGTTCTATTGTCAGGAGTTGCATCACTTGTAGGCGCAGAGCACCCAGCCCAAAACCACAAATGATGGGGCAGCTTCCCCTTGAACGCGTCACACCTGATGCTGTCTTTGATCATGTTGGCCTCGACTACGCTGGTCCGCTGTACCTGAAACTAGGTTCCGTTCGTAAACCCACCATCATCAAGTCTTACGTCTGTGTCTTTGTGTCCATGTCTGTTAAGGCGGTACACTTGGAACTTGTCTCTGATTTATCTACCGACTGCTTCCTTGCTTGCTTGAGAAGATTCACTGCCAGACGAGGAAAGCCTTCCTCCATATGGAGTGACCACGGCACTAATTTCGTGGGAGCCAACCGTGTCCTGAAGGAGCTCTATGCATTCTTGCTTTCGAAACAGACAGAGGATACTATCTCTACCTTCTGCTCTAGTCAAGGCATCAAGTGGCACTTCATCCCGGAAAGAGCACCTCATTTCGGTGGCCTCTGGGAGGCAGCAGTAAAGAGCTTCAAACGTCACCTGATTCGAGTCGTTGGGACTACCAAACTCAACTTCGAAGAGATGAGTACTGTTTTGACACAAATTGAAGCGTGCCTTAATAGTCGCCCCCTCGGAACCTTACCCCACAACGATGACGGTATCGAGATGTTGACTCCAGGACACTTCCTGATCGGCAGACCACTACAAGCGATTCCTGACCACCCCAAGTCCTATAGTCCAATGTCAGTCCTCAAGAGATGGTATTTATGTGAAGCACTCACACGACATTTCTGGGAGCGTTGGAGTCGCGAATACTTGATCGGTCTCAGACGATATTCGAAATGGAAACGTCCGGAAAGAAACTTTTGCATAGGAGATGTCGTGGTCCTTAAAGAAGACAACTTAATCCCCAATCAATGGCCTCTTGCCCGAGTCACAAAAATCACCCAGGGAAGTGATGGACTGGTTCGTGTAGTCCAACTTAAGACAAAGGATGGGTCATATACCAGACCTGTTGCCAAGGTTGCCCTCCTTCTACCTTGTGAGAACTAACTCTTGCGTTATAACACTAACTCAAATATGACTCTGTAGTTGATTCTTTTTGTATAGGCTGATTCTATCATTGTTAAGACATTATGTCTTGGCCGGCGGTTATGTATATGTGTTTTTGACGATCTTTACCTAATATTAAAAATTTCATGTACGTATTATTAGAACAAGTATTGATAAAAAGTTTTAAGATGTCAATTTAACGTGGCGTCTAAATCTATTCGCATCCGAGAGAGAAAGCGCAGAAACATCGTGAGTTACGTTTAAGCATCAATTGGGCGCTTATATACCCAGGACACTATGGTTAAGTGTGTACATGTACTTGTATGAATAATATTATTATGTCCTATTGACAGAGTCAATAGTTGTGCTGTACAATGCTGGGCCCTTGGATGTGTCATGGGCAGTCAAGAGTAACAAGGTTGTTGCCATACTAGAAAGCTTCTTTCCTGCTCAAGTAAGTCTACATCGATCAGCTAACTAAGTCAGCAATGTAGTTACTAGAACGCTGTATCAATACAGACTGGTGGCAGTGCTTTACTCAATGTTCTGACGGGTACTAGCCCAGCAGGTAGACTTCCCAGCACCTGGCCTGCTAGTCTGGATCAGGTGACCAAAATAATTAATACATGCATGCATGAGTATAGTCCATATGCATGACATAACAATAGTTATGTAACACTCCATTAATATGGACAGGTCCCTGACATCACAAATTACACAATGGTGAGTAGGACATACCGTTACTCTGAAGAAGTGCCATTGTTCCCATTTGGATATGGACTGTATGTGCCACTACTGTGACAATCATAATACATAGCACGTTATGTAAACTTTATTATAGATCTTACACAACCTTTGAGTATTCTAACCTGCATATTACACCATCAACTGTCAAGGCAGGCCAGAATGTGTTCGTGGAAGTGAGTGTCAAAAATGTGGGAAATTGGCCTTCAGATGAGGTATGATAATTTTTAACTCATGATTTCATTTATTGGAGGGGGAAAGTTCTGCATGCAAAGTGGGTGGATTTTTTTTTACCTTTGATACACATTTTTATGCTGAAATTCAGCAATTCAGTTCTGAAATATGCCCCCCCCCAGCCCCCGCCTCTGTATAAAACTGTAACTTAGATGCTTTTAGTATTACTCACTTTTGATTCTTTCCATACAGGTCATTCAGGTCTACATATCATGGTCAAACACACCTAATGCTCCCATCAGGCAATTAGTTGGTGTCGACAGACAACACATTGCTCCAGCAGAGGTCATCAATGTAAGTTAGTCACTCTATGAAAAAATTGCTATCACTTGCATTTCAAACGCAGCTATCATTCACAATCAAAGCTGATCAGATGATGCTCTATGATACAAATTGGTACATTCCGCTGACACAGTACAAGGTGTTTGTTGGTGGACAGCAACCTGATCAAGCGGTGTCCGTTCCCTCAAACATGCTGAGGGGCTACTTCACAGTTCAAGGCTAACAACTGAATTGAGACTATCATAATGAACAATATAATTATCATTAAGTAAACAATGAAAAGTGCATAAGGAATTTCCGAGAGAGTAATCTAATAAATTACCTGACAATATTATAGGTAGAGTTATCACTCTGACCAGGCCCTCTACCCCGCAATATACACAAGAATAAACACGTCAATTGCTATATACAATGTCTTCTCCAAATTTTTTACCCTATATATTATAGCTAAGCATGCATGCATGTAAGGCTGCATGTGGGCAGCCAATCAGAGATTCTAGCTGAACTTTCCTTCCTGAGGAATTGCAAATTTCTCGTATTTTGGCTTGCAAGGTCAAGACTGAAGAGAAAGAAATCTTTGTGTCCAAACAGGAGCAGGACTTAATAATTAGTATTTCTGATGATTAAGGTACCATTAAATTGCGTGGGCGTGAGCGTGAGAATTGGCTAATTCAATTAGCAAATCGTGAGGGGGCGCGGCCGAAGAGGCCATACGAGTGCTTTTGGTCGAAGGTGGGCGTGTAAAGAAAGCCAGGGATGATTATATGCGCGTGTAATTAGCGACCGGAAGTTGGCCCTGAAGAAAAGATCGGTAATTGCCCACATCAAAACAAGATCAAAGCATTCTTTCTTAACTATTAACCGCAACGACTTAATAATACACTAAGTTATACACTAAGTAGAAAAAAAAAAGGAATTAAAGTTTCAGAGGTAGTTTCTGGATAATGCATATAATATTGCATTACTTTATGTATTCATGTATTATTTCACAATTTTTAGATGAATCTTCAAATTTAAAGGCAGGATGTAAGAAGGATGCATGTTGTTCATGATGCATTTGATGCCATTTACGTGTCATATATTGATAACCGCAGCCGCGATTTTTTATGTATTAACTTTTCTTTCACCTTCGTCCAGTAATGGTCGACACTGTCCGCTCTCTACCTCCGCGAAAATTCAGCCAATTTATGGCTTAAAAATGAGCAAAACTGCCGCTTTGGACACTTCAACCGTTTAAATCTTTTACTTGTGCATGTATTGCATGTAATTGTATGGATGGTGGCTACTCTCAAGGGGGGGGGGGGGGGGTCCTGTAGAAGTTAGTGTAAAATAGAGTTTTATCCCCAGAGTAACTCATGGGACAATTTTACACCAATACAACTTAGAGTAACTCATGGGATGATTTAGCCTCGTCCCCAGGCTCTCTTTTCCCCTCCCCCAAGAGAGCCTGGGGACGAGGCTAGGGATGATTTTACACCAGCAAAATTGGTGTAAACTTCTGAGTATTTATTGTATGCCAAGCATATCATAGGGGAGGATTTTACACCACATCAAAATTTAGTCTCGCAAGCCAGACCCTCACACTCCGCAGCGTTTAGTTCTTTCAGGATAAACACGCGGGGGAGGGTCTGGCCCACTGCCTATGCCCGTTTGGATCCATGATTTCGTAACATTTCGACACATGACGTTCAACTGCGTGATGTAATTCAAAATCTCGCTCGAAAATGGTAGCCACGGAAGCACAAAGAAACAACTTGAACAAGCGACGCTACTTTTTCGATAGTAGAAAATGCCCAAACGGTAAGTCAACTTCCAAAAAACCTCGCCGTTCACCAGCTATACGCTTGAACGTGACGTAATCATATTTTCCACGAATCTGATTGGCCAGACAACATCTTGTCTGGCTGGATCCAAACGGGTATAGGCAGTGGGCCAGACCCTCCCTCCGCGTGTTGGAGTGCGAGGGTCTGGCTGGCGAGACTAATCAAAATTAAGGGGCTTACTCATGTAAAATTCTCCCATATAACTGAGCTACCTCTGCTATATACTATAAGGGACGATTTTACACCAGTTGCCACCACAGGTACTGAAGTGGTGTAAAATCATGCCATATAATACTGATGGCTAACATGGAGCAAAGATTTACATGTGACCTTTGACCTCACTTAAAATTCTCCCACAATAATAAGAATGTACATCCATACTCTGCTAAAACTCTAAGTGTGAACTTTGACCTGGTGTAAAATGCTCCCTTGTATATAGCCACTGAATCCATACTCAGGTGGGTTTTTAAGTGTGTTCCGAATGCTCGCTTGCTGTGGGTGTGGCTACATGTAGTGCAGAATGGTAGGTGGGGCTCACTATGTACACGAGTTACAATGCTTGCAATGTAGAGTTCCTCATCAGGACATCTCTGCTTTGCGCTCTTGCTAATAGAATGGTACTCACCACATGCACAATTGTTCGTGAAGCATGTCTGGGAGTAACGCCATTGTGAATTGGTTGAAAGAAGATGAGTTTGAGATAATTATAATTATGCATAGAGTATCATAGTTTACAAGATTAAGATATGAGACACTTAGCTAACTATTGACTGCTTTTAGACAGTTTTTTAGGAGTATTTTATGTGGATTTTTAGCTCAGACTACCTATTTCCTCTAATACACAGATTAGAGGCCATAGCTAGGTAGTCTGAGCTTAAATTAAAAAACTCACATATAGGCCTAGCTATTGGGGTACCAACCCCATGTGCGCATACGTGCCTGTGTGCTTTCAAAGAAATCTTGTAACTTTTACGAAGGCTCGCCCCGCACAGATGATTTTCATTTTTTTGTGATCATTGAGTATTAGCTATGAGACACCTGTTCCTATTATGAGACACGTACCACATGAGGTGTTTTATTTAAAATTAATATCCTAGCCTTGGGTATTAGCTAATGAGAAAAAAATAGCTAAGTAGTTAATTTGATGTGTCAAATAAGCAAATTTGCAAAATTGATACTTACCACAAAAACCCATAGGTAGATAGCTAGCAAATCCAACTTTGTAGGCAGGCAGCTAGCTAATACAATTACCCCCAAACCGGAAGCTTCCATCTTCGTTAGTATGGATGTCCGACAGTCCCATAATACCAACTGTCTCATAATAATTTTCTGCATATAGCTATACTTTAATACCAAATACATGAGTGAGTCGTGCTGATGATGCACTGATACATCCAATGCTGCGAAAATAGGAGGGGTCTGAGTTCGAGACTAGCCATGAGTGATTCCTGATGGCAGCTACTATAGTGATTTAGTTACATCTCTTTTAATGTGATAGCTATTTCTTTTTGAGTGAAATGTGATTTAGCTATAATAATTATAGCCATATTATTATTATCTATGTATTCATTAAGCAGAGTAAAACACTACCAAAATTTAATGAAATTATCGGGTGCAATTGAGTGAGTTCACTCCCATGTTGCTATATGGTATCTAGCCGCTACAGACAAACTGAAGAGGCATCTTATGATGATGAAGACTTAGAAAGATTGGCTACAATAGCATCCAAGTGAGAGAATGTACCGGTATTTATAGTCACAGAATCATGATTACTATCATAGAGTCGGTAGACTCTATAAGTAGGGATGGCACGGATACTCCATATATATAATACATTACAAACATCCAAATATCTCAAAACAGGTAACTCTGTGAGATTTCTAAGTGTCAAAATCAGAATCTACAGCAAATTATCGATCTAACAAGACCAAGACCATTCATCAACTCAATTGTATATGCCAGAACCAGATGTTCAAAAAAATAGCCTTTTCTCATTCTTTCTTCTTTCTTTCTTTCTTTTTTTCTTTCTTTCTGTTTTCTTGGGCTAACTCAAGACTACCATGACCGCTCACCTTAGTTCGAGTGTAAATCCACTCCATTTTGGAGCGCGCATGTCTGTGGCATGCTCGTTTTGTGTTATCAGGACAGCGATTTAATTGTGGGCGTGTACAGGGCACTTTGCGAGTGGGTGTGTCCGATTAGCCATTTTGTCATATAATGCGCATGCTCATAAGGTGTTGCCATGGTGAAGTCATGTGACCGATGTCAGTGGTGCGCATGCGCTGGCGCATCCACAATTGATCCAGGACCTGCTCAAGCTGAAGCGCTCAGCTGATCAGCTCAGTGAACTGTCGATTATGGTGGCTATTACCAACAGTACACTTACTGGCCTATAAAATACGCTCCCGAAACGGAAGGTTTTCGTCACTACTTGGTTCTAAACAGCCTTCTAATCTTTCAAGTTTGCCGATCTAGCCAGCTTCAGGATCGAGATAACGAGGGGCGTGGCTTCAATCGCAGGTCACTGGTTAACGGAGTTGTCTCGGCGAGAACCCCACTGATGCGTGTTCAATAGTGTGTAATGCAAAAGAAGACGTCCTAACTAGCTAGCTATCAAAAGACGGCCTGGGATTTGAACTTACAGGAGTATTCAAGTTTGAACTCACGGTGTGTTTGGGGTACCATAGCTACCTGACTCAAAGGCTAGGATCGCACAGATATGCTGAATCAGTGATGTACCTGCTTAATTCCCTATAATATTGTAATAATACATTATTGTTAGAGCACAGTTGGATATAACTAGGTCCAGAAGCTGCATTTTATAATGATGAATAGGCAAACCATAGTATCTGGTCACCATGGTGAGTCTCATGCCCAGCCTCTGTCTCCACGAGATTAGTTAGCTAGGTGGCATTGATGAAAATTAATGACTATCATGCATGAAATACCCTGGGGGCACTAAAAAAAGAACAGCAACAAGTATAAAAAACAATTAAATAAAATTGAAGGATGAAGTAGGGATGGCAGTGCCAAAAAGTACACAAACAAGGTTTGTAGGGATAACCGTATCACATTCACTATACATCCCTACGCTTGCTTTTTGAGTAGCCGTGCACACACATATTATATATGGGGCACATGCATGCAGGAATGGAAAATCAATACATGGATTAATATCAAAATATAGCGACACTTTACATACTGAATCGGGAGTGTATGACGTTAATTATTGAGAAAAGCAAGCGTAGGGATGTATAGTGAATGTGATACGGTTATCCCTACAAACCTTGTTTGTGTACTTTTTGGCACTGCCATCCCTACTTCATCCTTCAATTTTATTTAATTGTTTTTTATACTTGTAAACTCTAAAACAGTAAAATTAATACCCGGTATTATAGCTATTATTATGGCTATAAGTCAATGGTGATCATATTATCATCATTTCTACCCTTATCACTCTAAACACAAGGTTGTACTGCAGAAATTACCCTGACATGCTTTATAAAGAACTCTAACTCGTGCACACACTAAGCCCCTGGCCTACCATTCTATTAGCACAAGCCCAAAATAGTGTCGCGGCTGCAGGATAGCCCCACCCACCAAGTGCATGCGCTCGTACAGCCATATCAACAGCAAGCGAGCATTCGGAACGCACTTAAAAGCCTACCTGAGTATGGATTCAGTGGCTAAAAACAAGGGAGCATTTTACACCAGGTCAAAGTTCACACTTAAAGTTTTAGCAGAGTATGGATGTACATTCTTATTATTATGGGAGAATTTTTAAGTGAGGTCAAAGGTCACATGTAAATCTTTGCTCCAGTTATAATATACTATTAGCCATCAGTATTATATGGCATGATTTTACACCACTTCAGTACCTGTGGTGGCAACTGGTGTAAAATTGTCCCTTATATATAGCAGAGGTAAGTTATATGGGAGAATTTTACATGAGTAAGCCCCTTAATTTTGATGTGGTGTAAAATCCTCCCTTAATAATATGCTTGGCATACAATAAATAATCAGGATTTTACACCAATTTTGCTGGTGTAAAATCGTCCCATGAGTTACTCTAGGTTGTAGCTAGCTATTGGTGTAAAATCGTCCCATGAGTTACTCTAGATTTTGCTGGTGTAAAATCGTCCCATGAGTTACTCTAGGTATAAAACTCTATTTTACACTAAAATATGTAGGACCCAAACTCAATACTACTAAGAGCACTGTAGCTAGCTACTAGTGTGATGGCATGGTTTAGCAACTTTGAGAAGTCAATAATTCGAATCGGAATTATAGTGGGACAAGTATCTTGTTGTAGTGTTGTTGGCTTATCAGAATAGCTACTCCATGCGAGAAACTAAGAGCCATCTTCTCTTGCTGTCCATTGTATATAGCTAAATCACCCACAGAAATCGCTTTGTTAGCCTCTGATCTAGCATTAACCTCTGGAACTAGCCGCTGATGCATGGTCTGATGTCTCAGGCTATCAAGAAGAGCAAATTTTATCTTTACAGGATGTACCCTAGCATTATGGAAGCCCAATGCCACTACATACAAAGCTCAGTATGCACATCCAGAGTTGGAGATAGGATGCCAGATTTCCACATGAGGAGAGTAGCATCTTGGCACAGCCCTTTAATAATACCTTAGTGTCCCAGGCAAGCACCCATGTACCACATTTCAGCTTCTATATTAAATTTTATCCCACAGGTAAAAATGCCCATGCATAAGGGCCAAATTCACAAATAATATGTTTAGGTGCCCATCATAATGATAATAATACTATTATGCATCGGCGCTTACCCGGAACACTATGGTATGAGACAAAGAGGAATATTTAATTTACGCGACGTGTTTATTAAGTGAGGTACCCTAGTTGTCATAATGGTTCGAGTTTATCAGTTTTGATTCAATCACATTATTACTGGCTATTTTTGTACCCCTCAAATAGCAAGCATGTTAGGATATGTTGCTATACAAACTGTCCATGTGTAAACGCTCTAAGCTGGCTTTACACATACAAGCTGGCCCGAATAGACACTCCATTTGCAGGACACATCGATATCAACAGTCAAGATGGGCAATAGATACAGCAAACGAAACAAAAAGGTTAAGGAATCGCTGCGCAGAGATAAACGGACGAGAAAGATTAAAGGAGTGAAATATGACCCGCCAGAAGCTATCCAAAGATCAATTGATCGAGCCAGATCACGGGGTCACAATGATCTACAGGCGTCCTGGATTCTACTGAACGTTGTTCTCAGTGAGCCAAAGAAAGAATCTACCATCGCTGATATGTCGAAACCACAGCCTGCTGCAACTGTGCAGACATCGTGTCTCAGCTTGAAACCTAATGAAGCTACCAGTGCTATAAATGTAGTTGAAGGTGATGCTGATAAGACACGTGGTGGTGAGGCAACTAGGAAAGATGAAGCTGATCTAGTTTCAGAGCCTATTCCTGTTACCAGTACGCACCGTACCTTATCTGCCAATTTAATATCAACTGATGTAGTTAACAATGATAAAAATAAAACCAGGGGAACCCGAGATATTCTTGAGCCCGAGTCTATCGGTCTGGAAACGGTACAACTCCCGGCAGCCAAGGCAGTGGGCATTGCTAGCCAATCAGAAGCGACTGTCACCCTTCCACCTATTGGTACAGTGATGGATAGTAATCGTGAAGAACAAGATGTAGATAAAGAGGAAAAGAAACTATTGACTGTATCAGATACACAGTCCACCGTTGTCCCAGTTCCTGAGTCTAGTGGAGCTACTGCTGAGGTGGCTAGGGAAGGGGGAGGTCAAGAAGCTCAGTCTAAGACTGCTGCTCAAGAAACACAACTGAAACATGGATCAAGAGCTCAAGATGGAAATGGTCATGTCTCCTCTATTGCAGCACAGAGAAAGAGACGTAAATGAACGGGACACCATGGTGAGCATTTACTATTGATTTTCTTTAATTCAAACACTGAATGATTTTGGTACCTAGTACGTAGTACTTACATGTAGTGGTGGGAGCACCATGATATTGCTATTAATTTTGTTGGTCATTAGGTCCAAATAATGGTTTCTTATCGATCATAATTATGAGACATGCTTTTGCATAAATTGAAGAGCCTTCCAACTTACATATAATTATGTATATGTATGGTATGGTGACCCTGTAATTTGAAACTACTTTCAAACACCTTAAATTTTGCTCTCATACAAAGTACATGCATGCCATTGTGCATTATGTTTCTAGCCAAATGTGAAATTTGTGCCTGATCATGACGAATTGACCTAAACCAACTTGACCTGTACGATCGACACAATGCAGAAGTGCCAATTACACACAGTGTCATGGTACATAATGATTTGCTAAATTTTTGTGTATTATTGTAATCCCTCATTGTGTATACCTTTGTCTCTTCCCTCAGCTCTTACAGTTGATAATGTCCTCAGAGAACTAAAGGATGTATCATGGCAGACACTATCCAATAGGAAGCAGCTCTCAAGTGGTGCTGTTGGAGTGTTTGGTGTCCTACAGCTCCCTGAATCTCAGCAACGTAAGATTGAGATGGAGTATTCAGCTGAGGATGAGCGGAAGACTGCAGCTGTCCGGTATTGGTTAGCCTCTGATCCTTACGCCTCTTGGAGAAGGCTCATTAGGCAACTAAATTTCTTTGAAGAACATGCTGTGGCAAAACAGATTCTCCACAGTGACTATGCTGAAAAAATGACTGGTATGACATGTACACTTCAAATCAGGGGTGTCCCTATAGCATGGAAGCTTGGTAGGATGCCTGTGTGGTTCACCCTTGACCCTCCACTATATATCGTACTCACTCTAATTATCTGAACTGCCCAAAATAATTATTAATATTGTCATTCGGCGTTAAATAGAAAGTAATAAATTCGGCCAATGGCTTGTTCGAGTGTAAATATATAGAACGGATCTGGTGAAGAAATGGAGAAAGCACTAGCGACAAAATAGCAGTCGATCTCCAACTATAGTTTGTCGTCATCAGCTTTAGTATCGCTGTGGTCTGAGCGATCACAAAATGATTGCCATCAGCTAAAAGTCTGTGTTACTTTTCTGCTCTTAGATGGTAGCACACTCTTCAATAAACGTAGAACAGTTGTCTCGAGCTCCTGCCATGCCATATCATGTGGCTATTTGGTTGATTAGAGCGGATGAGAAAACTTGAAATTCAAGATGTTTGATGAACTAGGAAGGAAATAAAATTACCTAAACTTGCATTTCAGGCTATTAGAATAATTAGAGCAAGTACAGTATTCAATAATAGAACGCAAGCTAAATGAATCAAGGGTGTAGACACCGGGGGGGGGGGGGGGCTTTGGGATACACACATAACTAGAGCTCTATAGAGCACATACCCCGCGCGCTGCAGCGTCGATGTGATGTCGATCCATTCTCCCCCGCGTATATTATCTATGATGCCACAGAAGCCTATTGACGACCTTTACCTACACATTTGTGCCAGGTTGTGCGCATGAGCAGAAAGCACATGGTGGGTAGTGTTGATAGGCGTGGCCAACAAAACGAAGCATTTGCGACGCTCATGGACCTTGCCAAACGATTCGAAGCACAATGAAGCCAGTTCTTCGACGATATCGACGGATATGCTGTACTTACAAGTCGCTCAGACGCCTAGATCTCCAGATCTGGCGATGTTTGTGCTGACGACGACGACAGACGACGACAGACGACGACAGACAAAACCGATTACTTTACCCCTTGCGCATGCGCGCGGGGTAATAATAATTATTGTAATGATGTACATGATATACATGTACATATGTGCATGTAGCATAATATGCGCATGGACTAATTGTGTCATTATTCTATTAGATCCTACCCTGACACTTGAAAATATCTCTACTGTGACAGCTACTGTGCCACTTGAGGGTGATGAACTAGGAGGGAGGATTCTGTTAGCTCCAGTCAGGGAGCGTGAGGAGATTCGTCAGCAGAGCTCTACTGCTGCTGAGGAGAGAGAAAGACTCATCAGCTACTATCTCAACTACTCCGAGTATGCCAGCTGGGGTGACCTGGCTGGCAGGCTCTACCGTGGACAACACCATGATGCTCTGTCAGCTGCTAGGAGGTTCATCAAAACAGAACCTGGTGAGCTTGTGTGTAATAATATTATTATTAACCCATGGTTACTGATAGCCTCGTCCCCAGGCTCCCCGATCTTTTTCAACGCACGCGTGCGTTGAAAAAGATCGGGCAGCCTGGGGACGAGGCTAGGTTACTGAATGATGATACTGTGGATTATGGAATAGCTAGCCTTTATTAACCCTCGGCGCATGCGCCGTAGGGTTACGGTAGTCGTTCTGTGTGTCTGTCTGTCTGTCTGTCTGTCTGTTAACTCTGTAACTGCTGCATACTTCGTTTGTGAGTCTCAAGCTCGTGTTATATGATTCCTTATGGCGTTTCAAAGCCATGTATTGTGTGGATTTCGCTGAAAACGCTTTGTTCTCCAGTTCTGGCGACCTTTGCTCAGGACCGCTACCTTCCACCATAGGACCACCCTTCCACGCACCTTGGCAGCTTTTCGATGGACAGAATGAACAATAGTAGACTTCTTTCAAGGTACAAACTAAGAAGTTCCAGCTACAACTCCTGTAAAGCTACTGCCTGCCTGCCAATAGTCAGCGAAGTATAAACTGCTTAGCTTCTTGACTTCAAGCCACACCCAATGCACTTGTCTCTATTTACACGCAGGTTATGCTACCGTATACATTGTACTGCACTCTCTAGCCAGCTGTTTTTCACTTGAAAGGCTGCCCAGCAGCTGGTAAGGACGTTTAATAGTACTAATATGAATGTGCTTGTAGCCTTGTACCCAGGCCCTTGGAGGGTACCTTTGGTTCTCTACCACCCAGTTCACATGCAACACTTTCTGGGCAGAGTTATTGTATTTTGTGATTTGATTATGCCTCCAGTCTGCAAGCAGTGTCCTAAATATTCAGTGTTCCATGGCAGAAATCTGTGTGTGTGTATGTGTGACTTCCAGTTTATTCCACTGGCCTAAGGAAAGCAAGAGAATGAGCAATAGCATCACTGAGAATCAGCAGATGAGATTGCATTGAGGCTAGTCACAGATAGCACCAGAAAAGCACAAAAGTGAGCCTACACAGAATACAGCCTAGTCTAGTCACTAGACCAGAGATGAGAGAAGGCCTTTATACTCCACCTCCAAACTGGTACGACACCCCTCAACTTGAGCGTGAGAAGCATGCATGTGGGCACTCAGATCAATGTAGTTATCCGCATTCATGTGCCAGCTTGTACGTGCAACAAATGTTGAGAAGAATCGCTCGTGTCCAGGTCTGCCACGTGGTGCCAGTATCTTTGCCATATTTGGCTCGAAGTTCAATAAAATTTAATGACAAGAGTGTTGGGTATTATGTGACTGCATAGATCTGCAGTGAGTGCAGTCGAAGTCGGACTGAGAGTTTCCCTGCCCAGTATTGTACGTCACTATACTATGAATCTCACAGCGCCGAGGGTTTGGCACCAATGGTGTTCATTATACATGTAGCAGTATTGAGGAACTTTTTGAAGAGCAGGCAGGAGACCATTTGAAATGTACACATCATGTATGCATGCATACATGCACATGTATGAGCCAGCGGCTGCATTCATTATGTGCATACAATGTTATTTACATGTATGTTGTGCATTATTGAAAATTTAATGATAATATATTATGCATATGATATTATGCATAATTATTGCTAATGAAAATGCGTACTACTCTGATGATCCCATGAATATAATTGAATACATGGGCGTAGAAACAGGGGTGGCCACAGGGGCCAGGCCCCTCCCCCCCCCTTCCCCCCCAGTTTTTGAGCTGACATTTCATACCTGCAGTTTAGAGTGAGATCTAATCCAGCTAGTCTGTAGTGACTATGAGTGAATGTGCCTCAATTGCTTCCAAATCTATTCTACTTGACTAACAGTTCATTTTTTCATCGAGAAACTCACGATAGCAGTCTCAATCATGCAAAATGGGCGTGGTTTGACACAAACTGGGCGTGGTCATAAAAAGTTCACGTGTGCTTCGCACACAACTGGATATTAAACCCCTCAACCTTCAATATCTTCCTATATATGCCTCTAGAATTTCAATATGTTCATGCGATAGTTGTACATGTACATGTATGTGCACGTGTAAAATGCACATTGTCTGGTTTTTTATGATGACTATTATTATTAGATCCGACGCTTAGCCTCCCTAACCTCACCCCCCTACTTGAAAGGATCAGCTGGAATTGTGTGGGGTGGGGGATGGATATACCTAGAGCAACAGTTAGCATGATACGCTATGGTGGTGGTGATGACTCTCAACGCAGACAGAGATGCTGTGAGGTCTACCTCAGTGATCATCCTGCACCATCGTGGAAACAGGTGGCAAATGTACTTTATATGCCAAACTTCAATGAAGAATACCTTGAAGAGTTGGAGATGGTTCAAAAAAAGTACCTGAGAGGTGAGTCAGCAGTGGTGATAGTTACATGTGTCATCATAGCCCTCTATTAGCATGAGCAATAATTAATTAGTTGATTTGCATGTTGTTTTGCTTCATGATAACAGTCAGTGCAGCTGCTGAATGTTATGTCTGCTCGGACCATTGAGCCTCAACTCCTTACTCCTTTTGCAGCATTGACCACAACAAGCTCTGACCATGTAAACAACTGTAGGTTAATGGTGGCCTTACTCAAAAATCACATATCAGCGCCTTATTCTTAGTTGTATCTTGTTGGATCTATGGCTAGCCATACACACTATTCAAGTTAAAAGCCATTGCTATCTCTTTTATCCATCAAAAGCTCTCTAGGGAGCAAGGAGGTGACGGTGACCAGCAAATGACGCCAAAATTATTGAATAGTGAAAGCCACACGACAAACTTGAATCTTGAAAACACCGTAAAGAACCCTTGATACCTTCCTTTTGACATAAAAACATTTAAGGCTCAGACATGGCTTATCATCCACTTATGTTTATATCATTACATGTCTCAGCTTTATGGTGGCATGTGATTCACTTACTTGGCTATGTGTATATTGTTAATGAGTCATTGACATTGTAAATTTAATAATGATTTGCTCTCTAAACATATCCCAATTCAGGTACAGCTGAAAATAAAAGACAGTTTGAAGAAGCGATGAAAAAGGGCAAAGTCAAGGCATGGCTTTGTAAGTTGTTAATGTACGGTCATGCAGGGTCTGGCAAAACGACGACAATGGAGATAATTGTCGGGAATAAGCCCCCTGAGCATAGAGAGAGCACACCTCTAGCAACAAGGCCCACCACTATCTATCGAGTTAATCTTGATAGCGAAGAGTGGGCCAAGCTTAGCACACTAACTGATCGAAAGCTACTTGTAGCTAGAGCTCTTATCCGAGACACACCACAGCTCATAGATCGCCTGCTTGCTGCATGTTCAAACCAAGATCCAACGCTTACCAATCCAGCACATCTCAAAGCTGAGCCACAAGCGAAATCCAAAGATCCAGTATTGTCAGTATCAAGTGAAACTCCTATACAGGGCAATCCTTCATTAGATTCAGCAGAGGCTGGCTTTCTAGAAGATCTTTTGGAGTCAAATGCATCTGATGAGGATATCGAGACTGAAGCTCATGCTATCCTTGAGTCTATATCCACCGATGAGAAGCTTGTTAAGCTAATGGACCAGCTCTCCACTACCATTGATCCACTCACAGCCTTTCGGATTCTTGAGATGATTGATTGTGGAGGTCAGCCCCAGTTTCACGAGATTTTGCCCGTCTTTTTACGACATCTTGATTTCTATGTCTTTGTATTTCGGCTTTGTGACAAACTGGACAGTCGACCATTAATCGAGTTCTATGTGGATGGAAAGCCAGTAGGTAATCCTGTTGAATCTTCCCAGACTGTAGAGCAGCTACTCCAGCACTGTGCCAGAAGCATGCACACATACAGATCAATCTCTGATAGTGAAAGTGAGTCTCCAAAGATAATGGTAATTGGAACGCATGCTGATTTGGAAGGAAAGTCTAAGGAAAGTAGGGAGCAAAAAAATGAGAGGATATTGAAGCTTCTTTTGCCAAATTTAGAGGGGCAAATTATTTATTGTGATCACGGACAAGTTTTTTTTTCACTCAATGCTTTAAATCCTGGACCCGAAGAGGAAAGGAACATTAAGAAAATACGCAACATTCTTCTCGGAAGTAGCTCTAGAGCTCCTGTTGATATTCCTTTGAGGTGGTTTGCGTTTGAAATTCTATTGAAAGAGATGACCAGTGCTCTTCAACGAGGTGTTGTTAGCAGAGAAGAGTGTTTCACCACAGCCATGGATAAGCTTCACTTTGAGGATGATGCGGCAGAATTTGATGCTGCCATTGACTATCTTCATAACCTCTCTGTTCTCTTTTACTACCATGATATTCTGCCAGAGGTTGTTTTTGCTGATCCTCAAGTCATCTACGACAAAGTGTCTGAGTTAGTGCTTGCCCATTATCAAATAACTGCCAATTCCCAAGCAAGAGCTTTAACTGATGATTGGCGCAAGTTTTATGAATTTGCTTTAGTCACCAATGAATTCCTCTCTAAGTCTGAGTTTAGCAAGCACTATGTACCAAGGCTCTTTGAGCGTGAACACCTCATCAAACTTTTCAAGGAGCTACTGATCTTTGCCACCTTTGGTGAGGCTCAGCTTTTTGTCCCTGCCCTTCTACATGAGCTCAATAAGAAAGAAGTCGACAAGTATCGCATCCCTTCGAGCAATAGACAAAGCATTCCCTCCCTTGCCCTGGAATTTCCTGATGGTGGTCCAAGAAAAGGTCTCTTTTGCTCTCTCTTATCCTGGCTGGTATCTCCTGACAATGATTGCATAGGACCACTATGTATTTCCACAGATTCAACCAGGGCACCGATATGCCTCTACCGTAACTGCATTCAATTGGACATCCCCAAGTCTCCTGCAACAGTAACCCTAGTCGATGCATACACACACTTTGAAGTGCATGTGCAAGTTCCATTAAAGCATGCTGAAAGCCTTTGCCCCAAGCTTTTCCCTTCGATACGGAAAGCTATCTTTGGAGGTCTCCACAGAGCTGCTCTAAACCTGCACTACTCTAATTCTACTCCCAGTGCCGCTCTAGTCTGTCCTTGTGGAAATGAAGATGCTCATATCGCTACTGTTAACAAGGAAATCGGATATTGGACATGCTCTCTCAATAGGATGGAGTGTGATGAGCTTTCTCTGCTTCAGCTCTTGTGGATCGATAATGATCCAGTTTGTCAACCCAACTCTTGTGATATCCAGCGGCTTGAAGAGATTCCTCACCTAGCTAAGCTGCTGAATCAGCTAAAAGACCATGCCTCTAATTGGAAGCGCATTGGTACGAATCTTGGATTCAAACAAGGAGAATTGAACATCATTCTAGCAAATGCTCCGTGGCAAGATGTTGCAGTCAGTTGCTTAACGGCTATGTTCTCACAGTGGTTTCAGTGGGCTCCAGGGGACAATCGAGGTAGCTCTTCCTTTGCCACTCTTAACGCTCTCAAAACTGCACTCAAAGACTGTGGACTAGCAGCCACTGCTTCCAACATTTCGCTTGATTAACAATCCCGGCACTTTTTTCCTTTTTTTCGTACAAGTAGCGGTATACTCTCCTGTGTGTAATGTTTCTTGAATGATTATAACAATTATATTTTGTTTTAATTAACGTTCAATTGATCATAGCATAAATTACATGTGCATCCAATTCAATAGTCCACCAAAATTAATAATCTGGGTTAGGTGTGCATTGAAGCGTGAAGATTCCCACATCAATAACATTTCTAATACCATAGTATCCTGGGAAACTTAACTTGCGATTATGGGCCGCATGGGTGCTTACCCGGGATCAAATTTAATTTCCATACATTGGTACTGTAGAAGCTGCTACAGTAGTCCCTTGAAATGCAGTACATCGGCACTTACTGGGAGTGGGCGCTTGCCTAGGACACTACGGTAGTTGCATTAGATTCTACTTCAAGATGAGGAAAACACCTTGTGACAAAATTCAATGGGGGGGGGGGGGGGGTGGGGGTGGCAAATACAAATCCAGGAGGAATCCCATACATTTGTATTAAAGATAGGGGAAGAAAATTGCTTGTGCGCCGGGGGCACCCTCAGGCTTACATACATGTATATACTGACATGTAGTGGAACCACTCAATGGCAGCCACAATTGGGGAACGAAGTCTGGGCCATTATAGAGGGTGGCCTTATACACACGTGCCTCAGGGGTGTTTTGCTCCATTGCAATAGTAGTATCAGTGTTCTCCCTAGCACACCTAAGGCATATCAGCCCAACAAGCCTTCAGTACAGAACTCTCTTTGATGTGGGGAATGGGATAACCCAAAACCTTTGTTGTGGTCACAGACTCCACCCACACCATGCCCTTTTATCATGCCTTGAATTTTATTTGGGTAGAACCGTGCCAATACTATGGTGATGAAGTTGGAACCAAGACAAGGTGGCCATTAAGAGGGGTTCCACTACAAACACTTGAATACTCGTACTGTGTGTATGAACCTGTTTTTGTGATCAGACAGTGTCTTCCACAGTGATGGAATCTCCTTTATCAGCTCCATATCGAGACCTGGTACTCCAACCTCTCTCAAATGTTCACCAGCAAATATGTTATGAGCAGAAAGCTTTCTTGGCTGTAGAAAAAAGCACAAATTGTCTGAAATGATTGCATAATAAGCAGCTGCATGTGTACAATGCAGGAATACTATATATGCCAGAAATACAAATGTAATTATAAAGGATTTAAGTACATGAACGTGTAGGGCTTCATACCAGCATCTGATTCAGTGCTTGGCGGTTCTACAGCATAGCCAGAAACACTGACAGGAAGCAAATTTGATGCTTAGATACCATAATCTGTACAATTAAATATGTATTTTCTCTCTCTCTCATACCTGGTACATGCGCATGTACCTTGACTAGGTCCAGCTTCTTCAGCCTAAAGTCTTGAGATAGGCCCTTCTCTTTGCTTTGTAGTATGCCAGTGAGTTGAGGTAGGCATCTTGCTCCTCCTGCCCTCCCAGCCCCGCCAGAAACTCATCCACCTTATCTTTGTAGACGCTCTTCTGCTCTTCATACTTGGCTTCATATTCCTGCATACCATAAATCGCGAATATTTCATGTCTAAAATATTTCATGTGATAAATTTGCATGTTAAGGTACCATTAAATTGCGTGGGCGTGAGGTGGGGGATATGACACCTAAACCACATCAAAGTCATTAGTGAGGTGCATGTTGTGTAACCACGCCCTTTTAATTGCACAGGTCTCAGGGGTGTGGCTGCTAGAGCCGGAAGTGTTCATTTAATATCCTCCATGGACCGGAAGCCGAGCCGGAAGGGAGGGGCCAGGCCACGCCCAAAACAGCCCCACCCTGTTCCCCAAGGACCACCATTCTCAATCAAGTGCCTACTAACCACCGGATGTCCACCGGAAGCCCACAATCAATCCCAATTAAAACACACAGCTTCCTCAAGGCCAAAACACACACAAACACTTGGAGGCCGTTCTGCCACACCGCCCACGCAGGAGCTCACCTCATTTCCTGTGTGGGCGGAGTAACAACACGTCATCGCAACCACATCCGCTTCAAACCATCGTCGGCTTCCGTCCGGCCGTACAGGCCCCTCGATCGCACCGCCGTACAGTGCCTCATTAACTGACATGGCCTCACCTTTGACCTCCTGCCACGCCCCCAAAGCCTCCTCGCGGGGTTCAAAGGTCACCACCGCTTCCGGGACACGCCCACCTATCGCCGAGGCCAAGTCCCAGGCGCCGATGTCCAAGCACTGGCCCGTGAAGCCACGCCCAATCGGAAGCAATAAAACCTGCATTAACGCACACGCACACACTCCACACAGTGCCAGGAACACGCCCACATGCTTAATTAGGCCTAATAAGCTTTTTTTTTTTTTTTTGTCGTTGCGGTTAATAGTTAAGAAAGAATGCTTTGATCTTGCTTTGATGTGGGCAATTACCGGCCTTTTCTTCAGCGGCCACTTCCGGTCGCTAATTACACGCGCATAATCATCCCTGGCCGATTCTGGACACGCCCACCTTCGACCAAAAGCACTCGTATGGCCTCTTCGGCCACGCCCCTTCACGATTCGCTAATTGAATTAGCCATTCCTGACGCTCACGCCCACGCAATTAAATGGTACCTTAAATACCGTATATGTTCTAATATAGGCGCCGCCCTAATTTAGGCGCCCTTTGAGACCTGCGCAATTTTTTCGGTTCTAATTTAAGGCGCCTTTCCGGACATCAATTATTTTTAGGCGGCGCCTATTTAATTGGAACGTATTGCCACATGCACTACCATAATACCACCGTATCGTCGATTGATCTATCAAGCTAGCAGTTTGGATGTCAAACTAAGCTGTCGCTTACATTTATATGGGCACTTACCTACTGCTTCGATGTCTTTCTGGAGTCAGAGACAACCGTTCTGATGGCTACGGTACCAGCAACTCGAGCATGATTCAGCGATCAGAGTCAGAAACTTCCAAAAAGAACTGAAACTAGAACCATATTTTGTTGCTTTCGCCACTAGCTATGATATTCACTGCCACTAAATAGTACTGGTTAGTGATAGCGCTTGAGCTCTGGCAAAACTTCCAGAACCGTTCTAATTGCAGCGCTTAGGCGCCTCCCTAATTTAGGCGCCCTTTGACCTGCTCGTGAATTTTTCGGTTCTAATTGGAGGCGCCTGCGTGATCTGTAATTATTTTTGGGGGGCGCCTAAATTAGAAAGTATACGGTAATTTTCGGATAAATGATCCTGTACCACATTATCGCTAATATTGCGTATTCATTTTCGTGCGTTTAATTTTTGCGCAAGCCAGGCTGTCCGAAACAATGAAATATTCGTGATTTACGGTAGTTTAGTTGGTCATAATAATGATATTTTTGTGGTAGAAACAAGTGAGATTCTAGTGGGAGTTAAGTATAACAATTGTGTGCAAGATTACTATTTCACACTTCATCAAAGGGCCTCTTCAAGGTATGGCATCATGTACATGTACAAGTATATACAACGTAATTACAACACATGTACATAACAGCAGAGATACATGGGAATGCTTTCGATTAGGGCTAGCTAGCTATAGACTCCCTGTATTGCTATATCCCTAATCTACATACATGCATGTACAACAATAATATCCGATACATGTAAAGCACTGAAGTCTTAAGAGTGAGCTGTCAGTATGGGACTCACCTCTCGCTGAGGCTCAGTGAGTGTCTTCCACATTTCCCCGAGTTTCTTCATGTCCAGCCGGCCGCTCTCCGGTAGCCTTGCCAACTCCATGTTATCCACAATAAAGAGAGTATAGGCATTTCTACAAAGTAGCTAGAACATCATGTAAATTCAGCCTTATTTCGTCCTCAGACCACTCCCAGCATTTCTAGCGTGCAGTATTGAAAGGTTGGGACACGAAAACTGCTTCATCAGAGCCAGGAGTGCAGGAGCCAGGTAGTTGATGATGGATTAGCTAGCTCGAAATTTAGATCGTGTTGTTACTGAGAGAACTGGAATGTGGAAGATTTGATGCACATAATATTATATATCAGGTCTTCATGATACATATTGCGCATGCTCGTAAGTGAACTGGGGGGGGGGGGGGGGGGGGGGGGGGAGGGGGCAATACAAGTATACAGACTCATTTGCAGGACACACCCATTAAAGTGGATAATTAAATACAGTCAAGATGGGCAATAGACACAGCAAGCTAAACAAAAATTAATGACTGTGGAATCGCCACGCAGAGATAAACATACGAAAAGGATTAATTTTGGTTATAACAATTTGATATAATTATAACCTCCTGAAATGTTATGATATCAGGAGGGAGGCATGCATACGGTATTTCCAACCATATGCCGCACTATTTGCGATATTAGAGTTGCACATGTGTGCAGATGTAAGACGATTTTCATTACATCAGAATTTAAGCTGAAATAACAATTTAGCTATCAATAGCCAATTTGAAATGCATATTCAAGTACTCACCTTAAGTTAATTAGGGCTACAATTAAGCCACCCTAAATCGGAAGCAATAAAACACACACGCACATGTGCACTGCATACAGTGCCTGGAACGCGCCCGCACTTTAAATTAGGCCTAATTATTTATTTATTGCGGTTAATTAAGAAAGATCTTGCTTTGATGTGGGCAATTACCGGTCTTTTCTTCAGGGGCCACTTCCAGCCGCTAATTACACACGCATAGTTATCCCTGGCTCTTTCTAGATATGCCCACCTTTGACCAAAAACACTCGTATGGCCTCCTCGGCCACGCCTCCTCACGATTCACTAATTGAATTATCCAATCCTCACGCCCACGCCCACGCCCACGCACTTTAATGCTACTTTTGCAGTAGCTAACAACACTATAAGAGGTATACTCCGCTTGCGAATTTATGCTTTATTTTAGGCATTGATAATCATCAAAATTTGATGATATTGGAATATAAACGGGAATGGAATGCGCACGCAAACAGAATGTTGAATATTAACCTCTAAAAATTCGGCGAAGCTAAAGCAATATTATTATTTTCATGCCAAATTTTTAGAAGAAATACGGTAACTCTTCTACTTTCTGCTTGTTGAAGTCCAATATCTCGAAGACATTTATGTATGAGCTCCATGGTAAGCACTTTGTGCATGCTACTCGCAAGCATTCACAAAAAGTGCCTCATGCAAAAAGTGGCACAATTTAGTTCCCTTGGATGGATTCCCATTATTCAAACACCATTCAATAGCTCTTGTGCTGCTCTACAGTATGAGACTGGAATGATGTTCTTCCATCGAGCGGTTTCAGAGATAGCTACATGACATTGAAGATCACAAAATTCCAGTATAATCACGTGGTTTTTTCATTCAGTAACAACTGATCCAAGCTGATGCTGTTCATGTGAGAATCTGAGCCTGTGTGGGTGTGACTTATCCACTGCATCAGGTTGGGTGACTCTTATATAGCCATACCCTACATGTATGCACGGTATGGATGGGAGGGGCTGCCTGCGTATGTAACCTTAGCTAATATCAACAAATTCTTGTATTGCACAGAGTCTGACGTCATGCATGTATTTGGTAATCCAGCATAGTGAAAGTACAGAAATCCTGTATGTGTCAACACAATTAAGACTGAACCTGCGGCTGCCCCACCCCCACCAACGTACATGCCAATCAGATGCTATTCAATGTCCTCTCGAACTTCTGTTTCCCGCTATGTGATTATTATAAACGAGGACAAGGGTACATCTATGGCCGGATCGCGAGGTCAACTTGAAATCTATTAAAGTGAAGGCAGCTAGATCTAGTGATCTTTGCACTAAAAACAAGCACGGTCACGGTACTTAGTATACAATGCCAATGGCGGAGCGACTCGAAGAAACCTGTTTCATGTACGTTTTGAAAAGTCTAGAAGAATTTGACGTGAACAGGAACTTATCTCTGCTTCCAGCAAAGATTCGATCTCGTATGTTAGCGAAGATGCCATTGGTGGACATCTGTCGCCTTGAAAAGACCGATTTCGTCTCAGGACTGGACATGACCTTGATATGGAAACAAATCTATGAAGAACGAGATACCTCATTTTACCGTGGTAGAGCGGATCATGGCAGCTGGAAACAAAGCCTGCTTACTCGTATCTCCAACACCCTGCTTTGTGATGAACGTCCATATGGCTATTTTCAGTTGATGACACGGGCCGACAAAAGATGCCCCTGGGTGGGGCGTGACATCACTGATCAACAGCCAGTCCACAAGCACCCAGTCGACCTTGTCAACTACTTAGTGGCAATATTTCATGAGAAGCCTCTTCCAACGGATAAAGTGAAGGAGACTTCATCTGATGAGAATGACGATGATTGGTGGGAACGACGTAAGTATGGACCCAGCTTTGTCAGTATGGTACGCCATCATGACGTATTCTTGCACAAAGGTATTGTACCCCCATCAGATCTTTACCGTAGAGCATGCCAGACAAAGCAGCTTGTTCCAAGGCGATTTGCGCATTACTTTTCAGAGGGTAGTAGCTTCCTTCCTGACAATGTTGCTATCACACTCCTTTCGAGAGAGTGTGGCTTTTTCCCTGAGAGCATTGCTGTCTCTAATCCCAAATTTAGTACCTTCCTTTATAATGCTGAACATGAGGTCAGTGATCTTAGCTTCTTGAAAGACTACTTTAAGCTTGTTGTCTCAGTGACTATCAGGGGAGATGTTGAAAAAAACCTTAAGTGGAAAGTAAACCCTGGAGCGAAAGCTTTATCCGCTGTTGATGTGCCACAGGATCAAGCAGAAACAGGTAGATCACGACATCCAGAAGCAGTTAGATCAAGACGACGTCTTTCGTCAGCCTTTTGCTAATGTAGTAACCAAAGAAGAATTGATGCAACGTGAGGTTCCCGGCCTCTAGAGTTCTTGGTTTGATTCTTTCAAATCCAACCCACGCTTTTACTGACTTGACCATAAGCATTGGCAAAACAAGTGACCAGCTTTTAGCAAAATTGGAACCACAGCTTACAACCCAATTTAGCGGACTTAAAAAGCTTACTATCAGTGCAAGTGGGTCAGTTTCTCCCAATTTGGAAAAAACTTTTGGCAATCACAGAGCATCAACAAATGTTAGAAAGCATATCAATCTCTATCACTGAAATTACACAGAGCTTTGGTAGCTTTGGTCCAGTAGTAAAGAACACTCCCGAGTACTCTAGGCCACTTATGCTGTCATACCTTGAGACATGCTTGAAGAAACCATCATTGAGCACCTTAAAGGTATGCTTTAGTCCAGTGACAGCGGAATATATTCAAAGAATATTAGTTTGCTTTCTTGCTACACCATGCTGCTGTGACCAGACCCTCACCATCAGTTTCAATTTTTGTGACAAAAAGAGTGTGGTAAACTCGGACATTTCGCTACCACATCCTGTCGATGACAACTGTACCCTTCAGCATAAATCACTGATGCTTCAGGGTCATATACCAGCTTCCCTCTCTAGTTGGCTATTAAACTTTCAGCCACTGAAGCGGCTAAAGAAAGTAGTCATCAAGGACAACAGTCATTTGGGTACTAGTCTAGAATGGTGTAGACCTCCGGAAGTCACTGCTTCAGGTGTGTCAGAACCACCTTCCAAATCTCCTGTAATCACTGCTTCACGTGACACTGTGTTAAAATCACCTCTCAAACCTCCAGTAGTCGCTGCTTCATGTATGTCAAAACCACCTCCCAAACCTCTGGAAGTCGCTACTTCACGTGTGTCAAAACCACCTCCCAAATCTCCGGTAGTTGCTGCTTCACATATGTCAAAAGCAAGATACCCAACTTCATACTCTCCTTATTAATTACCCCGCGCGCATGCGCTAGGGGTAAAGCAATCGGTTTGTATGTCTGTTGTCGTTGTCGTCGTCGGCACGAAAATCGCCAGATCTCGAGTTCTAGGCGTCTGTGCGTGCTATAAGCACAACCAATCGGTAGATATCGGTGAAAAAATGGTTTGTACGCGCTTCGAATTTCTCGAAAAAGCTTACTAGTTCTACAAATCGTGCATTTTCTGTTCAGCATGCCTGTGGTTTATCGACCACACCCACTCTTTTAGAGTATGCGGATGCGACTGCGCATGCTCAAGCACTGTGTTGTAAAGGGTCGTCACGTCATGAAACCGCTACATGTGTGCCTCATAGTATTGCAATACTACGCTAGAGTGGCTACAGGGCGCGCGGGGTATGTGCTCTATAGAGCTCTAGTTATTAAAGTGACTATATAGCTAATTAAAAAATATTATGTTTGTAAACTATGGTTGAATAAATTTTAAACTGTCCATGAGTTATCAAATCCAAGTTGAGTTTATAATTGTTATGACAGTTGGGAATTTAGAAATTGTTGAACAAACTTGGGTGGCAGCTAGGTTAACTCAGTTTATTTTTACTTCTGTCCTGAGAACAACCTTCCAATGGTGTAGTGGAAGCACTTGATTATTGAATACCAGCTACTCCCGTATGTTACATGTGCGAAGATGTGACGTGTTGATGATGTAGCTACTGATGACGTTGGTCTTGTCCCCAGACCCCGCCCCAAAAAGAAAGGGAAAGGGTCTGGGGACTGGCGAGCGCGTTTTCTTGGTTATGCATCATTAGTAGTTTTGTTTTCAGGTAAACTAATCAGATTACAGCTTTGGCACGGTCATATGACTCACTGCCCGCAGGAATGCAACAGTAGAGCCTACTAACCAATCAGATTCGAAGTTTGTTTGAGCGCTGGCAGTGTCGGCGCGTGCACCCAAAGCCGGCCAAACCCAGCAAACACTCGCTAGTCCCCAGACCCTTTCCCCTTCTTTTTGGGTCGGGGTCTGGGGATGAGACTACTGATGACGTATGTCCAATCTCCTCTGTTTTACTTGGCTACACTTCATGCATTTACGATTTATTGTAGTTTGTATTATAAAGTTTCAGTGTTGTGTTAGCTTGTAGTGATACCTGGTATTGTGTGGGCACATTCAAAATTTCAAACTTACAGTACACATGCAGTGTACATGTGCAACAGTGTATAATGTAGCTTGTTGTACTATGATTAGCTCAAAGGTACCGCCTCGGCCCTGTAATTAGTTAAGGTATACTAAGAGAACCACTGTCTGCCCACTATAATATTATTTGCATATACTGTAAATCTTATTATGGTGATGACTCCATTATGGTGCCCAGCAGCAAAGTACTTGTCCATGTATCATTAGTCTAGCAATAATATGTCTTGGACTCCTGTATTATTATAAATATAGCACATTATACATGTAGTTACAATGTATATGTATATGTATAAGCTTATTGTGATACTTAAAAGGTACAATTAAATGTAAATCTATTCTTGATAATAGAGAGGTTTAGCAAGTATGCCATTATGTACATGTACAATGCGATAAAGTGCATGACACTAACGTATTATAATATGTATGTATCATCAGTAGACAAGTCACGGGCAAAGCATAATCATTAATTCTAGCTATACTATAGCTATGGACCACAGGCTGAGCTCAATCATTAATTACCACACCTGTATTAATTTTCTGTGCGAGGCATTTGTGCCTGGGTACATATAACACGTGATGCACCTAGGCAGCCAAGTCTAAAACCACAATGTTTGTAATGTTTATTCCACTCTACCACATTACAACTCTGTGGGGGTGTTTGTATTCACTCACCTTATCACGAGGGTAGCTATATATGACAAACAGTCCAATGAATATGCCACAAGCAACCCTATAGTGTATGCCATAATAATTATTATAATAGCGTTAGTGCGCTGCCAGCACTGAGTCAAAACAAACCACAAGGGTGCTCCTGAAACCACCAGTTTGATAAGGTGAGTGAATACAAACAACCCCACAGAGTTGTAATGTGGTAGAGTGGAATCAACATTGTGGTTTTAGACTTGGCTGCCTAGGTGCATCACGTGTTATAAAAAAATTAGTGTACCCAGGCACAAATGCCTCGCACAGAAAATTAATACAGGTGTGGTAATTAATGATTGGATTGAGCTCAGCCTGTGGTCCATAGCTATAGTATAGCTAGAATCTTACTATTTCTGGGGGTTTACTGAAGTCAGCAGTCGTGTGTAGCAGTTGTTGAAGATCTCAACAATCTACATTGAAATCAGCATGATGTTACAGTAGATCTCTGCTGAGTGTGACTGAGCACACACCTCTACAACATACATAATTATATGCAATCGGAGTCGAGATTTTAGCCAATTATTATAGGCACGATTCATGCTGAAACACTAGGCTAAAATTTCTGAATTGATTTACACTATAAATCAATTTAGAAACTTTTGACTGTGGCTACATGTATATTGGGTACCTTGCAAGCTGTTACCATTTTGTAGCAACTATAACCCAACATATCATATATATGACCACATGCTCCTCTCAGTTTTTTTTCATTTGCAGCAGGAAATAAAGAATGAGAGGGCCTGGTAGCTATCTCAAGTCATGTGACAAATGTTGGCAAAATAGCATTGTGCTAGACTTGCCGCAAAGCATCATCAACTTCAAATCTACTTGGCATCTGTTCAACCAGAGCTTAATTACACACTAAGTAGCTACTGTAGCTAGTTACATCCGAAGTATAGAAAAATGCTACCATAAATGTAATATAATGCATGGGTGTAGATAACTTTTTCGTAGTGGGGGAGGGGGGGGGGGGCTTGTGTTGCCATGCCCAATTTTGTGACCACTCCTACTTATTATTGGATTACCACCTTGACAGTGGTGTTATGAATGAACTAATGAGAGAATGGCTCATCCCTTTTGGCAAAAATACCAAGGGCTTATCAAGCCACGTCCGGTACGGCTTGATAAGCCCTTGATTGTACATAATTTTATGGTGAAAAATCTGGGGGGGGGGGGGGGGGGAGAGGGAGGGGCTTCAGCCCCCCTAGCCCCCCTCCCCCCCGCCCCCATTATCTACACCCTTGTAATGTAATTCACCAAAAAATGTAAAAATATGTTTGCCTTGTTAGCAGCATCAATGCATAGTAACCACCTTTTCACTTGGTATGTATCCATAATTATGTGTACTAAACAATTTAAACAGAACCTTGTTATTTCATCTAGAGGCCGAGATATCCCATGTTTTGATGCCGTCTCTCATAAGAGCTACATTAATTACATCCCCAGTATAAACTTACTTTTTTGCGGTTATTAGGTAATTATGATGTAATTATGATGTAACCTATGTCGTCATAGCGCTAAAATTCAGAGCCTTTACAGAACACTTCTGAGACCTGAAAATCCACAGAATCATATATTAACTTACATACATATCCAGCGAATACATTAAAAGCTGAGTGCTACTTTCTCCGACAAGTAATGCCGGCCGAACTTCACGCGTTCTCTTGGCTGACGTAATCCTGTGGATAAATAAAGCTAGCCTTGCGCTATTTATAGCACGCGTCATGCCACGACCGATCTGAAGTTCGGAAGCTGTACTGTGCTGTCGAGTTCATCTCCTTTGATAGAGGCATCGAAACTCGAAGTCGAAAGTTGATCTTAGACTCCATCTCTACGATTGAGGCCCTGGCATCGATGTGTGTATTGACGACCTTTACCACATGCACCATTAGAACTATACAGCCACTGGGGATGTGGTCAAGGGTTCATTTGTATACAATTTTAGGAGCTTATATTAAAGGATGGAGAAAACTAGTTCTGACCTGGCTGACATTCATGCCCAAAAACGCCTCTAGAGAAGCAATTATCTCATAGATTACCTAAGAGATTACTCATCATTACCTAATAACTGCAAATAAGAAAATTGCTACTGGGGACGTAGTGAATCGAAAAATTACCACTTCCATAGTCCCCACAATTAACATTATTCACCTATGATCTTCGTGATATTTATTATGATATATACCGGCATCATAAAATTAATATATCATGAAGATTGTAGCTATTAAGTAAGAGCAATATCACCATCATGATATAGATTGCTAATTTAATTTGCATAACAATCCATTAGTACATGGAAATTTTTAAGGTGCATGGGTACCTGTTACTGCATGGGCGTCGCACCCGGGGAGTCAGGGGGGCTATGGCCCCCGGAAGGAGTATAGTATACATACATAAAATTATTACACTCAGTCTGGGATTAATGGCTATATATACATATCAATGATAGGTTGTGTTACAGCAGATGCTAGGAGGGAATCAAATAAAATATGAATGTGTTGAAGTCCTGTAAGGTTTTTCACACAATGAATTTGTTGTGCTAATGGTATCTAAAGAGTCTAGCTATAGCTACCGGTCTTGATCACTTTGTGTTCCATTTAACACTAAGACACTAATAAAATTTGATGTACAGTTCCGCAGCACTGAATGTAGCTATAGATTTGTTTATGCACTTTGAAAGTTTGCTGATGACACAGTAAAACTCTACAATACAATGTCATGACACTATTATTAGCATGCACTTCCTGACGTAATCACGTTTTAGCATTCACTACCGAGAGTTAACTAAAATATGGGCATAAAAGCATATTTTCTTTCTTTCTTTAAGCTTACAACTATAGTTGGCTCAAGCTAGCTATTGGTTTCTTGATAGAGAGGTGGCATGGCCCAAAACCTACTTCACTGGATAACTGTGCCACTTCTATTCTTATTATGTGGAGTCAGATTTCAGCTTGTGACACCTCAAAATTGCAGCGTGTACGATATTACTCCTGGATCAACATGCCATACACAGTCCTGCCTTACTCTTTCGGCATTTGCAACAACTGGTAATTTCTCCACACTCTCTTGTGTTCATCTAAATCTTCTTCCAGGAGAACACAACCTGACGATATCAGTGTCCATTGAGAACATCCAAACACTCTCTTTGAGAGGTAACTCAACTGCTGGGAACACAACAGTCACTTGCGATGAAGCGGATGATTCAGAAAGTTTCAGGTTTGATAGCATGAGTGAAGTGTACATAAATGGCATAACCTTCATAAATTGTGACATACATGTCACAAACGTGGAGTTATTCACTGTCGAAAAGTGTACATTTACTAGTGACGATTCAGGTGATGCAGCCCTTCTCTTCGTGAACACTGCAACACATATCTCATTCTCAGTGTTTTCGCAGCTTCAAGGTTTAACTTTTGGTCCTTATGCAAACACTAGTGGAGCGATCATTTGCAGCAATAGCACTATTACTATATCTCATAGTGTCATGGATGGCAATGAGGGCCAGATGGGTGGAGCAATCTTTGCTGACAATGGCTGCATACTGAGCGCCATGAACAGCACCTTTACCAATAATCGTGCAGAACAAGGTGGAGTGATGATGGTTTCTGCAAGCTCTAACGAAAGCGATAGCGATGATTATGGGATTGCTTTTAGTAGCTGCAACTTTTCAGGAAATTCAGCATATGATGGAGGAGTGTTATCCATGGAGCTCCAAACATTGGAAATTCAGAGAAGCAACTTCTCTCATAACAAAGGCATTAATGGTGGAATATTCTACGTCAATGCAAGTGAAGTAAATATCTGTGGTAGTTGGTTCACTTACAACACAGCCCAGCAAGGTGGAGTATTGTTTGCACACGATTCAGACATAAACATCAGTGATAGTAACTTCACGTACAACACAGCCAGTAGAGGGGGTGTACTCTACACAGCCAATGACACAAATACAGACATTCAACAAAGCTACTTTGCCAACAATGGAGCAGAGAATGATGGTGGAGTTATTTTTGCCATGAGAAATGCCAGCACAGGAATTTACAATAGCTACTTTGAACATAACGTGGCAGTTAATAATGGTGGGGTGCTCCATGGACATCAAAACCAGACCATAACTGTCGATGGTACCCACTTTTCAAATAACCTAGCTATCAACAGTGGAGGTGTTCTTCACTATGTTGTTAGAGCAAGCACATATATCAGCAATAGCTCCTTTACTAATAACATTGCCGAATATGATAGTGGAGTTATCTATGCATTCCTTGAAGTACATACAAGGATCTACAATAGCTCTTTTGTCAATAATTCGGCAGGTTTTGATGGTGGAGCATACGTTGGCTTCCTTAATCAGACTTTATACATCTATAGCAGTGAATTTTCTAATAATACTTGTGTTCGAGCTGGGGGAGCTATCTACAGCGGATATAATTCAAACACAGCAATCCATGATAGCTACTTTACAAACAACAGAGCAGAAAGTGCTGGAGGAGCTCTTGTTGCAGCATATCTGGCACATACAAGCATCCATGATAGCTATTTTTCTAACAACATAGCTAAATATATAGGAGGAGCATTTTCTAGTCAACAAGATCAGATCATTCGCATCTACAACAGTAGCTTTGAATACAACAGAGTTCAAGAGACTGGTGGAGCTATTGATGTATTGAGCAATGTAAGCATGGAAATATACGACAGCTCTTTTACTCAGAACATTGCCAGAAGTGGTGGTGCTGTTCATGCTTTACTTGCAAGCACAAGCATTGGTAACTGTTTCATTGCAAACAATATCGCTCAAAATGCTGGTGGAGCTATGTCTGCTATTCAAGCACCCACAAATATTCATAACAGTATTTTTGAAAATAATTTAGCAGATTACGCTGGAGGAGCAATAGATGTGTATTACAATGAAATCATACTCATTAATAGCAGCATCTTTAGGAATAATACAGCAAACGATCGTGGAGGAGTTATTCACTGTGCATACAATACTAGCACTGATATCTATGACAGCATTTTCATCGATAATTCATCTCCCAGTGGTGGTGCTATCTTTGCATTTGATTATGCATACAAGGGAATTTACGAAAGCAATCAGTTTGTTAATTTCAGTGGAAAAACAATCCTGGAGAACAACCGAGCAACTGAAAATGGTGGAGCATTATTGACGGTTGAAAGCACAATATATGTAAATGATCAATTGATTGTAATCAACAACACTGCTATGGACTCTGGAGGTGGCATATACCTGCACTCAAGCCAGATGGGAGTTAGCGGCAACTGCACACTCATAGGCAACAGTGCAGAGAGAAATGGAGGAGGCCTATTTAGCATAAGTTCATCAATCGTCCTGCAAGGCAACGATAATATTGCCGGTACTGGTAGTTCAGTCACATTTACTGAAAATGAAGCAACTCATGGTGGAGGAATGTTTCTGGTATTGAATAGCGGACTGTACGCGGTGTTTGTCACGCAAATTGCTAATACCTTCAATTTCATAGAAAATGATGCAAGATTTGGTGGTGCAATCTTTGTGGCTGATGAGGCCAATCAAGAGACATGCATTGGTGATATATACAGCCCCTTTCCTACATCTTCAAGGAACTGCTTTATTCAGACAATTGAACTACTACCAGAGAGTAGTGGTAATATTGATGGTAGAATCTTGAAACAATCTTTCAATTTCACAAACAATGAAGCTGAGTATGCGGGAAATGATTTGTTTGGAGGACTCCTAGACAGATGTACAGTCAGGTATGTGCGAAGGTCTCAACAAGACGAAGATACAAATCTAAACGCCGGCCTAACACTACTCTCTAGAATGAGCAATATCAACCTTACTGACAACCAGACAGTTGCATCTCATGCAATTAAAGTTTATCTATGCTTGAACAATGAACCTGACTATACGTTTGACGAGCCACTTATCCAAATAGAACGAGGTGAACCCTTTATAATTTCCGTAGTCGCAGTTGATCAAGTAAATCATCCACTCAATGCTATTGTCAGAGCTTCCTTATCCTCAACCCTCAGTGGTCTTAGTGAAGGTCAACACTCACAAGAGGTCAATGCAGCATGCACCAATCTAACGTTCACAGTGACAGCACCTGACACCGTTGTTGGTGACATTATATCATTGTATGCACATGGCCCTTGTGGGGATGCTAAAAGATTTGAACGTAAACTGCTAATTAAATTTAAAGAGTGTAAGTGTCCAATAGGCTTCCAAAGGGATGATGCTGTACCAAATTCTTGCACTTGCGTTTGTCACCGGAACATAACAACATTTGTAAGAAAATGTAACTCCACGACTGCATCTTTCACACGCAAACAAAATTCATGGATATCTTACCTCAATTCTACAACCAATTCCTACAACGAATCTACGTACTATTTGCTCGGACATCAATATTGCCCCTATGATTATTGCTATGCATCATCTCAAAATGAGGAGGATGAAATCAGTAAACTGTGTGCATCGAATCGAGCTGGAATCTTGTGTGGAAAATGCCAACCTGGTTACAGTGTATCTTTAGGCAGTTCCAAGTGCCTCAAGTGTACCAGTAGTTGGCCCGCACTTCTTATTTTAATATCTAGTGTTGCCTTGATCGCTGGTGCTGCTTTAGTGTTTGTAATTCTCTTTCTTAACATTACGGTTGCTGTTGGAACAATCAACGGAATTATTTTTTATGCCAATATCATTGCTGCAAACAGCAGTGTGCTGGTAAGACTTCGATCACCAAGCTTTCCACCCATTTTCATTTCATGGCTCAATCTGGACATTGGCTTTGATACTTGCTTCTATGATGGCATGGACACCTACGCAAAGACGTGGCTCCAAATGGCATTTCCTGCTTACCTTATAATTCTTATAGTAGTCGTGATTGTCGGCAGTAAATACTCACCAAAGTTTGCAAAATTAATTGGAAAACGAAACCCAATTGCAACACTCGCGACACTAATATTACTCTCTTACGCAACAATTCTATCAGCCATTCTCAACATCATGTCGAATACTGATATGACGTTTCCTGATGGTCAACACATACTCTGGTTACCAGACGCCAATATCACGTTTCTTAAGGATCCAAAACACATTTTCCTATTTCTCGTTGGCATTCTAATCATAGCTGTGGGAGCAGCATACACTGTGATGTTGTTTTCATGGCAGTGGCTTCTGCAGCTTCCCGACTGGAAGATTTTCAGCTGGACCAGATTCCCACGACTGAACTCTTTCATGGAGACATACCACGTTCCCTACAACTACAAATACCGTTATTGGACTGGTCTTCTTTTATTTGTGCGTATTGTAGTGTACCTCGTTTCAGCTCTCAATAGATCAGGAGAACCTAAAGTTCCTCTTGTGGCTACTATTCTCGTTATTGGAATTTTGATTCTGCTGGATAAAGATAGATGCAACAGCAGTTTTGTGGGCCTATTGGAATCATCGATTTACTTGAACATCTTTGTACTGGCAGCAGTTTCTTGGTACACCATTGGTTCCCCAGGATTAAAAAAACTTCATATTGCAGCAGTTCATATCTCCACACTGATCATATTTGCACAGCTTACTCTGGTCATTGCCTATCACTCATATCGCTATACTAAACTACAATCGCTCTTTGAATCGACAAAGCTCTACAGAAGCATACGAAAGCTTGGATTGAAGAAGGAAGAGCCAAAACAGAAACGTGATTCGCTAACGTCCACTGATGTTCATATCAACCGAGATATTGATATGTTTGAAATGATTGACTTCGTCCCGGTCACTCAAGAGACTGAACCTCGGACTGAATCAACTACTGTCTCAACTCCAACTGTGACCATCATTGACATCACTAAAGAAAGAAAAGAGAAACCTCCAAATCCAGACCTGATTCAAAAACAAATGATCGTCAGTGAAAATGGATACAGTTCCAATGAATAGTGATGAGTAGTAAAGGATCTTATTAAAAACCACAGCTTTTTCCCATTGAGCACGACGCGTGTTATTCTAAAACTTGTATAGCTATGAAACTTGCAATTGATGTCGTTACCTATACTATAAATTAAAATCATAGAGTGTGCTATTTTTGTATTTTGAATAGATATCATTGGCTACCAGTACTGCTAATAGAGTGTGTTTATTAAATTTTTGCATTTTGTATTCAATTTTTTAAGTGTGAAAATGGAATTCACAATGCGCTCAGACGTCATACGTTACCATTAATATTCACTATACATTCTACAGTGGAACCTCTCTATCATGGGGCCCATTAAATTAAGGGTATCTCTGTTTCACAGACAGTCATCAACGGTCCCAAACAGTCCGCCATAGAAACGTGTTGGCTATAGTAGTGTATAGAGAGCCCCTATTGTACCAAACTGCTCCTCTCCTAGCCCGTCCCCTAAGTGTCAATTTATTAACTTAAAGCAACTAGTCTCCATGAACATTGGTGTGGCAAAGAGTTTCAAGTAGAGATAAACTCGGATAGATTCAACCATTAATTTTAGTTCAAAGAAAGCTGTGTTGTGAGGATGGTGCGCTGTGCCCTGACTATACTGCTTGAGGCCTTGTCCATAACATGAGGCACCTGCACGAGGATAAGCCTAAGCGTCCACGTGACCAACAAGGGAATTAGAGACTATTGCACCATAATACATGTAGCTATAGACATAATATTATGCATACACCTGTAAGATCACTTTTGTTTATTACTTTCTAGCTGATAACCATTTGTGTGAACATTGATCACCTGTTTCACCAGTAACTCTGGTGCTACAGATGTTCTCTGCTACTTGAACTTGTTAGTGCGTGTAATTATCCCTGACTGCTTGTAGCTACTAAACAATTTTACATTACCCTAATATAGGCACATTCCATTATATTATTAGCATTATTCACCTTGTGCTGACATGCTTGTATGTACAATGCCTTCCTTCACAGGTGGCCGACCAATGTTTGACACAGGTATAACAAAAACATTGTCTATCAAATACAGTCATTTGGCAACATGCATGCATGCACATTGTCTCCAGTCACAGTGCTTGCATGTGCATGCCATGCTTCCTGCAAAAGTTTCTTAAGTTGTGCTTGATGTTCTATGTAGGGAATGCTTGTGGTAAACGTTAATGTTATGATACACGGCCTTCCCAGTTACACAGCATGTAACTAATAGTATAATGAATAAGTCAGGGCGGATCTAGGATTTTTAGTATGGCGGGGTTGTATGTTTAATTGCACGCAAAGCGCGCGAAATTTTTGCGACCACGCCCACTTTTTATGAGCCACGCCCACGTTTAGTCGCCCCAGGTGACCTAGTAACACTGTAGACATAGAGCTTTACCACGCCTAGCACCACAGCTGACTCTTGCGGTCTACAGTAGATTATTCATAGTTGAAGCCATGTTCAGGTTGTACCACTAACCACCGCGCACCACCTGTTGGTTTGAGGCCAATTATGTACTACACAGCTTGTCTGCTACCAACCATACAGTGGCAACTATATACTGTGCCAAGCTATAGTAAGCCTTGTATATAAGTGGGAGGGGCTGCTCAAAATCGTTTGGTGGGGTTGCAACCCCAGCAACCCCCCCCCCAGATCCTCCCCTGTGATGGGAAGCATTTAAAACAGCAAGGGAATGAAGTGCATAAAGTTAAAACATAGCTAACAGGAACTCGATGTGCTTAGCAGCTACACATAGTGCATACTCCAATTGGGACGTGCAAGTAGGGGAGCCAGGATAGAGTACACGCGCGAAGCATGCATGCAAAGTTTAAGCCACGCCCACTTATTAACCGTTAAGGTCGAAGTTCAAATTGTCACAGAAGAGTGAATGTAGCTAGTGGGCTATTCTAGACAGCCACTATCGGCTTGGATTTTGGGCCCCCATAAGTACCCCTGGCTCCAATGTACTAAAAAAAACAAGCACTGAGGAGCCCTATAGCTATGTGTTAAACCACTCCCACTTCACTTAAATCATGCCAATCTGATTGTTCTCTATAAAAATTACGTACAAAAATTAGCTACGATTAATGCCATTATAATTATTAAATAGCGGGTCTGAACTGTGCCATAACTATGACTATACGTGACATACCATAAGTTTCCGAATGCTCCTCACAGTGGCGGATCTAGGATTTCTTGAAGGGGGGGCAAGGGGGTCCTGTTTTAGCGCGCAAAGCGCGCGTGTACGCGAAATTTTTGAAGCCACGCCCACTTTCGGCTGAAACCACGCCCATTTCGATGTTTAATTTTCTGCGCTGCATTCAGTACTTGCGGGGGCGGCCCCACATGAATGTATATGTACATGTACATGTACTTATGTGTGCATGTTGGCCACGTGTTCGAAACGTGAAAATTGGCGCGCACAAGCTAAAATCGGCCGTCTAGTGTCTGATATATTATACCCGACCCTCGAGCTCTCGTTTTTCATAAAAAGATCGAGAGATCTTTAGAAATCTAGTCTGTGCTGTGTTTGATATCAGACCCTATCTCGTTGATTTGAATGTGCTTATCTCGGAGACGCCTCAAACTTCACTTTGCTGAAGACTCAGTCCGTCCGAACTAGCCAAGAGAGACCGCACGATGGCGAGAATAAACACGTTGGACAGAGATGCCTACTACAACTACATGAAGCTGGACACGGGGGACAAAGTGCTGGCTACCTACATCTGGATCGATGGGACGGGACAGGTGATGATTGTCACTGATTTGTGGCAAATTATCTGTGGGTGTCAAATTTTGATTTTGTTCTTGTCTAGCTTTACTCCTAGTCTTGAGTAGTAAATCCATCCTTCCTCTGTTTAACTTTGTGTATGAAAGATACTTTCCTAAGCTCCTGTTCACCTATGTGATGAGTTCTACAGGTGTTGTAATTCTAGAATCTAACGAGTAATAGTTAAGTTTTCTTATTGGGAGTTTCTAGGACAATTATTATGTTGGGGGAATAGGGGGATAATTTACACACAAATGTGTGAAGATATTTTAATGATATGCAAAGCCCTTTCATGAAGTTTCAGCCAGGTTCCTGTCACACCTGTTAGTGGGGAATCTACTCTGTGGGAGTAGCATAATATTATATCTATGCTAACTGCCCTCTCAAAAAAGCACCTCAGCCATATAGTAGCATGCAAGGTGACCTTTCATGTGGTTTTGCTATGTTATTATTGCATCTAATTACTGTTGATGATGCAACCTGCACATGCACAAGGCATGCTAGGTTTTGTGTGCTGATCGTTGTCACATAATTAAGAATTAAAAAACGTCCGCCCACAACCATGTGCCCAACTATGGCGTGAATGGTTTTGTACATTAATTTTCGGTATCCTGACTTGTGTACAAGTATAGCTTTGTGTTCTTGTGTCATAATTAAATTTTTACTTCAGGGGTTGCCTCTCCCTTCGCAATTACAGTAACCCTTATCAAGTTAAAATAGTATGTGGTTTCCCTCCCCACGCTTTCAATTTGCTGGTGCCTCCCCTTTTAATTAGATGAAGCAAAGTAACATACGTTATAGACTGGAGTCTTTGTTGATTATTCTAAGTTTTTACCTCTATTGATAATAACAATCATTGTGTCCAGGATCTTCGCTGCAAAACTCGTACCCTTGACTCCACTCCCAGTGGACCAGATGCCTTGCCTGTCTGGAACTTTGATGGTTCAAGCACTGGACAGTCAAGTGGCCGTGATAGTGATATCTATATGAAACCCGTCAGCATTTTCAGGTAGTGAATCTCTCTCTCTCCCCTCCCTCTCTCCCTCTCTCTCCCTCCCTCCCTCCCTCCCTCCCTCCCTCCCTCTCTCTCTCTCTCTCTTTCCCTCTATAACCATTTTACATGAACTTGCTCGCTCACACACACACAGAGACCCATTTATTCCTGGTAAGAACATCCTGGTGCTTTGTGAGACTATTGATAAAGATGGTCATCCTCACTCCACCAATATGAGAGCCACTTGTGCCAAGGTAGGTCATTACATGTGTGTGTGGTGTTCTTTATCCTTAAAAATTGAGTTTGAGTATTAAAAAGCCTTTTTCTGCCACTTATTGCTATGAGGAATCTACATGTACACGAGTCGGTGTATTAGTGTCACCCACTCTCTCTCTCTCTCCCTCCCTCTCCCTCTCTCTCTCTCCCTCTCCCTCTCTCTCTCTTATTCTCTCTCTCTCACTCTCTCTCTCCCTCTCCCTTTCCCTCTCTCCCTCCCTTTTGTCAGGTTATGGAGAAAGCTAGTGACAGTCACCCTTGGTTTGGCATTGAGCAGGAGTACACTCTGCTTGACCTCGACGGTCATCCCTATGGTTGGCCTAAGAGAGGCTTCCCTGGGCCTCAGGGACCTTACTACTGCTCCGTGGGAGCTGACAGGAGCTTTGGACGCGAGGTTAGTCGTGGTCTGTGTAGAAGTACATGTATTAAGTTATACAAAGACACCTTGGGAATTAAGCAATTAGATAAACCTTTCAATTTCACTGGCACCACTTGTGGTGGTATTATAGGAACCACTGTAATTAGACCCTCTTTCATGTGTTGTCTAGCATGTATATACAGTAGAGCCCCTCTATTCCAGATACCCTAGGAACAGCTCAGTGTGTCCTGATTAAAGGAGGTGTCCTTATTTCATGGGTGGGGATTCCACAATAGTACATGTAACATCCTGGATACTGAATGCTCCAAAGAATTTTTTTTTCATGTGGTAGTGATCTTATTACTGCTTTCATTGTATCCTAAAGTGGGTTACTTCTGTGGTAACCAGACTACATGTGTTGGCCAGATCTGGTGGAATTCATTGCTGATGCAATTCCATGGGTCATGTGGGCATTGGGTCATGTGGGCATTGCTGATGGATTCCATGGCTTGTGGTGTGCGCCTAGTGGTCTTAAGCTGGGTTTTGCTGCCTTGCGCCAAAGGGTAACCTTTTGAGCTACACATGCTACACATGTAGTTAAGTGGAATGTTTATATAACTTGATCTTTTAAGCTTGTGCGTATTTGTGCATTGTTGAAACAGTATGCCTGTCCCTCCTTCCCAGAAACTTAATCCACCACTTAATCCACCGATGGCTAGAACTTCAAAGAAACTAGGTTGCTTCATTGTGGTACTAAGATGCTTTAGTGTGTGGGTTGACTTGCAACATGTCGTTATAGATTAAGTGTTCAGCTACCTACATGTACATGTATATAGCTACATACATGTATACATTCACGTTAAACTCACATTAGTGCTGTGTCTGACAAGATATTTAAAAGCAGTGTCTTGTACCAAAATAGCACTAGAGCATAGATGAGCAGATGGAGGATCTGATGCCACTGGGTGGGAAACTAATATAAGTATATGGTAGACTCAGAAAATTTGAGGGGGGAAATGCCAGAGCACCCCACCATCTGCATGAAAGACTGGTGTGTGGAGCTCTACATACATGTAAGGGGTGTTTTGAGAGTTTCCACAGATTCATTTGAGAGAACAAAGAGACATAGACAGCATCATAATTATGTCTCCCTTCCTGTTGTCCATATTAATTAGAGTATCCTTTCATAATTATAGTAATGTGTGCAATACTATAATATTATTATTACTATAGCTCATGTCAAATTTTTGGGGCCAATTTACGAAAAATTAATATCAATTATCTTAAATAATCACCTTAAAGTAACCACTTGTGCAATTTTGCCACGGAAATATGTACATGTATAGAAAGGGTCGTGTAATAACGATTGATTAAAGTGAACTTCTCAAAATGAAATATTAGGTGATGGAGGCTCACTACAAGGCCTGTATCTACGCCGGTGTTAAGATAGCTGGCAGTAATGCCGAGGTGATGCCTGGTCAGTGGGAGTACCAGGTTGGACCCTGCAAGGGAATCGACATGGGAGACCATCTCTGGGTATCAAGGTCAGTCAACCAGCGTACTCATACATGTACATACAGGGAAGGGGTAGGATTCACAGCAGCATTGCTTATATGTACATGTATTAGATACTGGTTCTTTAGAAGGTGAGTCAGACATCCTTAAGTTTTGTTTTCTCTGTATATAATTATATTGTAGAAATTCTGGGGAGGGGTAACCCTGGGGGGAAGGATTGATGTCGTATCGTGTACATTGTTTTTGTATGCTAGTGTCCCAGTGGTAAAGTATTTAAGATAGGGAGGGAGTCTTTTATGGAGTTGCCAACCGAGAATAGTAGCTTCTATACCCCATTCCCATGTCCTTGCTCATTGTAGCACATGTACATAATATATACTTGCTGGTGAGGTCAGCTACATTGTACTTTGTGTAGATATTCCCATGTCCTTGCTCATTGTAGCACATGTACATAATATATACTTGCTGGTGAGGTCAGCTACATTGTACTTTGTGTAGATATTCCCATGTCCTTGCTCATTGTAGCACATGTACATAATATATACTTGCTGGTGAGGTCAGCTACATTGTACTTTGTGTAGATAGGTAGATGCTAAACACAAAGTACATAGGTAGATGCTAAACACATGTAGCATCCTTTGTGGTCCTTACAAATACAGTGGGTGCAGAAACACCAGAACTACTTATGACAAGAAACAGCGGCTTATGTAGAGGAGCAGGGTGCTAGGGCTGAATCACAAACATCAGGGCCAGAAATCAGGGCTAGCATTAACAGATAATACAACATAATATTGTTTTTTGTTCACTCTCTTATTCTTGTGAAACAGTCGTTGCGCATACATACATGTACATAATTATATGCACTCTTATTAATATGAGCACCCATTAGAATTGTTACACCACACGAGGGATATATAGGGCAACCAGCTATTCCCGTGTGAGGTTATTGATCACCTATTGATATTATCCTCAGGGAATATGACTGCTTGCGCTGAGGGACGCTATAATTTCTTGCGTTAGGGGAGAGAATGTGTGTAGGTGTGGCTTTTTTAGCACGCTTGAACTTTATTCATGATTTTCAGTGCTTTTTGCTGAATGCTGCAGGTGTACCTTAAGACCTAGTACCCATTGTGCAGTAGCTGTGGACTTAGTAATAAAGTCTGGTCTAACAATAATTGTGCACAGACTCGAAGGCAATCAGGCGTTCGATTGGTGGTCCACAGTGCTAGCATGTGCACACCATGCTTCCTGCAACAGATTCCCCCTGTGTTTGCCTTTCCCTGTATGGTCTGCTTAGCATACATACATCAATTTATTGTGGTTTTGCTACAAGGAATTTCCGAGTAATATTTTTATATCATATTGCAACTAATTGCGTAATACCAGTAATGAAGTCACATGTACATGTACATGTAGGCGGTAGTGTGGCCAGCTGGAAGTATCTAAACACATCTTGGGATTGATAAAGCAATACTCGAACTGAGCATGTGCACAAGATTTCTCCTATGCATAGTCGGTCAGTTTTATGCAAGGGTGACACTATAATAATATTGTATGTAAATCTCAAGCGGAGAAGGGTCAACCCCCACCCCAAAAACAGCCTTCCACAGTCTGTTTCATGCATATTGTGTTTACCTCCCCTCAGGTACATTCTACACCGTGTGTGTGAGGATCTTGGTGTTGTGTGCACTCTTGACCCCAAGCCCATACCTGGTGACTGGAACGGAGCAGGGGCTCACTGCAACTACAGGTAAGACCTAATGACACATGTTAGTGCTCATATACACACTATTATAGTGTCAGCAATAGTATCAAAACAGCATGTGAAATTGTATGTTATTGAGCTGCATTATGTTAGATCCATTTTGTTTGAGGACTATTGTATGCATGTTTGAGGAAGGTGTTTATTTTAAAATTCACTGCTTTAGACATAGAAAGTGTATACATACATACAGTACATGTACATGGTAGATGCATAAATAGACACATTTTCTGTACCTACATGTAGCACTCTCGCTATGCGTTCTGCTGGAGGGATTGATGTCATCCATAAGGCTATTGATGGACTCTCCAAGTATCACGACAGGCACATCATGCTCTATGACCCCACTCTGGTGAGCCCACCTCGAATGTGTATGTGTGTGTGTGCGATTGAGTGCAGGGTTTCATGGGGGGGGGGGGCTGGGGAAGGCACTCGTGCCCCCCCTCCCCCCTCCCCTTCTTGGAAGCTGGCTGCCCCCCTTGAGAGTAGCCACAAGCCATAAATGTATGTGCATTACATGTACATGTAAGAAATTGAATGGTAAAAGTGTTGAAATTGGCGGTTTTCTCATTTTTAACACAAATTATTCAAGCCTTGCTCACTCATTTTGTGTGTGCACAAAGCAAGACTTAGCCAAATCTGTGGTTAATCATCAAAGGATGGTTGTGGTTTACAACACCACATCAGATGTATATTGGGTTTTCAAGAGCAGTTAGGCTACATGTATAGCTCTTTATTGACTTCCTTGATAATGTTGGAAAGATTCAAAATTGATCGCTTACTTGTTCTGGAATAATAACAGTTACTACTTGCAGGGTGAGGACAACAAGCGTCGTTTGACTGGTCTTCATGAGACTGCCAGGATTGACCAGTTCACCTCTGGAGTTGCCAACAGGGGAGCAAGCATCAGGATACCCAGACAGGTCAACAAAGGTGAGTAGAACATGCACTGTAGAACCCACAGTTGCCCCCCACCCCCCTCCATATTAATTTTACAAGTTCCTACACTGGTAGTTTTATCTCGCATATAAGCCTGTAGAATGAGTCCATAAGCCACTAAAAACAGTAGCTAGTCAGAACAGAGTCATAATTATCATCCCCTGCTTGTTTTGTTAACCAGAGAAAGTGCCAGAATCGTTAGGTAATGGTCGTCTAGAGGGAAAGCGGTAAACGAACTATCCTGCCTGCGTATTAGCCCCCTCCTCACTTTACCCAATTCTATGGATAGTAATATTAATACCCATATCTCTCTCTTTGTCTCCCCCCCCCCCCCCCCTTGCATCACACACACCAGATGGGTTTGGTTATCTTGAGGATCGGCGTCCTAGTAGCAACTGTGATCCCTACTCTGTGACTGAGGCGATTATGAGGTCGACTGTCACTGGCTGGGAGGACTTTGACATGGACAGGCTCAAGAAAGGCTAATGGAATTGTCAACCTCCAAAATTAATGTGAATATTGATTAAACTTTTGTTACAAACTTTTGGCATCCAGAATTATAATATATTATAGAACTTTAGTCTTGATTAATTTTACTGCTGCAAATAATAATTATAATAATGGCTATAATTTTTTTCTATAATAATAATATTATTATTATTATTTGTAATAATTTGAAGTGGCCTGATTTGTGTGAAGTCGTCATGGAAGTGGCAGTGGCTCAATAATCACCCCCCCCCCCCCATTAAGTTAACACTTGGATCGGGTGCACCTATAATATTATATTAAATAATATTATTATTATGATGCTTGACACTAAATTCTGCGAAGGTACATAACTTGACCATGTCCTTCATACATACATAGCTGCATAGTATGGTTATGTGGTAAAGGTCGTCTGTATAATAGTGGCAGAGAACTCACAGTGCAGTGTACAGGTCGGTCCGATACGTGGCACGTGCACAGTGCGTGTTATACACACTGCTTGTAAGATACTCTACTTATTCACCAAATTAATATGACCTGCTATGAGAAAAGGGATGATTAATCTTAAGCTTGATGTTCAATTTTTTATGCCCAAATAGCCTTCTTTCAACAAAGTTATGTAGCTGGTAGCTAGTGAGTAGCTAAAGCCTATGCATGTATAGGCACAAACAGAGCGGATTAGCTACATGAACAGTACATTACTCCATACATGCAACAAGCTATATATTATTATACTAGCTATAAATAAAAAAAAAACATTTTGGTCCTTTAATGTTCTCACAGCTGGTCACGAATTTCAAATCTCATAAAGGGCTATAAACTCCATCAAGGCCCTGAATTTTGCATGATTAGCTACATCATAGCATGTAACAATGCAATTGCCTAATAACCACAAAGAGAAAAAATGAGGACTTAATAATTATAATAATTACCCGGTATTATATCCTGGCATGATTACACAAATTATGTTGTTATCTATTACATCACTCAGTCTGCCTTTAATTAACCCTGATTATAATATAGTATCATCACTGCACATAGAGTTCGATGAGTTCAAGGGGAACATCATCTACTTCTGGTGCGCCAGTGCTGCAGATCCTCAATTCAATGTCATCAGTTGTGGCATTGGTCAGATTCTTTGTAAACTATGGAGGGTTGTTGAGCTGACAGCATGTGTTGTTGGACATATACAGTTCTGACCATCCCAGAGAACATCGTCAGGGTACAATAATATATTATTATACTGATATCTCCAGGGAGAGTGTAAGCCACTCTGACATGCAAAAGAAATTGTCTTGAATAAATGCAGGAACAAGATCGTCATCATGCACATCACAAGGGCATTGATTAGAAACAAAGAGTGCATTCATCAGAATCGATGCTCTGATATTCCAGCGGCAACACGTCTGTATGGTAAATCTCCAACACTGAATGTGGTTGAAGAACATCCTCCCCAAATTGTGTGTGATTGTCCACATGTCCTCTTCAAATATGATGTCAAATTGAGTCCAGTAGGGCATGTTGATGAAAGCAACACGCCTCCATCCTGGTATACCGTTGCAAGTGTGGAGCTGGCCAGTTGCATGTGGCTAAAATTGCAATTTGATGAATTTCATTTCTTGCCCTAGCTCTCTATTTCCTCCACTGAGACACACTGCTGATCACTATTATTATACCTCTATCCAGCAACTTAATATCTATTTCCTGTCCCTGGCCACTGATTACAATGACTGACCCAGGTCTAGCTAGAAGAAAGACAGACAACTACAACCATCAAGTATGCTATAAACTGGCTCATGACCATTAATTATTATTATCCTTTCAATTGAAAATAGGCTCTTAGCTACCTGGTGCCTATAATTATATTATATACATGCCCTCTTCTCATTTTGGAGGCTATAACACCTTAATTGCTTGCCGGTTATAATGTACAGCAAACAAGATATTTGTGATAGCTGCATGCAGGTAGTTATGTACAGCATTTGTGGTATGACATTGTGAGTTGTTTTTTTTCTGAATGCAATGTGCAAAAACAATAATTATGTCTGGAATAATAATAATTATTACATTATTAATGTGTAATAATACCAGCAGGCTAGCAAATACCATGGCTAAGTGGCCATGGCATTCGAGAGAGGGAACAAGACTAAACCCTCTCAAGGGACTTCTTTCAAGCCCAGCTATACAACTCAATTATTAAGACTCAACTATGAGTATAAGACGAAGGTACACCTACTAGCACAATCATTAAATTTTGTACATACACACATAGCTACACAATGAAACAATAGTGTATTTTGCATACAATGTCATTAGTGGGAAAAATATTCCGTTTGAATTCTAGATCTGCTACTTTAAAGAAGTGTGGTGCTACATGTACAAGCTATAGAGTTCGGGGATGGGCAAAAAATTTGTGATGAGTTCAGCTACTATCAAAAGTACTTTTATGAGATTGTTGTATAATGTGTATAATATAATTATTATTGCAAGTCCTTATGTTCATATGGGTGATGATGTGTTAGGACCAGTATCCACTTTTATGTATGTCAAATTTAGATTACTTGGAAGACACTCTTTGTAACGACAGCACATCCAGATGCAGCATAAGCATGGACAAACAGCCAGAACCACAAGGAACCATAAGTACATCAAGCTTCCTGATGCTGTATAGCTATGCTTGGATCCTGTTGAGACCATAAAAGTTGCAGTTTCCGTTTCTGAATCAAGGCCGCTTTGAGTAATAGTAGTACAGGATGGTTGACATTGTTTGTCAGTGTCACACCAACATGGATTTCCAGACAGACAACAATGTTCTATGGTCCATAAGCCATACGCTACAGATTCAAGCTGACAATCGTAAGTTGTGTAACATTTTCCAAGAATTGATGAGGCTGGCTCTGTTTGTTGAGTTGTGAAAGGCTCGGTGTGTATATAACTTTGGCTCACCTATTATTGTGATAGGCTCGGTACGTAACTTTGGCTCATGTTTTGTTGTGATAGGCTCATTATTCGTGAATGGTCTTGTGGGTTTAGTGATGGTATGTGTACTAAGTCTTGCTGAACTTGGTGTTTCTTTTTTCTCCGGTGCATGTGTTGGTACTTGCTCACTTACACTTACTGAACTAGAACATGATGGTTGGCATACGTGATTAAGGTCATACCAGCAGAGACCACCATTAATTGAACAACAGTCTTCTTTAGTCCATGACCCTCCAGCTCTAGAATAACTTGTACAATCACGAGTAGAGTAACATTTCCCCAGTTTTGCATTAGGCAACTTCACCGGGCTTAATAGTAATTAGTCTCAATTATCAACCTCGCCACCAGTCAGGCCTTGATTGAAAAGGACCCCTAGGAGGGCTTCGGCCACGACTGTGAACCTAGGCTGCTTGCAGCATCTCACAGTTTGGGTCCCACCATCTCCAATTGAGAAGTGAAGTTGCCGGATTTGAACCAGCCCCTTAGGATACTACCATCAATCCTACACTCCGCTACCATCAGGGCCCAGTAGCTCAGTTGGGAAGAGTGTCTGACTAGATATCAGAAGGTCCTGGGTTCAAATCCCGGCTGGATCCTGAGATTTTTTCTCCATCCACTAACTTCACTTCTCTCTTGCCTGTTCTAACAACACTAGCCTTTACCGGGCTTAATGGTAATTAGTCTCAATTATCATGATGGTTGACATCTACGATTCGAATCACACCAACACGGAGAGCCTGATGAGCAACAGTCTTCCTTGGTCCACTTCCCACCAGCAGCAGAGTATTGCTGGCAATCACGATCAGAATAACATTTCCCCAAACAATCAATAGAAATCTGCTGATCTGCTGAAACCGATTTCGAACATGACAGCTGACATCTCCCATACTGATCGCACCAACAAAGACCACCAGACGACGAACAGCAATCAGTTTGACTCCATTTACCACCGAATGCAGAGTAAGCCTGGCAGTCACAAGTGGAATAGCATTTACCTAAAGTAGGAGTAGCTAGACGGTGAATTTGAGGTTGAACATGAAGATTGACATTTTCTGTTTGATCACACCAGCATCGACCATGAGATGAGCAACAGTCATTTTTACTCCAAAATCCACCAGCTGGAGAATATTGCTGACAATCCTTGGTTGAATGACACCTTCCCAATTGAACTTGCTGGCTTGAGCTAGAGCAAAATGGCTGACATCGATTATTTTTATCACACCAACAAGGATTACCAGATATGCAGCAACTTTCTTGGGTCCAACTAGCTACCGCCAGCTAATGAATAGCCCTTGCATTCACAATTTGAACAACGTTTTCCAATATCATTCTGAGCATAGCCCTCAGCAAGCTCGGTACCAATAACGACCACAAAGAGGAAAGCCGGGCCCACCATCATGCAAATAGTTTACGTAGCTAAGTTTAGAGTGCAAGCTCCAGGAGGCAGTAGTACGCAATGAGCGTGCGCATGTGGTTTGCCACGTGACTAATCACTGTGGGCCCAAGTGCACCATTATCCTGTGCGCATGCGCAATGCAAATGGTAAAGCAGGCATGTCTGTCTAGAAGCATGAATGTATAATCATAACTACAGTTGTAAAACTAAGACCCTCCCCCCTAACGCTATATACATGCTCTATCAAGACAGACGGATAGCTATGAATGAACGTTGTGAAATTAATATGGAATGAAATGTGGCTAGCATCATTAGGCTATACAAATAGCTTACATGTATAACAATATATTATAGCTAACTACTTGATTTTCATACACCTTTTCATAGGTTCTTACTGTCCCTGAATCTCCAGGAGTGTCCTGAATTTTTAGTAACTATCTGTATCCCTGGTTGGGGCTCTACTATAATTGTATTATTGGTCCTGCAAGAGGTCCAGCCACTAGCATAAATACTGTAGTAGGTAGTACAACTAATTACCTATTGATGGTAAAATGAACAAGCTGTTTGTGGTAGTGCCTTACAAACTTGGGTTTTGCAATAACAGCACTACAGGAGGTCTACTAGGCTTGTAAATTCATGCTCTAGAGAGCATAGCTATTATTCTAGCCATCAAATTCAACCATATTGGGTGAGGGTGGAGTATTAATTAATGACATGCGGATCTAGCTGGGTGTCATCTATGTCCCTGGAGCTGTTCAGGAAAAGTTGGAGCCTATGCCTTTTCCCAAAAATTGGGCTGAGTGGCCTTATAGTAGTGGAAAAACTTGGGTAATGTTAAAAGAGTTTTGTGGACCCTTCCATTTCACCATAATAGACAAAGAGGGCTAGAGGATTGGAAAGGGGGGGGGGGGGCTATACCTCCCCCCCCCCCCCCCCCCCCCCCCCCCCCCCCATATTCCAGAAAGTGGATTTTATTCTCCTGACCAATATTGTTACAACTACCTAATTATGACTAAATGTGCCTCAGCTGCTTCCAAATCTATTCTACTCGACTTACAGCACTGTTCATTTTTTCATTGCGAAACTCGCGATAGCAGTCTCGATCGTGTAAAAATGCACATTATTTGACACAAAGTGGGCGAGGTCATAACAATTTCGTGTGCAACTAGATATCCAGGCCCCCCCCCCAAACCTTCAATATCTTCCTACACCTATGAATTATACTATGATAATATTATTATTTCTACGTAGACCATTTTCTCTTAGCATGGGATTAATTGTGGAGGGGGAGCATTCAGCTCAGGCTTGTAGCTAGCTACCTCTTCAAAGCCTTAACCTATTTGTATCTATAATGTAGTTTACTATCATAATAATGCACAAGAAAAACCTCAAATCCGACAGTGGTTTATACAATGTAGCTGTATAGCGATTCATAGTAACCTTTGCTATCTAGAGCCTAGTAGAGATTTTATGCTATTTTAATTACAAACTGCATTGGTAGCTATTTTTTAATTTAAGTGCCTGATTTGAACATTGCTAGATGGACCGTGGATAGTGTGGCAGTTTCTTGCCATCCTTCCCTTCAAGTGGGATCTATATACAAGCCCTTGTAATTTAATTTGTATTGAACTTATTTAATTTTGGTCTGACAGTTTGTTTTGCATTACTTTATATACATGTTATGTTAAAGATCTATAATACACTCGATCATATATTATTTGTACTTAGTGGGCTTGTCCAAAGTCCTTGTGGAAAAATTAACGCCATTATGATGTTAACATTTTACCCCGGCCCCTCCCCCCTCTCTTAATGTCACAGCATTTCAGCATAGATTCAATACTAAAACTCTGATTCTGCTCCACTTAGGCTACACATTCGGTATTCACTTGTATATATTCTATAGCTATTGCTAGCTAGCTATGTCTTCTTGCATGCCTGTGCTTCTTTGACAGTACTAGTTTCTTGCTTACCTGTAGCTACGTGTACATGGTGCTTGATACAGACAGCTGTCACTAAAGTACAAATTTTGACGCTGCTGGAGGCATATCATGTCTAGACTTGTTCAACTACAAGAATGCATGATCACAACTAAAGCTAAAGTTTGCTGACAATGCAGTTGTAAAACGTCATGGACCAAATCAGACCCCCTCCCAGGCCCCCCCCCCAACATCATAATGACATTAATTTTTCCACAAGACAAGCCCTCTATAGTAATTATTAATTATTATGTCATTATATTAATTAGTTATCACTACAGTAACTACAAGTAGCTACCTGGACTATAGAAGCATTGTGCACATGTTCTGGTGAAGTTGGCCTAGGGATTGGTATATATGCTTATCCTAGTAGAGTAGTCCAAGGATCAATAGACTAAGAAAATGTTACATGAAATGTGTGCATGGTCTAGCATTCACACTATGATGGCTTAATCTTAACTTGATAACTTTGTGATTGATCATAATAATTATAATTAGCTGTCATATTAATTTTAATAATTGACCATAATAATATTATTATTACTGTTATCAGTACTAGTAGAAGGTCATGATCAGAAACAGTGGGATCATACTAGCTACCATCAATAATTCTATAGTAATAATTATTGTGCAAGAGCACATACACTCTATCAATGGTTGAAGTATTCAGGCTCACCGTACTGATTACATTAACTACAGCAGAAAAAATTAAGTCCTCAGCTAATACTCCTGGACCACTGTTTCCTATGATTCTGAAATTCGAAGTTATTGCACAGGATGGATAGTGGTTGGGATTCATAAATACATGATGTGGTCTGTGGTCAAGCTAGCAATACTGGCTTCCCTATCCTGTTGTGGTTGTATGTGCAGTTGAGGGAAGTCTCAAATTACTTTGGTTAAGGATATAGATGGATTGTATGCTATAATAATTATATAAATTATATTATCCTGATTTACGTAGCTAACTAGCTATATAACATCAAAGCACGAGTCTTGAGTCATTGTGATACAAGCTATCAACCATCGAGCAATAATTGTTATATTGTGATCAGCTGCAACTCCCAAGTCAAAGAACGGTCTCAGTGTGATAAAGGTAAGATATGTAGCTATATACGCATGCATAGCATTAAGCTACATATATGGTCACGATTTTCATCATGATTACTATAATAACAAGTATAAAAATAAGTGAATAAAATTGAAGGATAAAGTAGGGATGGCAGGATCAAAAAGTACACAAACAAAATTTGTAAGGGATAATCGCATCTACTTTACATCCCTATACTTGCTTTTCTTGATTATTACGCACCTATTCAGAATGTCGATGTATTTGTCAAGTGAGGTATGTGGGAGACATTCAGGCCCTAGTTGTCACGATAGTGGGATGGTCAGTTTGATTCAATCACATTCGTTATTACTGGTTATTTTTGCACCCCTCAAAAAGCAAGCGTAGGGACTCTGTGTATAGTAGCTAGAAGCGATTATCCCTTACAAATCTTGTTTGGATCCTGCCGTCCCTACTTCATCCTTCAACTTTATTCAATTGTTTTTATACTTGTTCCTGTTCTTTATTTATTACACTAAGTGCAATTTATCAATGCCATCTTACATGGCTTGCTCACAATTTCTGTCCAATATAATTAATTAAGTGGACGATGGGAGGTGGAAAAGTTTCGCAACCACGCCTCTCGTTAACTTGCTTCATAACAAGCAGGCAGATAAAGAAGGCTGCTTTAGGTGGCCCAAGTAGTGATGAGACTCTTCCGTTTAGGGAGAAAACCAATTTTATTGTTAGCAGCATCTACCCGGCTTAATTTTATAATCTGTACATTATAGCCTTGCTCCTTCGTATGATATCTATGTGGATCAATCCAGTGGAGCACTGGCACTGCACGCGCTAGTGAGTAGCTCGCCTGTGCCTAGCGCCTTCATATCCCTGATCGATCCAGCGCGCCACTGCACGCGCTAGCGCTAGCGCTCGAGTAGCTATCAGCTCGAGCTCGCCTAGGGTCAGGGTGCTGTCACATGACTTCTCCATGGCAACACATTCTGAGCATGCGCATTATATCACAAAAATGGCGTATCAGACACACCCAGTTTCAGTCTACACGAAGATCCCGGGATTCGGTCAATTTTAATTCCAGCTGCACGCCCGTGCACATTTTACGTCATCAACATGCACTTGTAGGCGAGGGAACAATGAGATGCAATCTTTGTACAGTCAATAATTGTTTTACCGGGAAGAAGCGCCTTCCCACCAAAAAATGGCCGCAGAGTCCAGTTATATCAAAAATTTGTACGCTGTTTTATACAAGCTGACTAAACAAAGTTAGCCTTCAACACTCGTTTTTCTTGAAGATCTCGTGGGAATGAAGGTATACAGAGTGCCAGAACTCGGGGCGTGGCCCACCCCAAAATCGTACAAAAATTCAAGTTGGCAAAAGTGAAACAAAACTCGAATAATGGCTGTACAAAAGCTGCCATCATGATAAAACTGTAAGTACAATTGATATCATAACAGAGATACTGTTTTATGAATAGATATAGTTTGTTTTCTTGGGTTTGAAGGGTAGCCATCTGGTAAGGCAATCGTACACAAACGGTCGATTTCACCTAATTTTTTAGACGGCCGGCCATAATTCTCCACCTGTATAATAGAGAAACTTCTAGAGAAAAGTATAAGTTCATTCCAAACTTATAAACATTCTAGACACACCGGCGTGGTGTAAAAACCGTCACCCCAAAATCGTACAAAAATTCAAGTTGGCCCCAGACACTTACCTTCGTTTGTGTGCGTTTGCCTCCTTGTAGCCTGATCGACGACACTATTCAGAACTTAGAGTGACTCATAATAAATATCCATCCTTCCTCTAACTGCAAAGCAGCTAAACCGCTTATCTGGACACTTTCACTAGGCTGTGTGAGGGCCAGCATAACAGTGACCCTGAATGTGCTGTGCACACTCAGCACATTTTTGCTGACGTCAGCAGGAATTAAATCTTGGGGTCTACGTGCACTGGCGTAAGAACCAGGGGGGCTGGGGGGGCAATTGCCCCCCCCCCAGTCATAAGATTGGGGGGGCAGAGCCCCCCTGATTTTTAGACTGCTATACAAGCCAGGGGGTGGGGCTCACCCTCTGGGGTTTGCACTTTTCATCTGTTGCCACAATCAGGGTTGAGTTATTCATGATTGTGGTGTATCTTAGCCCCAAGGTGTGTAGATATCACATGTGAACACAGATCAGTAGTCACTACTGATCTGTGTTCACATGTGACAAGCTAAGAGTTCAGAATGTCCTCGAAAATGCACTAGAAAAGCTCTCAGAAGGTCTAAAACTCCAAAATTTTCCTGGGGGAGCATGCCCCCACACCCCCTACATTTCGCGCGCTACACACGCGTAAAGCAAGTCTTCACCTCCTTACTTTCAGCCCCCCTGCTCAAAAACATCTTCCTACGCCACTGACGTGTAGACTGTTTTCAATGCGCCGTACACACCCACTATTACGTAACTGTCGAGATAACGTCTAACTATCTCGTTATCTACAGAGATCCTATGAGAACTTAAAAAAAATTCGAGAAGTGAAAAAAAACCAAAGTGTAAAGCAAAATTTGAACCCGCTACATTCTGTTTGGCACATAAGAGCCCCAACCACTACACCACGGCTGTTGCCGCTGCTGCCAATCATCATTAAATTTTTACCATAGACAAGGCCAAACAAACTTAAGGTAGCATTAAAGTGCGTTGGCATGAGCGTGAGGATTGGCTAATTCAATTAGCGAATCGTGGGGGGGCGTGGCCGAAGAGGCCATACGAGTGCTTTTGGTCGAAGGTGGGCGTGTCCAGAGAGAGTCTGGGATGATTATGCACGAGTAATTAGCGACTGGAAGTGACTCATAAAGAAAAGAGTGGTAATTACCCACATCAAAGCAAGATGAAAGCATTCTTTCTTAACTATTAACCACAACAACTTAATTATACACTAAGTAGAATGTACACACGAAGTAGAAAAAAAATAAAAATTCACGGGGGGGGGGGGTGTTGGGAGCACTTGGGGAGATAATTTTTACATGGGCATGCAGAATAGGTTGAAACTAGAGATTTGACCCTGGGGAATTTTGATTCACACCTTAGAATTAAAGTTACGACCCTTTGAAGTTTTCCCATGTTTGTATAGGAAGCCATGCATTTGCAATGTTTTCCGCCCACACGCTACGTGAGGGGCATGGCCACACGCTCACATGCACGTGACGACCATTACCCATTACCCATTACCCACTTTGGTCAAAATTGATGTACAGGCTGCTTGCTTGCATTGTATGGCTCTACTATCTCCAGCTCAACTACGTGGTTTTCGGATAATTTTTCTTTCTGCTTAGTGTGTGGTCTCCTTGCTACACACTAAGTCACTAAGTAGTTACTAAATAGAAAAAAAGCGAAGTTAAATAATTAAATAATCTAATTCATGGGGGGTTGGGAGCACTTGGGGGGATAATTTTTACATGGGCACGCAGAATGGGTTGAAACTAGAGATTTGACCTGAAAGAATTTTGATTCATGCCTTAGAATTAAAGCTATGGCTCTTTGAAGTTTTCCCATGTTTGTATAGGAAGCCATGCATTTGCAATGTTTTCCGCCCACGCGCGCACACGCACGTGACGACCATTACCCACTTTGGTCAAAATTGATGTATAGGCTGCCTGCTTGCATTGTATGGCTCTACTATGAATCCAGCTCAGCTATGTGGGGGGTTATGGACAATTTTTTTTTTTTTTTGCTTAGTGTGTGGTCTCCTTGAAAAAATAGAAATTCACGGGGGCTTTGGGAGCACATGGGGAGATACTTCTTATATGGGCACGCAGAATGGGTTGAAACTAGAAATTTGATCTTGGGGAATTTTGATTCACACCATAGAATTAAAGTTATAGCACTTTAAAGTTTCCCCATATATTTGTATAGGGAAGCCACGCATTTGAAATGTTTTGAGTCCCGGTGTGCGTTATTTAGAAAATCGCTAGGTAAGTACATGTATAGGCTACCTTGCAGCTTATCCAGAGGCCTGTAGATTCAATACTGAAACTCTGATTCTGCTCCATTTAGCCTACACAGTCAGTATTCACTTGTATTCCAGTGCCTCCAAGCTGTTCTCCTGACTGAGGAGAACAGCAGTATCTTGCATGCATTTTCAGTATTTTATAAAGAGCTCCATGTATGATGTATGTACTAAATTCTCCCAGTTTTCAGTATTTTTGAAATTCTATCAGTATTTACGGTCAGAATCCAGTAAAAATACTGACAAATCCATATACTTGGAGGCACTGTATTCTACAGTGCTAGCTACGTCTTCATGGATTCATTGCATAACCTGTGCTTCTTTAACAAGTTTCTTGCTTTCCTGAAGCTACGTGCACAGTTTTAGCTACGTTGTGCATGATAAAGCTGTCACAAAATGCAAATTTTGACACTGCTTGAGGTGTATCTAGACTTGTTCAACCACAAGAAATGCATATGATCACAACTAAAGCTAAATCTGTTGACAATGCAGTTGTAAAACGTCATGGACCAAGACCCCCTCCCTCATAACGTTAATTTTTCCACAAGGACTTTGGACAAGCCTCCTAAGTAAAGTGTCTAATATCAGATTAGGCCATGTAGCTAGCTTCCAGTCCTTACGATCCACCACCATTCAGTACACCATGTCACGCCCATTCAAATTGATTCAACACCATTCGATACCCTTTTCTCCCTTGTAGCTATTTACGTTATAGAAGTAAGTTAAGCCTACCTGGTATCTTCAAACAAATATAAAACCTCTGATTCAGTCTTCGAGCATAAACGGAGCTCTGCATCACCGTTGTAAATTTTTCCATATAAGCACGTAAATGTCCGTAAAGTAGTGGTCAATAATCGATGTGCGCTCAGCCGATAACCGAGGTCGGCCGGTAATCGGAAATGAGAAAGAAAGAAAGAAAGAGGAAAGATTAAACACTATTATTTTTGGTTCTGGCATATTATTATTACATTTGATTTGATAAACAATCTTGGTCTTTTTACATACCGTATAGCCGGAAAATTTGGCGAGGAATTAAATTTGGCGGTTTGGCAGTCTAGATTACAACCGCCAAATTAAAAATCCGCCAAAATTTCCTCGTACCGAACCGCCAAATTTAAATCCGCCAATATTATTGCAATAGCGATTTTAGGCTCAACCGCCAAATTTAATTCACGCCAATATTTCCGGGATAATTTGCTGGAGATTCTGAATTTCACACTTAAAAATTTCACAAAGTTACGTATTTTGAGATATTTGGGTGTTTATAATGTATTACATATAATAATATTATTATGGCAAATCCGGGTCATCTCTACTTACAGAGTCTACCCACTCTATGATATTATTCTGCTTCTTTGTAGGAATTTCTCCTTCTCTACCTAATAGTATGGCATTTTTACGTACATTTGAGCTTCTGCTATTCTGCCTTCTAAGTCAAGCAAAATGTGAAATTTATCACATCACTCCCAAAGAACTTGAAGTGGCAGACAACTGCAACAGTTCGTGTATCACCCTATCTCAGCTTGCAGCTAGCACTCCATTTGTCAGTTCCAACATAACTTTGATCTTTCTCCCAGGGTCACACAATCTTACAGAAAATTTAACCTTCAGCAACATAGATTACATATCGATTGCAGCAAACAATTTTGCACCTCAAATAACATGTGAGTTATCCACCCACTTGGCTATTGAAAATGTACAGTACGCAGGGATAAGCGATTTAGAATTTTTTGGATGTGGTAGCAATTTCATTAGAAATGTAGCTGAGTTTGTGCTTCTAGATGTACTATTTCATGGTAATGAAGAGAGCAGTACAGCTTTGCAACTTATTGAAACAACTGCCACACTTGTTGCAACCACATTCTTATCTAACACACGTGGAACACTCACTGGTAATGGTGTTTTATATTTCTTTGCTGGGGGTGCAATAATTGCAACACATACTAACATTTTTATCAGGGATGGTATATTTGAAAGGAATAGAGCTGAAGTAGGTGGAGTAATTTATGCAGATCAGAATAGCACCCTTTCTGCAGAAAATACCACCTTTGTGAATAATCAAGCTTTGTTTCAATCATCTACTGTGGAGCCTGCACTAGGTATGGGAGGAGTGTTGTATCAAGAATCGGGCAGTGTTACAATAACGAATTGCCTATTTACCAATAATAGTGCTCCAAATTTTAGTGGAGGAGTGGTTTATTCCAACAAGAGCGATCTCTATATCAAAGCCAGCCAATTTGCTGATAGCTCGGCAAGTAATGGATCAATTATCTTTTCTTACAATGGTAGTGTCTCTATTGATTCCAGCCAGTTTAATCGGAATACGGCCACCTGGGGAGGAGTGATACAGTCTTCCAATAGCAATGTACTAATCGACCGAAGCCAGTTTAGTGATAACAGAGTCACTATGGGTGGCGGTATAGTACACTCATTAGGCGGTACTGTCACTCTTAATGATGGCCAGTTTCATAGCAGCATGGCCACCTGGGGAGGTATATTGTATACAAATGAACATAGCAAATTCATGATATCGCAAAGTCAGTTTAATGGCAGCATAGCTACCATGGAGGGTGGGGTATTCTATTGTAATACTGGTGATATTGAGATACAAAGTAGCCAGTTTTATAACAATAGTGCTAACTCTCCTGATAATGAGTTCCCTCCTCAAGGCGGCGTGCTCTATTCTCTCAATGGTAATGTCCATATCAACAACAGCCAATTCCATAGTAGTGCAGGTACATACTACGGCGGAGCTTTGATTAGCATTAGTGGCAATGTCAGCATAAGCAATAGTCAGTTTAGTGCACACAAGGCTACATATGGAGGGGCGATATCTTTGTTTAGCAGCAATATCATCATTGAAGATAGTTGTCAATTTGATCACAATTCAGCTGTCTCTGGAGGAGCAGTGTATGCATTCAATAGCAATATAAGAATCAGAGATGGAAGTGAGTTTAATAGCAATACAGCTTCAGATCAAGGTGGCGCAATTTTAATGATTGAGTGTAAGGTTTCAATTAATAGCAGTGATTTCCACTGGAACTCTGCCGCCACTGAAGGTGGTGCATTGTACTCTGCTGATGGTCGAGTGAATATAGAAGGAAGCAAGTTCAAGTACAATAGTGCACTAAATGGAGGGGCTATGAATGTGTTTAAAAGTCAGGTCTTCCTGAAAGGTACTGAAATAAGCAGCAATATGGCTACCAATACTGCAGGAGTGCTATTCGGCAATTTTGATAGTAATATCGTGATACTGGATAGCATTCTGAACAACAATACAGCCACAGTTAGTGCAGGGTCACTATATTGTTCATGCAGCAGTGTTATGATACAAGCTAGCATATTGAACAACAACACAGCCACTAGAGCTGGAGTACTGGAATCTTCCGATAGTGACATCACGGTGGATGACTGCCGAATGATCGGCAACAATGCCAGTGTATTTGGAGGAGTGTTGTACACTTTTAACAGTAACATTATCGTCCGCAACAGTCACGTGAATCACAGCAGAGTCAACATTGGCCAGGGTGGAGTGTTCTATTCCATCAACAGCAGGATGGAAATTTATGAAAGCATCTTTCATAATAACAGAGCTGCTCTGGAAGGAGGGGTGATGTACTCCAGGACAAGCAATATCATAGTTAATGGTAGTCATTTCAGTGGAAACATTGCTATTTTCAATGCAGCAGTGGCATTCACGGAAAATGATGTTGTCACAATCTATGACAGTTTCTTTATGGACAACTGTGCTACTATAGGTGCAGTAATGCACGCAAATAACAGCAATGTTTCGGTTGATATAAGCCAGTTTGTCGATAATTCAGCCTTAAGTGGTGGTGTTATTGAATCATTTCTTGATTCCAACATTACACTAGAGAGAAGTCAGTTTTATGACAACAGAGCTGATTCACTGGGAGCAGTATTGCGCACCAACAGAGGTTACTTTGAAATCAGACACAGCCAATTTCACAATAACACTTGCAGTAGACTGGGAGGAGTGATCCTCTGTATACGGTCTCAATATACGATCAAAGAGAGTCAATTTACTGAAAATAGAGCATTGGATGGCTCAGTACTGTATACCTTAGAGAGTAGCATAAACATGCATTCTATCAGTATCCATAACAACACCGGTGATGACGGTACATTCTATTTATTTCAATCAACTATTACTGTGTCCAATACTTCTTTCACCAGTAACATTGGTTCATTCTTAGCAACTGATACTGTTGTCAATTTCACAAACTTTAATTCGTTTGAAAGCTGCATGTCTGCAGAAGTTGACAGAATAAACTTTCAGGAAGGTGGGGCTCTGACTGCATTTCAGTCAACAATCTACTTTGAGGGAACAACCACTTTTGATAACAATCAGGCGGACTATGGTGGAGCAATTCACTCCACTGAGAGTGTTCTAAACATAACTGGAACCACATTAGTATCTCAAAACTTGGCTACAAGACATGGAGGTGGCGTCTTTCTCTCCGAGAGTGAAGTATTCTGTCAACCGAGCAGCTTGTTTAGGCTTGACAATAACACTGCAAGGCGGGAAGGTGGAGGAATTTATGCTGTTGGATCAACCATTCAAGTATCAATCGTTACCAATGAAACACTAGTGAGTGTTGTGGGAAATGTTGCAAAAAGGGGCGGTGGTCTCGCATTGAACTCCAATGCAAAGCTCTATGTTCTGAAACGAATGTCCTTTAATGCTTCAGTATATGCGGTACAGATTACTGATAATTCAGCTATTCTTGGTGGAGCTTTCTTTGTGAGTGATGAGAGTAATGCTGCTTCTTGCGAGAGTCCAAGTACAGAATGCTTCCTGCAGGTTTTAGCTATCCATCACAATGAGAGGCATGACGTCAATACAGTTGCTTTTTATGTTTCAAACAATTCGGCAAAGAGGTCTGCATCTAGTGCTGCTCTTTATGGTGGTCTGTTGGATAGATGCACAGTTAGCCCACTTGCAGAAGTGCATAGCAGACTTCCAGATAATAATATTGGTTACTATTTGTATAATGGAAGTGGATTGGATTACTTTCTTGATTCAACTGAGATTACTCCGGACATAATAACTTCTGAAGCAGTTAAAGTATGCTTCTGTTTCAATGGCTTTCATAACTGCAGCCATCTTGACCCAGAAATTAGAGTGGTCAAGAAAGGAGAACCATTTGTGGTGTCAGTAACTGCAGTAGACCAGGTTGGTCAACCAGTTACCAGTAAACTTCAAAGCTCGTTAATGTTTACTCAAAGTGGTTTAGCTGAAGGCCAGCTACTTCAAGACGTGACAGATAAATGCAATGATTTAACATTCAATGTCTTCTCGTTAGAAAAGAATGAAACATTGACCTTGCTTGCAAATGGTCCATGCAAAGGTGCTGATTTATCCATAAGAAGTGTTGTAGTTCAATTCCTTCCTTGTGCCTGTCCAATTGGTTTCCAACCTGTAAACTTCAATAGTACATGCGAGTGCGAATGCCACCATAGCATTAGCCGATATGTTACATGTGATGATCAAACTGGATCATTTGTGAGACAATCAGTCAATGTCTGGATCTCTTACAGCAACACTTCTGGCTATTTGGTGTATCCAAACTGTCCCTATGGCTACTGTGAGTCCCCAGATATCGGGACACCAATCACCCTGAGCCAACCAAATGGATCTGATGCACAGTGTACCTTCAACCGAGTCTCAACTTTATGTGCGTCATGTGAACCTGGCCTTAGTCTCTCTCTAGGTGGCCCACGTTGTCTCCGCTGCCCTCACTATTGGCCAGCGCTGGTAGTAGTTATTATCCTGGCTGCTGCACTAGCCGGTGTAGCACTAGTAGCAATGCTTCTCTTCTTGAATATGACTGTCGCTGTTGGGTCACTGAATGGAATTATCTTTTATGCAAACATTGTAGCTGCAAATAGAAATGTCTTTCCATATGAAATAGAGCCAGGTATTGCATCAGTTTTTATTTCATTCTTGAATTTAGATATTGGAATTGATACTTGCTTCTTTGAAGGGATGACCACTTACTCTAAAACATGGCTGCAGCTACTTTTCCCCCTCTATGTAATAGTACTTGTTGTGCTACTGATGATAATCAGCTTCTATTCCACCAAATTTTCTAACCTCATTGAAGGAAAGGATTCAGTAGCAACCCTTGCCACTTTGATTCTACTCTCTTACGCCAAACTTCTTGGAATTAGTTTCACTGTTCTGTCACCTGGTACGTTGGTGTATGAAGATGGTTCACGTCAAACAGTGTGGCTTTCGGATGCTACCATAACTTACTTCAGTGGTGTCCATGTGCCTTTGTTCCTTGTGGCCATTTTCATTTTGATCTTTGGTATATTGTTCACTGCTGTTGTGTTCCTTTGGCAGTGGATTGTTCGCCTTCCAAACAAGCCAATTTTTGCGTGGATAAGAAATCAAAAGTTGCAAATATTCATTGAAACGTACAATAACCCATATACTCCACATCGCCGCTATTGGACTGGAATGCTGCTTCTTGCCCGTGTCATCACATACCTTATTGCTGCAGTGAATGTTTCTAATGATCGTTACTTAGCGCTCATGTCAATCATCTTCATTATTGTGTGCATCCTGTGCCTCAAAGGGCTAACTCGGGGTCGAGTATTCAAGAACTGGCCAATAGATCTGCTAGAGATATTCTTCTATTTCAACATTCTGTTACTGGCAATCTTTACTTGGTATCTCATAAGACCTAGTAATCTTACAGGTAGCCCTTTAGCTGCTTTAAATGCCTCAGTTATCATGGCACTCATTGTGCTAATTTTCATCATCTTGTATCACATTTGCTCATACACTCCATTATTTCTAAAATTTCGTGAAACTACGATTGGAAAGAAGCTTGATGAGGCATTTAAGTCTCTTTCAGCGACAAAGCAAAAACAACGTAAATTTGAACCAAGTGAAGTCAATATAGCAGGGTACAGACCTACTAATACTGAAGGTTACATCAATACAAAAGATTCACAGCGCTCACCATCACAGTCAAAGCCAACTCAGTCCATTATCGAGATACTTGTACAAAAATCTGGCTTAGAGATGGAGACTAATGCTATGATGCTAAGCACTGTTTCTGATCAAGATGGCAAGGAGTCAAACCATTTAGTGATGCAGGAGAAACATGTTCCTGACTAGGTGCTGGGTCTAAAGCTGAAGAAGAACATTATGTAAATTAATGTAAACAGCATGGAGTGCAACAATGTCATGATAATGCTGTATTTTTTCTCCATTGTTATGTATTAACAATAATTCAATAATATTATCTTGCTGGTAATACTGATTTATTAGCTATTATCGAAAATTTAATTTTCAGCAGTTCACATATTACTAAACTTAGATTGTCATGAACTATACTTGTATCAAAAAGTATATTATATTATGTAATAATAATACAGTGGAACCCCTCTATAACGGCCACCATTGTGGAATGAGGTAGTGGCCTTTATAGAGGGGTGGCCTTAACTCAGGGTTTTTTTCCATAAATTGATAAAACAACAACACAACTTGAATTATGCAATAAAATATTAAGTAGGATTAAAATATTCTTTAAGTGTGCTCTGCCTAGCAGAGTTAAGGCTTGTACAGTGAAGGAAGGTTAGCCTGTTTGCTGATGCTGCAATCCTAAGCTAATCTCAGATGGCCTATTGTAAACTGTACTGACTGATGATTATTAATAAAAAAAGTAGGTGGAGCTGGCCGTAGTATGAGATCATGCGCACTAATGATCGTTAAAGTGGGTAGAGCTGGCCGATGACGACCTTTACCTTGGCTAAAGTGGATGGAGCTGGCCGTAGTGCGAGGTCAATACGTATTGGTGAGCATCATTTGGGGCCACAATACGTGGCCGTTGTACGGAGTAGAGGGGTGGCCGCCAACCAGGGGTTTCTTAAGTACTATCTTATATGGAGATGCAATCGGGACCAAGGTGAGTGGCCGTTATAGACAGGGCGGCCGCCCATCAGGGGTGGCCGTTAAGAGGGGTTCCACTGTATTATTATGCTTATCTGATTTAATCTATAAATAATTGGTGATCTCCATAATGATTGATGTGCTTTCTGTGCATACTAAAATGTTGTATCCTGTAAATCCTTGCTCCTTTGTGATGATACATGGGAATGAATGACGTCAATTCACCTAATTACAGAGGCACCTCACGCCTTCCTTAATAAAACTGCTTGGTGTGTGTCTATGCATGGCGAGGATTTACGCACTTCTTGTTCTGAAAATTCTATGCGTATCCTTGGTTCTTAGTTATGCACATGGGAATGAATGACGTCAATTCACCTAGGGGCACCTCATGGCGTAAATCCTTCCTTAATAATTTGTCACATGTGTGTCTATACATGGGGAGGATTTACGCATTTCTCGTGAAATACCAGTCAGATGGGGTTTTACTCTTAAAAAGTACGTAAATGATTCCATGTACAGTGGCATAGGAAGCGGGGCGGCCGGGGTGGCCATGGCCGCCCCACTTTTTGGCAGATCGAGGCCACACCCACCAATTTATTGCATGCGACTGAGCATGCTCATAGCCTCATTCAACAATCTAGCTAGCTAGACCGACGACCTTTTCCTACTCTCTACTGCAATAATTTACACTGTACCACCACCCATTGGATTGGAGTGTCTCCACTTAATCTAATTATAATTGGCTCCACCTATTGACACACCCACAGCCTACCCACATTCAAAATGCTTCCTACGCCCCTGATGTATATAAACTTTAAAAGATTAGCTTTCGGGGAATTTATGCCATTCATGAAAGACGTAAATCCTTACCATGAGTGAATCATGGGAAAAGTGATGTAAATCAATCCCATAAGTCACTCATGGGATTTTCTTCTATTTTACGTAATTTTCTATCTGATCGGCATTTTGGCATGCCTGGCCTGCAGATCCTATCCAAATGAGCAATTAACTTGGTGAAGCCTTAATACCAGTATGACACATACGCAGAAGATGCCAGATCTTACGCAGAATATTATTGAAAATTGTCTCTAAGGACCTTAATGCAGGGGAAGAAGACCATAAACAGAATCCATACAGAGATAGGCAAAAGCTAGAGAAAAGCTTGGTCTTAACCAGGGGCAGATCTAGGGGGGTGGGGGTTCTGGGGTTGCAATCCCCCCAAACTATTTAGAGCAGCCCCTCCCACTTATATACAAGGCTTACTATAGCTTGGCACAGTAGCTGTCACTGTATAGACGACTTAAGGCGTGACCGCTTAGCCCATTAACTGCACATTTTGGTGGTCAACACTGCCATAGCTTTATACAGCGTACAATCGCGCCGTGCATTTCTCATCTCTCAGCTCACCTACGACACCGTAAAGGCATTGAAGCTTCCAGATGTAACGCTCTCAGGCTGCTTTAGACAAACTGTCGGTGTACTTCTTGTCATGATCAATCTTTGCTAGCCTCCACTGGCATACTGGCAGTACATGCGGTATTGCCGCTTGACCACCAAAATGGCGGATAGCAGCGGCTGCTATGCAGTTAATGGGCTAGTGGTACACCCTGAACATGGCTTCAGCTATGAGTAATCAACTGTAGACTACAAGAGTCAGCTGTGGTGCTGGGCATGGTAAAGCTCTATACCTACAGTGTTGTAGTACCTTACTAGGTCATAGTCACTCTCTGGGGCGCGAGAAGATGATTGAAAGTGGGCGTGGTCGCAATTTTTTTCGCACGCTTCACACGCCCACCATACAAAAAATCCTAGATTTGCCCCTGTTAACACAAGGGCTACATCAAGAGAACGAATGTAGTATACAATTAGCTTTACGAGTGAGATCTTTCTGCACATGAACAAGGTCTTCATCATCTGAAGGATTAGAATGAAGGATATGACCAAGGTGCTTAACTGAGTTCATAAGCTGAAGATGGCGACTATTAAAGAAAAAGCTGGTTGAAAGGACTTCATGCACGCAGGAGTATGGGAGAACCGAAATAGTTGAGTTTTATCTGCATTGAATATCAGATTGTGAGAAGTGGAAAAAATGAACAAGTATTAAGCATTAAACGAAGAGCAGAGGGTGAAGGTGCCAGCAGAGTGATGCATGTCATCTGCGTAACAATGAAGTGCTTATTCCTGTACCCTGTCTTTCAAGCTCAAGCAAAAGGTCAACATTAATAAAATCGGTGAGAGCACACCACCTTAGCAGACGCCATTAGAGACAGAAAACTCATCAGATTTCTTGAAGTTCCAAGAGACACACATCGTCTGGTCAGAATACCAATTTAAAAGAGTTCTGGTAACAATAGGAGACAAATTTCGTTTAAGGAGTTTCTGAGTGGTTGACCCTATCAAAGGCTTTGCTAGCATCTAAGAAGCATCCGTAGGTAGGAGAGTCATTGATGCTATAGTGAATAACCGCATTCTTAATACGACCTGTGCACAGATGAGTTGATAGGCCAAGCTTAAAGCCAAATTGAAGAGAAGATATATGGTAAATACTGAGCTCTGCATGGTCAATCAGTATACACCATTGAAACATCTTGCTTAAGGTAAGAGCCAAGGCAATGGGCCTATAGCTGTCTGTATGTTTAACATAGTCTTTCGTTTGTTCGAACCTTGTGCTATCTGCCTTTAAATGTAAATTGCAACTAGTTAGTGAAGTGTTCACTACCTCTTCTCAGCTGGTCTATACTACTTTTGGTTATAGCTAATTCTGCGTTTAAATCCCGCCATCTGAAACTCTATACTGAACAGGGTCATTTGTACGTGTGCCACCTTTATTCAAGATGTGAGACTAGCACCTGGTGTGAACAATCATTTACTTGATGAAATATTTTATGTCTGTACCTGCTAAAAACTCACTGTTTTAACTAATTAGCTACTATACTATTCTTGTACTTTAATATATCCTACTGCATCTGTTGTCACCATCACTTATCAAATCGATAATAATTACCCCGCGTGCGCGCATGCGCAGCAGGAGGTAAAGCAATCGGTTTGTCTGTCATCTGTTGTCCGTTGTCTGTCGTCTGTCAGCATAAAAATCGGCAAATCTCAACATTTAAGCAAAAGTAGGGTCAATAAATGGGATGAAATGGTATAAGACAGCGAAAAAACACCTTCTGCCTCATTCTTAACCATAGGCAATACCCAGGGAAGCTACAAATCGTGCGAGTATGTCGGACACGCCTACATCGGACACGCCCACCTAGTACCTCATGAAGTCTATTGCGCATGCTCGAGCTGCTCTACTATTTCTAGGGAGTCTACTGCGCATGCTCGAGCTGCTCTTTAGCATGCTTCATTTACATGTATGATTATGGAATTCAGGAGGGAACGAAACAGTTCATAAGTAGCAAGAGATCCAGAGAAGCTACAAATCATGTCGGACACGCCCACCCATATAGTACCTCATGAAGTCTATTGCGCATGCTCGAACTGCTCTACTATTTACCAGGAGTCTACTGTGCATGTTCGAGCTGCTCTACAGCATGCATCTACCATAAAATTAAGCTTAATGTCATTTGTGATCATGGATCTCAGATGGGTGATATTGCCATGGCACGCAGGGTATGTGCTCTATGAGCTCTAGTTGGGATAATGTTGGTGGCGCGCGTTCTAGACGCCGAATCACAAGGATCCTTGCCAGGCTTAACAATAGGGCGTAGAACAGTCTGAGGGACTCGGGAATATAGCCATGCCATAGCATAGCAGTGAAAAGCTTAGAGAGAGGCGCCGATAGTGGAGTATGAAATGGTTGGAGTCGAGTTGTGTGCCATCAGATTTTTTTAGTTTAAGGTGAGCCAGAGCCTCTGAAACACAGCCAGGAGAAACAGAGAATGAAGACAAGTCAGTGGGAGAAAGAGAACACAAAATTTTAGAATTGATCGAGACTGAGGAGAGAGGCAGCATCATCATCACAGTTCAAACGATCCTGAAGTTTGCGACTGAAGGCATTAGCAATGTCAACATCACAAGAGAGCTTGTCAACAATTGATGCAGAGGGAGATGTGATGTTGCGAACTATTTTCCAAAAATCAGTCTGCCTGGATGGAGAGAGAGCAGCACCTAGCTGTTCCGGCGTGATATGTTCCTGTTGCAATACGCATGTGCGGCCCAGCATCTTGTCCAAGCCCCCTAATAATTGCGTGCACGCATCTCTCTTTCTGAAGCGCTAGCCGAATAAAAAATATGAATCCTAACGCCAGCAGAAAAGTGCGCTCCGATAGCGACGACGATTTCGAAACGACACCATTTCAAATGCCGCAAACAAGGAGGCTGAACCTATCGCTGCGCCGCAGGAACCGTCGTCGGCCCGCTACAAGTGTTGAACCATAGGTTTGAACTTGGATCTAGACTTCGCGCAGCAATCAACATGGCCAGAGCATCCATCAGAGCTAAGGCCAATCGCCCGTTACTACATACAGAACTAGGGCGACGGTTTAACAACGGGGCTAGTACTTCAGGACGTACTGCAGCTGCCAGCTCGCGGCACGAGGAGGAGGCACCATGAATCGGCCCCACCTTGCGCATGCGCATTGGGGAAATGCGCGTACTTGGCGCGCGTTCTAGACACCGGGTCTGCAGGCCGGGCATGCCAAAATGTCGCAGTGTTTGCCTGGGCACTTGTGTTGTGGGGGCTGGGTTACTGCCCGGCCAGTTTCCTGACCCAGATAGCTATGGCTTATGGCGCAGTTTTAGTGGCAGTATTGTCCAACCAATGGGCCGACCAACAATCCGGGCTTTAGTCTATCCCAGCCAATTCCCCGGGCAATAACTGGAGCAAGCTATAGCTATATGGCGCGGTTTGAGTGCCAGTATTGTCCAACCAACCGCCCAGGCAATAACTGGAGCTAGCTATCTGGCTCAGGAAACTGGATTAAATAAAATTGAAGAATGAAGTAGGAATGACAGTGCAAAAAAGTACACAAACAAGATTTGTAGGGAGCAAGTGTGGGGATGTATAGTGGGTGTGATACGTTATCCCTACACTTGCTTTTCTCGATTATCATGCACCGACCCACTGGTGCTATCCTTAATTTGAATTTTTTTTTATAATATTATTATCTTGCTACAAATCTTGCTATCTTTGCGCTTGCTTTTCATGTTTGTCATGATCAAAGAAAACCCACATTGATAGCAATGACCTTCGAAGTTAGCACCTATTAATGTGCATCAACCTGTTAGTGCATGCTATAATACCCTTTTAAGTATCCTTGACTTTATGCTTGTTGGAGAATTTAACGTCCTATAATAGCCTAGCTCATTCCCAGACCAATCAGGGAGCCTGCAGGTCATTGAATGTTTATGATTTGTAAACTTGTGAGGGGGGATACTCAATTAAGTTACCTCTATAGATGCATGTGGGAGAAAATAATTATACATCCCTACAAATCTAGTGTAAAATGGATCCGGAGTGATGTATTCACTCCTCAATTATTTTTCAATATTTTGTGTACGTTAGTGTAAATGGAGTATTCTTGACTTGCATGTGGGAGAAATTCATGTTCTCCCTTGTCAGTCACTATATATTATTTATGTGTAGTGAGTATGATGCACATCAATAGGTGGTAACTTCCAAGGTCATTGCTATCAATTACAATGTGGGTTTTCTTTGATCATGATAAACGACAAAAGCAAGCGTAGGGATATATAGTGGGTGTGATACGTTATCCCTACAAATCTTGTTGGTATACTTTTTAGCACTGTCACCCCTACTTCATCCTTCAATTTTATCGAAGGTTAACCAACACCTATTTTTTCCCTCTGTTTGTATAGTGTTCTCTTGAATATTGATCAACCTTTGAATCCAGGTTACCGGACGAGGACCCCGGAGTGCATGGTAACCCAAAAATATTATGTAATTAACACACACCAGTGTGCTGACTCCACACTCTGTGCACCAGGCTAGCATAATACTAAGTGCACCTTTTCTGAACTCACTTTGAAGGACATATATGTAAGTGGTACCACCACATTTGATTTAGTCCAGGTCAATTAAAGCGTAGTAGATAGATCTCCTGTAGTGTTGTTATTGCAAAACCCAAGTTTGTAAGGCACTACCACAAGCAGCTTGTTCATTTTACCATCAATAGGTAATTAGTTGTACTACCTACTACAGTGTTTATGCTAGTGTCTGGACCTCTTCCAGGACCAATAATACAATTATAGTAGAGCCCCAACCAGGGATACAGGTAGTTGCTAAAAATTCAGGACACTCCTGGAGATTCAGGGACAGTAAGAACCTATGAAAAGATTGTGGTCTACTAAGCTTTAGAAGATAGCAAGATTTGTAGGCATTTTTTTGTCTATAAGAATTCTTGCTTCAATAGCAAGGGATACACAATAGCCAAAAATTAACGGCTAATCGGGTGTGCACCCAGTGACATAACTAATTACTTACAGTAAGAATACAATAATATTATGCTATATAATAGTTAGAGAGTTAATGTTGGTTTGATTGAGTAAGTGCTTAAATGAGTGCAGACTGGGAGAGTTAACAAGGGTTTCATCAAGCGAGTTCCAGGCTCTGACATTGCTGGGAACAAACGAGTGATAATAGTAGTTGGTGCGGGCAAACGGACAGTGTAATGTCAGGTCTCTTGCTAGTCTGTTAGAATGTGCTATTTGACTCTGGATAATGTATCACATCCACTATACATCTCCATGCTTGCTTTTCTCGTTTATCATGATCAAAGAAAACCCACATTATAATTGATAGCAATGACCTTGGAAGTTACCACCTATTGATGTGCATCATACCCACTATACATAAATAATATATAGTGACTGACAAGGGAGAACATGAATTTCTCCCACATGCAAGTCAAGAACACTCCATTTACACTAATGTACACAAAATAATTAAATAAATTGAAAAACAATTGAGGAGTGAATACATCACTCCATTTTACACTAGATTTGTAGGGATGTATAATTAATTTCTCCCACATGCATCTATAGAGGTAAATTAATTGAGCATCCCCCCTCATAAGTTTACAAATCATAAACATTCAATGACCTGCAGGCTCTCTGAGTTATCTGGGAATGAGCTAGGCTATTATAGGATGTTAAATACTCCAACAAGCATAAAGTCAAGGATACTTAAAAGGGTATTAGCGTAAGTCATCAACTCTCGACTGTCTAAGACGTTCGGGACTGTAACTCGGGCTCTGTACGTGCTATGAACCTCGAACAAAATCCATTTGGTAGATAATTCATTTGTCTAATAAACGACCACTTACCATGTATTAGCTACTCTCGTTTCTGCAGGTCACCATGAGCAAGTAGCTATGCTAGACCCATGATTTTATGAATTGGCGACCGTTTCCACCTGTTGTCGACCGCCCAGTAATTTGCAACAGCGCTAATGTCGACCGATGGCCGATTTTTATAATAAATGTGCATGCAAGTAATAGATTCATAAAATAATACTTTCATCATGATTATTACTTACTATTATCATAAATATCAAGTTTTTATATCGAGTGAAACTTTTATATACGCAGGATGCACAAAATCAATACCATCGCCATACATTCATAGTGCATGGCAAAACACGACCACACCCGTGACCACCGTATAGTAGATATCGGTCGACTATTGATGACTTACGCTATAGCATGAACTAACAGGTTGATGCACATCAATAGGTGCTAACTTCGAAGGTCATTGCTATCAATGGGCCAGTACAGTTAATAAGAATACACCCCTGTTGAGGAACACTTTTCCAGTTCCCCTGCTCTTAACGTCACAGCATTTCAGCATAGATTCAATATTGGTGATTCTGTTCCATTTAGCGTACACATTCGGTATTCACTTGTGTTCTACAGTGCTAGCTATGTCTTCATGGATTCATTGCATAATTGGGGCGAGCCTGAGCGAGCCCCACATAAACGGTACAGCTATGCGCGAATTGTATATAATATATATGAATTCCGTTATGTACATGGCTCTATAGGCATAAGCGTGAAATATTCTATTGCGCATTCTCATGCCTGGGCTACGGGTTGTATATACGCTGTTCTAATTTAGCGAATTCCAAATTTACACTCGTGCACGTGCCTGCATGAAGTGACATGCATGACATGATCAAGTAAGCTAGCTACTATTGGCATCAAGCTATACCGTACCCCGCCGGGCTCCAAAGGAGGAGAGAGCGAGACAGAGGTCGTCGTCGGCTCAACACTGCAAGGACAAGTCAAGAACACGATAAAGATAGACGTGCTGCTAACTGACTCTGATAATAGAGGCAGCTAAAATTAAATTTTCATGGATATGTGTCAGTGGTCTTCATGATCTATTGTGCTATGGCTTTGTTTAATAACCTTTCGAGTCTCAGCTACTGACAGAGACTTTCAGAGGCTCAGCTCAGGCTCGCCCCAAACAGGCCATATGCATGACACTAGTATTATTTTACCTGTGCTTCTTCACAGTTGTACACTTTTAGCTATGTAGTACTCGATACAGCTGTCACTATATAAAATGCAAATTTTGACACAGTCATCAATGAACGCTGGAGGCATATCCGTCTGGACACATGAATGTATAATCATAGCTACAGTTGTAAAACTAAGACCCCCTCCCCCCTAACACTGTACACGCTCTATCAATTAAGACAGACGGATAGCTATGAATGAACGCTGTGAAATTAATATGGAATGAAATATGGCTAGCTATCATTAGGCTATACAAATAGCTTACATGTATAACAATATAGCTAATTATTTGATTTTCATACACCTTTTCATAGGTTCTTACTGTCCCTGAATCTCCAGGAGTGTCCAGTGAATCTTTAGCAGCTATATACCTGTATCCCTGGTTGGGGCTCTACTACAATTGAATTATTGGTCCTGGAAGAGGTCCAGACACTAGCATAAACACTGTAGTAGGTAGCTAGTACAACTAATTACCTATTGATGATAAAATAAACAAGCTGCTTGTGGTAGTACCTTACAAATTTGGGTTTGTAATAACAACACTACAGGAGGTCTACTGGGCTTGTAAATTCATGCTCTAGAAAGCATATTATTCTAGCCATCATATTGGGTGTGGGTGGAGTTTTAATTAATGATCTAGTGGGTGTGGTCTATGTCCCTGTAGCTGTTCAGGAAAAGTTGGAGCCTATGCCTTTTCCCAAAAAATTGGGCTGGGTGGCTTTATAGCTAGTGGGAAACTTAGGTAATGTTAGAAGTGTTTTGTGGGCCCTTCCATTTCATTATAGTAGACAAAGAGGGCTAGAGGATTGGAAACACCCTTAGGCTATGATTATACTGGCGTAAGAACCGGGGGGGGGGGGGGGGGGGGGGGGGGGGGTGGGGGTGGGGCTATACCACCCCCCCCCCCCACCAATATATATTCCAGGAGAGGGGGCTTTGTTCTCCAGCCCAATATTGTTACAACTCACATTTACCAGGCCTAATTACGAGTAAATGTGCCTCAGTTACTTCCAAATCTATCCCACTCAACTTTAATACAGTTTATTTTTTCATCGTGAAACTCACGATAGCAGTCTCGATCGTGTAAAAATGGGCATTGTTTGACACAAAGTGGGCGTGGTCGTAACAATTTCGCGCGCAACTAGATATCCAGCCCCCCCCCCCCCCCCAAAAACCTTCAAGATCTTCCTACACCTATGAATTATACCAGCTATGATAATATTATTTCTATGGAGACCATTATTAGTATGATAGGCACGTTTCTCTTAGCATGGGGTTAATTGTGGAGGAGGGGAGTGTTGAACTCAGGCTTGTAGCTATCTACTTCTTCAGAGCCTTAACCTATTAATTATCATACTAAGGCACAAGAAGAACCTCAAATCAGACAGTGGTTTATAGAGCCTAGTAGAGGTTTTATGTTATTTTAATTACGAACTGCATTGTTATTAATTTTTTTTAATTTAAATGCCTGATTTGAATGTTGCTAGATGGACCATGGACAGTATGGCAGCTTCTTGCCATCCTTCCCTTAAAGTGGGATCTAGCTATATACAAGCCCTTGAAATTTAATTTGTATTGAACTTATTTAATTTTGGTCAGTTTGTATTGCATTACTTTTTAAACATGTTAGCTATGCTAAACTTAAAAGATCTATAATAATAATATTATTTGTACTTAGGGGGCTTGTCCAAAATCCTTGTGGAAAAATTAACGTCATTATGATGTTAATATTTTACCCCGGCCCCTCCCCCCTCTCTTAATGTCTCATGCAGTATTTCAACATAGATTTCAATACTAAAACTCTGATTCTGCTCCACTTAGCCTATACACATTCGGCATTCACTTGTATTCTATAGTGCTAGCAATGTCTTCTAGCTTGCATACCTGCGCTTCTTTGACAGTACTAGTTTCTTGCTTGCCTGTAGCTACATGTACACTTTTAGCTATGTAGTGCTTGATACAGACAGCTATCACTAACATGCAAATTTTGACGCTGCTGGAGGCATGTCTAGACTTGTTCAACCACAAGAATACATAATCATGCACAATTAAAGCTAAAGTTTGCTGACAATGCAGTTGTAAAACGTCATGGACCAAGACCCCCTCCCTCCCTAATGTCATAATGACAATAATTTTTCCATAAGGACTTTGAACAAGCCCTCTATAGTAATTATTATCACATTGTATTGATTACTTGTCACTACAGTAACTAGCTACTGAACAAGTGCCTGGACTAGAAGCATTTTGCACATGTTCTGGTGAAGTTGGTCTAGCAATTGATATGCTCATCCTGTTAGAGTATTCCAAGGAAGGATAGTGGTTGAAATTCATAAATGCATGATGTGGTCTGTGGTCAAGCTAGCAATACTCGCTTCCTTATCCTGTTGTGGTTGCATGTGCGGTTGAGGGAAGTCTCAAATTACTTTTATTAAGGATGGATGGATTATAATTATATAAAAATATTATCCAGATTTACATAGCTAACTATATAACATCAAAGCACGAGTCTTGAGTTATTCAGATACAAGCTATCGATCATCGAGCAATAATTATTATGTTGTGATCAGCTGCAACTCCCAAGTCAAAGAACAGTATCAGAGTGCGATAAGGGTAAGATTTGTAGCTACACGCACACATAGCATTCAGCTATATATATGGTCACGATTTTCATCATGATTATTATAATAATAAATTTAAAAGATGAAGTAGGGATGGCAGGATCAAAAAGTACACAAACAAGATTTGTAAGGAATAATCGCATCTACTATACAGAGTTCCTACGCTTGCTTTTGAGGGGTGCAAAAATAACCAGTAATAATGCATGCAATTGAATCAAACTGACCATCCCACCATCATGATAACTAGGGCCTGAATGTCTCCCACATACCTCACTCGACAAATACATCGACATATTGATAGGTGCGTAATAACCAAGAAAGTAAGCATAGGGATGTATAGTAGATGTGATTATCCCTTACATATCATGTTTGTGTACTTCTTGCATCCCTACTTCATCCTTCAATTTTATTCAACTGTTTTATACTTGTTCTGTTCTTATTTATTGCACTAAGTGCAATTCATCAATGCCATCTTACATGGTTTGCTCACAACTTCTGTCCAGTATAATTAAGTGGACGATGGGAGGTGCCAAAGTTTTGTAGCAACGCCTCTCGTTAACTTGCGTTCATATGCCTATGTGATCAAGCAGGCAGACAAAGAATGCTGCTATTAGGCGGCCCAAGTAGTGATTAGACTCTTCCGTTTAGGAAGAAAACCAATTTTATTGTTAGCAGCAGCTACCCGGCATAATTTTATGATCCGTGCGTTACAGCCTTGCGCCTTCGTATGATATCTATGATCGATCCAGCGGAGCACTAGCGCTGCACGTGCTCGCGAGTAGCTCGCCTATGCCTAGCGCCTTACCGCTCCTCGAGCCTTGCGCATTTATATCCATGATCGATCCAGCCCACCGCTGCACGCGCTAGCGCTAGCGCTCGAGTAGCTAGCTCGTCTCGGGGATCGGCTCAAGCTCGCCTAGGGCCAGGTCACTGTCACATGACTTCACCATGGCAACACATTCCGAGCATGCACATTATATCACAAAATGGCGTATCAGACACACCCAGTTGTCAATGCGCCGTACACACCCATTATCATAGTATGTAACTGTCAAGATAACGCCAAACTAGCGTACTCATTATGTACAGAGATCCTACGAGAACTAAAAAAAATATTCGAGAAGTGATTATACACTAAGTAGACTAAACATTAAGTAGAAAAAAAAGTAAACTTAAATAATTAAATAATCTAATTCATGGGGGGGGGGGGGATTGAGAGCACTTGGGGGGACAATTTTTACATGGGCACGCAGAATGGATCGAAACTAGAGATTTAATCAGACAGGTTTTTGATTCACACCTTACAATATTTTCCCCATATGTTTGTATAGGGAAGCCATGCAATGTTTGCGCCCACGCGCTAGTGAGGGGCGGGGCTACGCGCGCACGTAGACGTGACGACCTTTACCCAATTAGGTCAGGAGTAGAGCAACCTGCTTACATTGTATGGCTCTACTTTGCATCCAGCTCGACTATGTGATGGTTTTCTGCATTTTTTTTCTGCTTAGTGCGATCCCCTTGAAAAAAGAACTAATGTAATTCACAGAGGATTTGGGAGCATTTGGGGAGATATTTTTTACATGGGCATGCAGAATGGGTCGAAACTAGAAATTTGATGACAGGGAATTTTGATTCACACCTTAAAATTAAAGTTATGGCATTTTGAAGTATTCCCATATGTTTGTATGCATTTGCAATTTTTGCACATAAAAAATTACGGGCGCACGGGGTATGTGACGACCCTTTACCAAACATACATTGTATACATGGCTACAGTGGCGGATTTTGGGGGTTTTGGAGGTTTCGACAGAACCCCCCTTTGGGCTGCACCTAGCTGTAAGAAGTACTGATGATAGGCTAACTGGAACCCCGCGCTCTGGCTATAGAACTAAGAAAACTGCTGCTATGGCTCACCTTAGCATGCTTTAGCAGAAAATTCGTTCAAAATCCATCGATTGGACTGCTAGTTGCTCTGAAAACGATTGAAAATGGGCGTGGTTTTAGCCGAAAGTGGGCGTGGCTTCTAAATTTTCGCGCGCAAGAATGTAACAGAACCCCCCTTCAACCAATCCTAGATCCGCCACTGGGCTATTTGGATGCCTGCTTGCATTGTATGGCTCTACTATGCACCCAGCTCGACTGTGTGGTGGTTTTTGGACCATTTTTTTCTGCTTAGTGTGTGGTCCCCTTGAAAAAAAAAATCAAAGTGTAGTGAGATTTGAACCAACTATATTCTGTTCGGCACACAAGAGCCCCAACCACTACACCACCGCTGTTGTCGCTGCTCCCAATCATTATTAATTTTTACCCCTTCATAGACAAACCCTAGAGACTAACCCTGCTACCATTGGCAACCCATCCCCAAACCCCCCAGCCCCTCACATATATGTGACCTTCTACGAGGAAACCAAGCATAATGCGCTGGATATTAATCCGAGATACAGGCCAAAATAATAGTTGCCCAAGGTGATAATTATCATTTTTCACTTTCTGGTATAGATCGATAGAGGAATCATTCCTCTACACAAATATCTGCTTCGTAGCTTCTAGAACGCTATACTTACCGAGTTATGGCTCGAAGAAGTCGGCCGTGTAGCTAACATTGTGGCCTCGTCCCCAGGCACCCCGATCATTTCAACGCACGCGAGAAATGATCGGGGTGCCTGGGGACGAGGCTACTAACATTGATCGTCCATGATACGGAGCCGTTGCCATAGTTGCAGCTAGGCAAGCACGGCAGCTGCACAGAAAAACTCTGCGGTCACTTCTTTCTTCGATTTTGTATACTAGCGATCTATAGACATGCTTATCTTTTCATCCTTTTCCATCGATCGAAACGCCGGCTGCTGCTCTCTTTCCAACGTTTTAGCAGCCATCTGGCTCTTTGACTTAGTAGGTGGGGCCACATATTTACCATAAACGGCGAATATACGGACTTTCGCATGCAACGTACGTAGCAATGTTCATTGCAATTTTTTTGCAATACTTTAGTACAGGCGATCCGGGTATATTTTTGCTCATATCTCCATGACTACACGGGCTAGAGACTTCAAATTTGCTGGAGCAATAGTTCAAAGGTTGTAGTTGGTAATGGTGGCCTTAACTCAAAAATTTTTTTCCGAGCATTTAATATGCTTGGTTTCCTCGTGGAGGGTCACATATACGCGCGCGTGATTGCGTCATAATCACGCACCAATAATCTAATTAGGATCTCTGTACATAACGATTTCGATTAGTGTGCCACTGCACTGCGCGCTACAAAATAGAATGGATTTATATGAGAACTAAGGTGAGCGGTCCAGACAATCTTGAGTTAGCCCTGGAAATGAGAAAGAATGAAAGATTGAGAAATGGCCACTTTTTGGGGCAAGTGGAAGCGGAGAAAACTGAAAATGGAAACGGAAAGCTGAAATGGAAAACTGAAGCGGAAAGCGGAAATGGAAAAGCTGAAAATTGGTAGTGGTCATCAGAAATATAAACAGCATTGAGCTAGTATCCTTACTAATTTGTGGTATCTGGCCATGCATAATGAAGATTGGTGTATTGTTTGTTCTCTGCAGACCTTGCCAAACATTCAAGTGACTCAATTGGCATTAATATAATATTATTATTGTGTTTGAGGGTCATGATAGCACCAATAATTGTAGCAAGAGTTTTGTTACTACTGGACTCCTTTATTGATAGTTAATTATTAGGGTCGCTGATTCAGTAAGTTCTACACAGTCACTGATGTCTAGTTGTGACACAGACTGTATAGCTACTTTGTGAACCCTTCAACAGGGTCATCAACTGTACCAAAGAGTTATAGCTATTGGCTATAGTGTGATTCTTTGCTTGGTAATTGACTGCTTAGTACAGTAATAATACTAGCAGATTATGAGCCAATTTTGACCTTGAATATAAGTGCATGTGCTACCTCATTACAAGCCATAATCGCGTGATGAGAAGCTCTCAGCTGCTGAGTATTGACAATTAGTTTGTCACTCTGGACTTCCTTCAATTCTACTGCCTGGTCTAGCATTAAGGTAGCATTAAATTGCGTGGGCGTGAGGTGGGGATATGACACCTAAACCACATCAAAGTCATTAGTGAGGTGCATGTTGTGTAACCACGCCCTTTTAATTGCACAGGTCTCAGGGGTGTGGCTGCTAGAGCCGGAAGTGTTCATTTAATATCCTCCATGGACCGGAAGCCGAGCCGGAAGGGAGGGGCCAGGCCACGCCCAAAACAGCCCCACCCTGTTCCCCAAGGACCACCATTCTCAATCAAGTGCCTACTAACCACCGGATGTCCACCGGAAGCCCACAATCAATCCCAATTAAAACACACAGCTTCCTCAAGGCCAAAACACACACAAACACTTGGAGGCCGTTCTGCCACACCGCCCACACAAGAGCTCACCTCATTTCCTGTGTGGGCGGAGTAACAACACGTCATCGCAACCACATCCGCTTCAAACCATCGTCAGCTTCCGTCCAGCCGTACAGGCCCCTCGATCGCACCGCCGTACAGTGCCTCATTAACAGACATGGCCTCACCTTTGACCTCCTGCCACGCCCCCAAAGCCTCCTCGCGGGGTTCAAAGGTCACCACCGCTTCCGAGACACGCCCACCTATCGCCGAGGCCAAGTCCCAGGCGCCGATATCCAAGCACTGGCCCGTGAAGCCACGCCCAATCGGAAGCAATAAAACCTGCATTAACGCACACGCACACACTCCACACAGTGCCAGGAACACGCCCACATGCTTAATTAGGCCTAATAAGCCTTTTTTTTTTTTTTTTTGTCGTTGCGGTTAATAGTTAAGAAAGAATGCTTTGATCTTGCTTTGATGTGGGCAATTACCGGCCTTTTCTTCAGGGGCCACTTCCGGTCGCTAATTACACGCGCATAATCATCCCTGGCCGATTCTGGACACGCCCACCTTCGACCAAAAGCACTCGTATGGCCTCTTCGGCCACGCCCCTTCACGATTCGCTAATTGAATTAGCCATTCCTGACGCTCACGCCCACGCAATTAAATGGTACCTTAAGAGTCACTGTCTTCTGCTCTGGGTGCCATACTGGGCTCTTTCTATTGCTTACAGGAGGTGATGTGCTGTTGCTAGCCAGTCAACTAGACCTCTATCACTCGTTACTTGACGCCTGGACCTCAAGCCCAGCGCAAGCCAGGAATCTTTTATCCAGCTGGTGGATGTCAAAGGAAGAGCTATCTCTTAGCCCCAAATAGATCGTGCATGCGCAAAAGATGCCATTAGCGCAACCAATATTGACGACCATTTCCCAATTTCAGCTTTTCCGTTTCCGCTTTCCGCTTCAGTTTTCTGTTTCAGCTTTCCGTTTCCGTTTTCCGTTTCCTCCGTTTCCACTTGCCCACTTTTTTGAACATTTGGTTCTGGCATATACAATTGCTTTGATGGATGATCTTGGTTTTATTGGATAGATAGCTACCGTATATAGCAGGAACCTTTCGAGGGAGAAAACTTTTTGCAAATCGGTGAAATATAATATTTCGCGGAGAAACTTTTGTGGATCTATGATCCTGCATGGGTGTGACTATAGACTGAGCATGCGCACAGGCAGACCACCTATGGCCACGCCCATAATCATCAGCTGGAAGCTTTGAAGCGACATCGTAATAATCTGCCTGATGAGCACCTACCGTGACTGTAGAGATGATCGTTCGTGGCTACCTCGTCTACCGGAGTAAAGTGTTCATATGCTCCATGCTTCGAATTCTTTTCAGACTGTCAGCTAGAACTTGTTTCACCTCCTTATTGGCGGTAGCAATACTGGAAGGCAGCATAACGGTAGATAGACGACCTTCAGGCTTTGGTAGTGTGGAGCTCGGCTGAAAGTAACGGACATCGCAATCGATGGCTGACACCCAGCTTAGCTAGCCGCATAGCTTATATATACGTAGCCACCTCGATATGACACTTGATGTATGCCACACCCCTTTAGGTATGCCACGCCCCAAATTTCGCGGAGAAAACTTAAGCTGATGGTCGAAAATCCGCGAAATTCGCGAAAGTTTTCTCCCTTGAAAGTTTCCAGCTATACGGTAATTTGCTGGAGATTCTGATTTTCACACTTAAAAAATTCAGTTACCTATTTTTAGATAATAGGGTATTTATAATGTATTACATATATCGCATATCTGGGTCATCCCTACTTAGAGATTCTACCGACTCTATGATATTATTCTGCTTCTTTGTAGGAATTTCTCCTCCTATACCTAATAGTATGGCATTTTTACGTATACTGCTATTCTGCCTTCTAAGTCAAGCAAAATATGAAATTTATTACATCACTCCCGATGAACTTGAAGTAGCAGACAACTGCAACAGTTCGTGTATCACCCTATCTCGGCTTGCAACTAGTACTCCATTTATCAGTTCCAATAATATAACTTTGATCTTTCTCCCAGGATCACATAATCTTACAGAAAATTTAACCTTCAGCAACATAGATTACATATTGATTGCAGCAAGCAATTTTACAGCTCAAATAACATGTGAGTTATCCACCCACTTGGCTATTGAAAATGTACAGTATACAGGCATAAGCGATATAGAATTTTTCGGATGTGGTAGCAATTTCATTAGAAATGTAGCTGAGTTTGTACTTCAAGATGTACTATTTGATGGTCATGAAGAGAGCAGTACAGCTCTGCAACTTATTGAAACAACTGCCACACTCATTGCAACCACATTCTTATCAAACATACGTGGAACACTCACTGATTATGATTCTTTGCACATCTTGGCTGGGGGTGCAATAATTGCAACACATACTAACATTGTTATCAGGGATTGTATTTTTGAAAGAAATAGAGCTGAACTAGGCGGAGCAATTTATGCAGATCAGAATAGTATCCTTTCTGTAGAAAATACCACCTTTGTGAATAATCAAGCTTTGTTTCAATCATCTACTGTGGAGCCTGCACCAGGTATGGGAGGGGTGCTGTATCAAGAATCAGGCAGTATCATAATAGCTAATTGCCTGTTTACCAGTAACAGTGCTCCAAATCTTAGTGGAGGAGTGATTTATTCCAACAAGAGCGATGTATATATCAAAGCCAGCCAATTTGCTGATAGCTCGGCAAGCAATGGATCAATAATCTTTTCTTACAATGGTAGTGTCTCTATTGATTCTAGCCAGTTCGATCGGAACACGGCCACCTGGGGAGGTGTGATACAGTCTTCCAATAGCGATGTACTAATTGACCGAAGCCAGTTTAGTGACAACAGAGTCACTATGGGTGGTGGTATAGTACACTCATTAGGCGGCACTGTCACTCTTAATGACAACCAGTTTCGTAGCAGCATGGCCACCTGGGGAGGTATACTGTACGCAAATGAACACAGCCAAGTCATGATATCGCGAAGTCAGTTTAATGGCAGCATAGCTACCATGGAGGGTGGGGTATTCTATTGTAGTACTGGTGATATTGAGATACAAAGAAGCCAGTTTTACAACAATAGTGCTAACTCACCAGACAATGAATTTACTCAAGGCGGCGTGCTCTATTTATTCAATGGTAATGTCCATATCAACGATAGCCAATTCAATAGTAGTGCAGGTACATACTACGGTGGAGCTTTGATTAGCATTAGTGGCAATGTTAGCATAAGCAGTAGTCAGGTTAGTGCACACAAGGCTACAAATGGAGGGGCAATATCTCTGTTTAGCAGCAATATCATCATTGAAGCTAACTGTCAATTCGATGGCAATTCGGCTGTTTTTGGAGGAGCGGTGTGGGCAAATAACAGTATTATAACAATTAGAGGTGAAAATGTGTTTGTAAATAATACAGCTTCGGATCAAGGTGGTGCAATGTCTTTATTTGAGTGTAAGATTTCAATCAATAACAGCAATTTTCACTGGAACTCTGCTGCCACTACAGCAGGGTCACTATATTGCTCACGCAGTAGTGTGATGATACAAGCTAGCACATTGATTAACAACACAGCCACTAGAGCAGGAGTACTGGAATCTTCCAATAGTGACATCACGGTGGATGACTGCCGAATGATCGGCAACAATGCCAATATATCAGGAGCAGTGTTGTACACTTCTAATAGTAACATTGACATCCGCAATAGTCACGTGAATCACAGCAGAGTCAATGTACGCAATAACGGCCAGGGTGGAGTGTTCAATTCCATCAATAGCAGGATAGAAATTTATGAGAGCATCTTTTACAAAAACACCGGTATTGACAGTACATTCTATTTCTTTCAATCAACTGTTATGGTATCCAAAACTTTGTTCACCAACAACATTGGTTCACTCTTAGCCACTTATACTACTGTTAATTTCATAAATTTCAATTCATTTGAAAGCTGTATGTCAACAGAAGTCGACAGAGTAAACTTTGAGGAAGGTGGAGCTCTGACAGCATTCCAGTCAACCATTAACTTTGAGGGAAGAACCACTTTCGATAATAACCAGGCAGACTATGGTGGAGCAATTCACTCCACTGAGAGTGTTCTGAACATAACTGGAACCACTATAGTATCTCAAAACTCGGCTACAAGAAATGGAGGTGGCGTCTTTCTCTCACAGAGTAAAGTATTCTGTCAACCAAGTAGTTTATTACGGCTTGAGTACAACATTGCAACGCAGGAAGGAGGAGGAATTTATGCTGTTGGATCAACCATATCAGTATCAATCGTTACAAATGAAACACTATTGAATATTGTGGGAAATGTTGCAAGAAGAGGTGGTGGTCTCGCATTGAACTCCAATGCAAAGCTCTATGTTCTAAAACAAATATCCTTTAATGCTCCAATATATGCGGTACAGATTACTGATAATTCAGCTAGTCTTGGTGGAGCTTTCTTTGTGAGCGATGATAGTAATTCTGCTTCTTGTGAGAGTCCAAGTACAGGTTGCTTCCTGCAGGTATTAGCTATCCATCGCAATGAGATGGAAGACATCAATACAGTTGCTCTTTATATTTCAAATAATTCAGCAAAGTGGTCTGCATCTAGTGCTGCTCTTTATGGTGGTCTTTTGGATCGATGCACAGTTAGCCCACTAGCAGAAGTGCATAGCAGATTTCCAAACAATGATATTCCTGACTACATGTATAATGGAAGTGGATTGGATTACTTCCTTGATTCAACTAAGATTACTCCGGACATAATAACTTCTGAAGCAGTTAAAGTATGCTTCTGTTTCAATGGCTTTCATAACTGCAGCCATCTTGACCCAGAAATTAGAGTGGTCAAGAAAGGAGAACCATTTGTGGTGTCAATAACTGCAGTGGACCAGGTTGGTCAACCAGTTGCCGGTGAAATTCAAAGCTCGTTAATGTTTACTCAAAGTGGTTTAGCCGAAGGCCAGCTTTTTCAAGAAGTCACAGACAAGTGTAATGATTTAACATTCAATGTGTTCTCATCAGAAAAGTATGAAACGTTGACATTGCATGCAAATGGTCCATGCAAAGGTGCTGACTTATCCATGAAAAGTGTTCTACTTCTGTTCCTTCCTTGTACCTGTCCAATTGGTTTCCAACCTGTAAATTTCAATAGTACATGTGAGTGTGAATGCCATCATAGTATCAGCCGATATGTTATATGTGATGATCAAACTGGATCATTTGTGAGACAATCAGTCAATGTCTGGATCTCTTACAGCAACACTTCTGGTTACTTGGTGTATCCAAACTGTCCCTATGGCTACTGTGAGTCACCAGATATCAGGACACCAATCACCCTGAGCCAACCAAATGGATCTAATGCACAGTGTACCTTCAGCCGAGTCTCAACTTTATGTGCATCATGTGAATCTGGCCTTAGTCTCTCTCTAGGTGGCCCACGTTGTCTCCGCTGCCCTCACTATTGGCCAGCGCTGGTAGTAGTTATTATCCTGGCTGCTGCACTAGCCGGTGTAGCACTAGTAGCAATGCTTCTCTTTTTGAATATGACCGTCGCTGTTGGGTCACTGAATGGAATTATCTTTTATGCAAACGTTGTAGCTGCAAACAGAAACGTCTTTCCATATGAAACGGAGCCAGGTATTGCATCAGTTTTTATTTCTTTCTTGAATTTAGATATTGGAATTGATACTTGCTTCTTTGAAGGGATGACCACTTACTCTAAAACATGGCTGCAGCTACTTTTCCCCCTCTATGTAATAGTACTTGTTGTGCTACTGATAGTAATCAGCTCTTATTCCACCAAATTTTCGAACTACATTGGAAAAAGGGATCCAGTAGCAACCCTTGCCACTTTAATTCTACTCTCTTATGCCAAACTTCTTGGAATTAGTTTCACTATTCTGTCACCTGGTACGTTGGTGTATGAAGATAGTTCACGTCAATTAGTGTGGCTTCCAGATGCTACCATAACCTACTTTAGTGGTATCCATGTGCCTCTGTTCCTTGTGGCCATTTTCATTTTGATCCTTGGTATGTTGTTCACCGCTGTTGTATTCCTTTGGCAGTGGATTGTTCGCCTTCCAAATAAGCCAATTTTTGCGTGGACAAGAAATCAAAAGTTGCAATTATTCATTGAAACATACAACATCCCATATACTCCACATCATCGCTATTGGACTGGAATGCTGCTTCTTGCCCGTGTTATCGCATTCTTCATTGCTGGGATAAATGTTTCTAATGACCGTTACTTAGCGCTCACGTCAATCACCTTCATTCTCGTGTGCATCTTGTGTCTTAAAGCGCTAACTCGGGGTCAAGTATTCAAGAACTGGCCATTAGATCTGCTAGAGACATTCTTCTATTTCAACATTCTGTTACTGGCGATCTTTACTTGGTATCTCATAAGACCTAGTAATCTTACAGATAGCTCTTTAGCTGCTTTAAATGCCTCAGTTATCATGGCACTCATTGTGCTAATTTTCATCATCTTGTACCATATTTACTCATACACCCCATTATTTCTGAAATTTCGTGAAACTACGATTGGAAAGAAGTTTGATGAGGCATTTAAGTCTCTTTCAGCAGCAAAGCAAAAACAACGTAAATTGGAAACAAGTGAAGACAATATACTCCTAGATATGGTGTATAGACCTACTAATACTGAAGGTTACAGCAGTAAAAAAGATTCACAGCATTCAACATCACAGTCACAGCCAACTCAGCCCGTTATCGACATATCTGTTGTTACGTATTAATTTTAATAATTCAATAATAATATTATCTTGCTGACAATACTGACTTATATATAATTGAAATCTTCAGCAGTTCACGTAAGCTTAGATCCTCACTAGTTATTCACTGGATTAAACAAAAAGTGACTTTCATAACTGTTACGATAATAATTTATGTTAGCCTTTACTTCTCATAATGACTCCAGATCCAGATTTTTTCTTTAAATCCTAGGCATAGTCATACCGTAGGATGTTCTTCCTTAGGCCCATTCCCAATCCAAGCATACAATATTGAAAAATTAGGAATTGGTCTCCATTTGTCTTGGTATGATGTCCAGATATAATTAATCACTTGGACAAAGACAAAGATGCTAAAGTTGCCGAAACGCATGAAGTGCCCAATTTTATAACAGTACCAAACAGTCCCACCCCTAGTGTGGTAGCTATATGTAGCTGAATAATAATATTATACCTTAGCATTCAAAATCTGCGCCTTGACTACAAGTATAATTAGAAGTTACCATTCATAATGCTACGTACGTACATACAGAATTATTGTAGACCCTCTACCAATCACCTTCATAGCTAAAGACTTCATAAAAATTTTGTCAAAACCTCCAATCTCCAATGCCTTTCTCAATCTCCTGAGCCTCATCAGCAAACTGACGAAAAACGATACAAATCGTTCACCGTCATAAAGTCTTATAGCTACCACAGTGATTTAGTCATGGTGTACTCCAGGATGACCTCATAGCTAGTGACAGCAAACAGGGGGGACCACTGATCAGGAATGAGGTCGTTAGCATGTACTAAGTTCCAGCTCCAAGATCAAACAGTACATCATCTTCTGCCAGCTTGAATTTGTCGAGGATCACTGGCAGAACTGCTGTATGGAGGCCTTCATAGTGAATATCATATCCACCAGCAATCTCATGGTAGTGTTCTATATTAAAAACACGAAGAATTAAACAAGTGCCACCCCTTCCAAGGATTACTATGATATGAAGAATTAGGTAAAAACACTGACAGGTGCACCTATGATGCTTGATACTAAATTTCTGCCAAGGTTATCTGCTATACTACACAATACATTCGATACACAAATTGTCTTGAATAAATGCAGGGACAAGATTGTCATCATGTACATCACAAGGACATTGATTAGAAACAAAGAGTGTACTCATCAGATTCTCTGTTATTCCAGCGGCAAATGTCCAAATATGTTGTCGGCTGCCAGCACCTCCATGAGTCAGACTTACACCATCAACATAGTAGCCATCAATTCCTTGATTTTGATTAACATAGCCCAAAAAACACTAGCTACCTCCTCCAAACTGGTATCCCCTTATTCTGCCACACACACGGCTGTATGGTAAACCTCCAATATTGAATATGATTGAAGAACATCCTCCCCAAATTGTGTGTTATCATCCACATGTCCTCTTCGAATATCATGGATATCAAACTGAGTCCAGTAGGGCATTTGTATCACTGTAAAAACGGACTGGTGATCGTCACCAAATTAAATGGTGAACATCACCAATTTTTATTTCACCACCAAGTGGTGAAGTCAATATGTAGTGAGCATCACTATTAATTGAAGCAGTTCACTACTATTATTGGTGGTGACATCCTGTTACTGGTGAACCTCACTACTTTAGTATCAATGATATCATAATCACGCATGCGCATACTAATGAGTATGTGGCAGCTGCACTTTAAGTTTGAAAATGGAGAGTTTCTAGCTGTCTTTTATGGTGGGAAATACGAGACAAGGCTTTGAAATCACTAAAATAAGTACAAAGGTAAGCTATGTTTCTTATTTTGGAGGTAAATTAGCTAGAAAACATTGGTTTTGGAAGGCAGTAGCTAGCTAGCTCAGTACTGAGCTATCATAAGTACTATTGAGCTATGCATATTGTGTTTACCATTACTTGAAAAGATTTCTGAGCTAAATCATCCCAACAATAAAGCTATTTAAAGGCTAGCAAGGTAATAGCCTATTAGGGGTACAATTTTAAGCTTAATTACAATGCAGGTGTCAACTGAGATAGCTCTAAGTTTGCCATTTGGACTGTGCATGACACTTCTTAGTGGAACTCTATTTGTCAACTACCTACACTGGTGATATGGCAATGTACAAAGTCACACCAAGGTGAGAATTTAATACTTACTGCATGCATGGAGCATGTCTATTTTAAATTTAGAGGTCCACACAATTTTATATGCAGCTACATCTGAAGTTAGGCTGCCAAATTTCATGCTGGAACTTCAGCTGGTAAGTCCGAGTCTCATCTCTCTCAGCCTCTCCTCCCCCCCCCCCCCCCCCCCCCAATCTCTCCCACCCTTTGTACAATTAATATCCTTTTCTTTTCTTTTCTTTTCCTCCACACACAATTTCATGATCTCTGCATCTTGAAATTACGTCACCAAGTTTCAAGCTGGAATACAGATGGTAAGCCCCCCCCCCTCCCTCCCTCTCAGCTTGTCTCTCTCCGTCTCTCCCTCTCTCTCTCCCTCCCTTTTATCAGTTCAATTTTGTCATCACTCTTTCTGTTTTCCTCCTAAAGCCCATGATGTTAGCAATAATTTCAGTCGTAAGTGTGCATGTGATGTTAAGTGGGATGCCCAAACCTAATACCACTGGAACCGTTTGCATGGGGATGCACTTGAGCAATTCCCTATTTTACTTTTTCATGTATATAGACTGTTATACAATGTCATGTATACGTCATAATAGTTTAGATTCTGGTATCTTCTGTGTGAAAATTAGCTTCATAAAATTTAATATATTTTTATAGGTATAAAGAGTTCATGCACAGAAGATATTATAGCATTTTCAGAGCCGAACTAAAGGTGTAATTGAACATTTCCATACACTACCTTCAATTCTAGAGACGACATTTTATTTTTTGTAATAGTTGTACACATTATACCGTATGCACTCGAACTGTTTCATATCCAGCAAAATTTAAGAAGTGATCTTCACTAAAGTAATATGCCGTGTATGTATAGTGATCATCACTAGTAAGTGGTAGTGTAATTAGTGATAATCACCAATCAATAATAGTGACCATCACTAATAATGGTAGTGATCATCACTAACAAAAAGTGGTGATCTTAAAAGGTGGTGACCCTTCACCTCTCAATTAATTTTCGGTGACTATTGTGGCAAGGATTTCACTACCTTTTTTAGGTGACGTTCACCATCTAGCTGGTGTCAGTCATGTTGATGAAAGCAACACGCCTCCATCCTGGTGTACCGTTGCAAGTGTGGAGCTGGCCAGTTGTGGCTAAAATTGCAATTATTTGATGAACTTCATTTCTTGCCCTCTCTATTAATTTCCTCCACTGAGGCACACTGCTGATCACTATACCTCTGTCCAGCAACTTAATATCTATTTCCTGTCCCTGGCTACTGATTACAATGACTGACCCAGGTTTAGAAGAAAGACAGACGACTACAACCATCAAGTATGCTATAAACTGGCTCATGACCATTAATGTTTATTATCCTTTCAATTGCGAATAGGCTCTTAGCTACCTGGTGCCTATAGTTATATATACATTCCCTCTTCTCATTTTTTGAGGCTATAACACCTTAATTGCTTGCCGGTTGTAATGTACAGCAAACAAGGTATTTATGATAGCTGCATGCAGGTAGTTATGTACAGCATTTGTGGTATGACATTGTGAGTTGTTTTTTTTCTAAATATGCAAAAACAATAATTATGTCCAGAATAATATATTATAATATTATTATGTAATGGCTAAGTGGCCATGGCATTCGAGAGAGGGAAAAAGACTAAACCCTCTCAATTGCAAGCTTAGGGACTTTTTCAAGCCCAGCTACAACTCAATAATTATTAAGACTCAACTATAAGTATAAGACGATGGTACACCTACTAGCACATAATCATTAAATTTTGTACATACACACATGGCTACACAATAATTAATGAAACAATAGTGTATTTTGCATACAGTGTCATTAGTGGGAAAATTTTTCCGTTTGAATTCTAGATCTGCTACTTTAAAGAAGTGTGGTACTACATGTACTAGCTATAGAGTTCGGGGATGGGCAAAGAATTTGTAATGAGTTCAGCTACTATCAAAATTACTGTTATGAGATTGTTGTATAATGTGAGTCCTTATGTTCATATGGGTGATGATGTGTTAGGACCAGCATCCACTTTTATGTATGTCAAATTTAGGTTACTTGGAAGACGCTCTTTGTAACGACAGCACATCCAGATGCAGCATAAGCATGGACAAACAGCCAAAACCACAAGGAGCCACAAGTACATCAAGCTCCCTGATGCTGTATGGCTTTGCTTGGATCCTGTTGAGACCACAAAAGTTGTAGTTTGTATTTCTGCATCATTTTTTGTCAATGGTCTTGTGGGCTTGGTGATGGCATGTGTACCAACTCTTGCTGAACTCGGTGTTTCTTCTTTCTTTGGTGCGTGCATTGTTACTTGCTCACTTACACTCACTGAAGTAGAACACGATGGTTGGCATACATGATTAAGGTCACACCAGCAGCGACCACCATTAATTGAACAACAGTCTTCCTTAGTCCATGACCCTCCAGCTCTAGAATAACTAGTTTTACAATCACGAGTAGAGTAACATTTCCCTAGTCTTGCATTAGGTCGAGGTGTTGACGAAGAACAAGTAGGTTGACAATGCCCATATTTATCACACCAACAGCGACCACTAGATCGACAACAATCCTTCTTGGTCCATGATCCACCAGCCACAGAGTATTGCTGGCAATCACGCGTAGAGTAGCATTTTCCCAATGGACTCTCTTCATTCGTCGAATCATTTGAACATGATGGTTGACATCTACGATTTGGATCACACCAACAAGGAGAGCCTGATGAGCAACAGTCTTCCTTGGTCCACTTCCCACCAGCAGCAGAGTATTGCTGGCAATCACGATCAGAATAACATTTCCCCAAATGATCAACAGAAATCTGCTGATCTGCTGAAACCGATTTCGAACATGACAGCTGACATCTCCCATACTGATCACACCAACAAAGACCACCAGACGACGAACAGCAATCAGTTTGACTCCATTTACCACTGAATGCAGAGTAAGCCTGGCAGTCGCGAGTGGAATAGCATTTGCCTAAAGTGGCAGTAGACGGTGAATTTGAGGTTGAACAGGAAGATTGACATTTTCCTGTTTGATCACACCAGCATCGACCACGAGATGAGCAACAGTCATTTTTAGTCCAAAATCCACCAGCTCGAGAATATTGCTGACAATCTTTGGTGGAATAGCACCTTCCCAATTGAGCTTGCTGGCTTGAGCTAGAGCAAGATGGCTGACATCGATTATTTTGATCACACCAACAAGGATTACCAGATTTGCAGCAGCTTTCTTGGGTCCAAGTACCTCCAGCTAACGAATAGCCCTTGCATTCACAATCTGAACAACATTTTCCAACATCATTCTGAGCATAGCCTTCAGTAATCTTGGCACCAATAACGATCACAAACAGCAAAGCCGGGACCACCATCACGCAGTTCAGCTAAGTTTAGAGTGCAACCTCCAATACTGAGGCAGCATAATAATGCAATGCGTGTGCGCATGTGGTTTCAGTGCCACGTGACTAATGCATGATTGTGGGGCCCTCACTTCAAAGTTCCAGCGCGCATGCGCAATGCAAAATTAATAGTGGTCATGCATGGTCTGTGCTCTTACTTCTAAGCCTCCCCTTATTGTTTGACCCAGCTAGCACACTTGCCATTTGTGTCATGACGTCATTATGCCTTATTAAACTTCTACAATTTGCATGGCTGCATGTCCTGGGTTCCTTCAACGTTTCTCCTCCAGCTGACTACTGATGTAAGGGGGCTTGTCCAAAATCCTTGTGGAAAAATAAATTAATATTAACTTGACCCCTCCCCCGCTCTTAACATTACAGCATTTCAGTATAAATTCAATACTAGAAAGTCTGATTCTGTTCCATTAATTTTAGCCTATAGCTATATACACATTCGGTATTAACTTGCGCTTGCATTCTATTAATAGTGCTAGCTATGTTTTCTTGCATACCTGTGCTTCTTTGACAGTTTCTTGTTTGCCTGCACACTTTTATCTACGTAGCTAGTGCTCTTCACTAAAATGCAAACTTTGACACAGCTGGAGGACTTGTTCAACCACAAGAATGCATAATCAATGCATGTCATGGACCAAGACCCCCTCCCTCCTAACATCATAATGTTAATTTTTCTACAAGGACTTTGGACACGCCTCCTATAGTAATTATTATTATGACATTGTATTGATTACTTGTCACTATAATAATATTATTATTATGATATTGTTAGATACAGTAACTACTGAGCAAGTGCCTGGACTGGAAGCATTGTGCACATGTTCTGGTGAAGTTGGCCTAGCAGTTGGTACACCAGAAAATCTTCAGCTATTACTCCATCAGCTTCCTGTGATTGAAAATCCGGCGAAGTAATTGCACAGGATGGATAGTGGATAAATGCATGATCTAGTCTCTGGTCAGGCTAGCAATACTGACTTCCCTATCCGATTACTGTTGTGCGTGTGCAGTTGAGGGAAGTCTCAAATTACTTTTATTAAGATGGATGGATTGTACGCAATAATTATTATCCTGATTTACGCAGCTAACTCAGTGTAAGACATCAAAGCACGAGTATTTAGTCATTTCAGCTGCAACTCCCAAGTCAAAGAACAGTCTCAGAGTGTGATAAAGGTAAGATTTGTAGCTATAATACGCACGCATAGCATTCAGCCTATAATAATGGTCACAATTTCATCATTATTATAATAATAATTATTATTCTACTTTGTAGGAATTACTCTGATATTAGTATGGAATTTTTACATACATTTGCGTTTCTACTATTCTGCCTTCTAAGTCAAGCAAGATGTGAAGTTTATCACATCACTCCCGAAGAACTTGAAGTAGCAGATGACTGCAACAGTTCGTGTATCACCCTATCTCAGCTTGCAGCTAGCACTCCATTTATCAGTTCCAACATAACTTTGATCTTTCTCCCTGGGTCACATAATCTTACACAAAATTTGACATTCAGCAACATAGATTACGTATCGATTGCAGCAAGCAATTTTACAGCTCAAATAACATGTAAGTTATCCACCCGCTTTGCTATTGAAAATGTACAGTATGCAGGGATAAGTGATTTAGAATTTTTCGGATGTGGTAGCAGTTTCATTAGAAATGTAGCTGAGTTTGTACTTCAAGATGTACTATTTGATGGCCATGAAGAGAGCAGTACAGCTCTGCAGCTTATTGAAACGTCTGCCACACTCATTGCAACCACATTCCTATCAAACACACGTGGAACGCTCATTGGTGATGGTCCTTCGCATTTCTTGGGTGGGGGTGCAATAATTGTAACACATACTAACGTTCTTATCAGGGATTGTATGTTTGAAAGAAATAGAGCTGAAGTAGGCGGAGCAATTTATGCAGATCAGAATAGCACCCTTTCTGTAGAAAATACCATCTTTGTGAATAATCAAGCTTTGATTCATGTGGAACCTGCACTAGGTATGGGAGGAGTGTTGTATCAAGAATCGGGCAGTGTTACAATAACTAATTGCCTGTTTACCAATAACAGTGCTCCAAATTTTAGTGGAGGAGTGATTTATTCCAACAAGAGTGATGTCCATATCAAAGCCAGCCAATTTGCTCATAGCTCAGCAAGCAATGGAGCAGTTATCTTTTCTTACAATGGTAGTGTCTCTATTGATTCCAGCCAGTTTAATCAGAATACGGCCACCTGGGGAGGAGTGATACATTCTTCCAATAGCGACATACTAATCGACCAAAGCCAGTTTAGTGACAACAGAGTCACTATGGGTGGTGGTATAGTACACTCATTAGGTGGCACTGTCACTCTTAATGACAGCCAGTTTCATAGCAGCATGGCCACCTGGGGAGGTATACTGTATACAAATAAACACAGCAAATTCATGATATCGCAAAGTCAGTTTAATGGCAGCATAGCTACCATGCACGGTGGGGTATTCTATTGTAATACTGGTGATATTGAGATACAAAGTAGCCAGTTTTATAACAATAGTGCTAACTCAATTGACAATGAGTTTACTCAAGGCGGCGTGCTCTATTCTCTCAATGGTAATGTCCATATCAACGACAGCCAATTCCATAGTAGTGCAGGTACATACTATGGTGGAGCTTTGATTAGCATCAGTGGCAATGTCAGCATAAGCAGTAGTCAGTTTAGTGCACACAAGGCTACAGATGGAGGGGCGATATCTCTATTTAGCAGCAATATCATCATTGAAGATAACTGTCAATTTGATCGCAATTCAGCTGTCTTTGGAGGAGCAGTGTATGCATACAATAGCAATATAAGAATCAGAGATGGAAGTGAGTTTGATAGCAACACAGCTTCAGATCAAGGTGGCGGAATTTATTTGATTGAGTGTAAGGTTTCAATTAATAACAGTGATTTCCACTGGAACTCTGCCGCCACTGATGGTGGTGCATTGTACTCTGCTGATGGTCGAGTGGATATAGAAGGAAGCAAGTTCAAGTACAATAGTGCACTTAGAGGAGGGGCTATGAATGTGTTTAAAAGTCAGGTCTCCCTGAAAGGTACGGAAATAAGTAGCAACATGGCTACCAATACTGCAGGAGCGCTATACGGCTATTTTGACAGTAATGTCGTAATACTGGATAGCATACTGAATAATAACACAGCCATGGTTAGTGCAGGGTCACTATATAGTTCACGCAGCAGTGTTATGATACAAGCAAGCATATTGAACAACAACACAGCCACTAGACTAAGAGCTGGAGTGCTGGAATCTTCCAATAGTGACATCACGGTGGAAGATTGCCGAATGATCGGCAACAATGCCAGCGTGTGGGGAGGAGTGTTGTACACTTCTAACAGTAACATTGTCGTCCGCAATAGTCACATGAATCACAGCCGAGTCAATGTATACAACGGCCAGGGTGGAGTGTTCTATGCCATCAACAGCAGGGTGGAAATTTATGAAAGCATCTTTCACAATAACACAGCAATTCTGGAAGGAGGGGTGATGTACTCCAGGACAAGCAATATCATAGTTAATGGTAGTCATTTCAGTAGAAATTTTGCTATTTTCAATGCAGGGGTGGCATTCACGGAAAATGATGTTGTCACAATCTATGATAGTTTCTTTATGGACAACCATGCAGCTTTTGTAGGTGCAGTAATGTACACAAATAACAGCAACGTTTCGGTTGATATAAGCCAGTTTGTTGGTAATTCAGCCGTTCATGGTGGTGTTATTGATTCATTTCTTGATTCCAACCTTACACTAGAGAGAAGTCAGTTTTATGATAACAGAGCTGAATCACTGGGAGCAGTATTGCGCACCAACAGAGGTTACTTTGTAGTCAGATACTGCCAATTTCACAATAACACTTGCAGTAGACAAGGAGGAGTGATCCTCTGTATACGGTCTCAATATACGATCGAAGAGAGTCAATTTAGTAAAAACAGAGCATTGGAAGGCTCAGTACTGTATACCATAGAGAGTAGCATAAACGTGCATTCTGTTAGTATCCATAACAACACCGGTGATGACGGTACATTCTATTTATTTGAATCAAATATTACTGTGTCCAATGCTTCTTTCACCAGTAACATTGGTTCATTCTTAGCAACTGATACTATTGTCAATTTCACAAACTTTAATTCGTTTGAAAGCTGCATGTCAGCAGAAGTCGATAGAATAAATTTTCAGGAAGGTGGGGCTCTGACTGCATTTCAGTCAACAATCTATTTTGAGGGAACAACCACTTTTGACAACAATCAGGCGGACTATGGTGGAGCAATTCACTCCACTGAGAGTGTTCTGAACATAACTGGAACCACTTTAGTATCCCAGAACTTGGCTGCAAGACATGGAGGTGGCGTCTTTCTCTCCCAGAGTGAAGTATTCTGTCAACCGAGTAGCTTGTTTATACTTGAGAACAACACTGCAAGGCGGGGAGGAGGAGGAATTTACGCTGTTGGGTCAACCATTGAAGTATCAATCGTTACCAATGACACACTAGTGAATATTGTGGGAAATGTTGCAAGAAGAGGTGGTGGTCTTGCACTAAACTCCAATGCAAAGCTCTATGTTACAAAACGAACGTCCTTTAGAGCTCCAGTGTATGCGGTACAGATTGCTGATAATTCAGCTGAATTGGGCGGAGCTTTTTTCGTGAGTGATGTCAGTAATGCTGTTTCTTGCGAGAGTCCAAGTACAGAATGCTTCCTGCAGGTATTAGCTATCCATCGCAATGAGGAGGAAGATATCAATACAGTTGCTCTTTTTATTTCAAACAATTCAGCTAAGAGGTCTGCATCCATTTATGGTGGTCTATTGGATAGATGCAAAGTTAGCCCACTTGCAGAAGTGCATAGCAGACTTCCAGATAATAATATTGCTGACTATTTGTATAACGGAAGTGGATTGGATTACTTCCTTGATTCGACTGAGATTACTCCAGACATGATAACTTCTGAAGCTGTTAAAGTATGCTTCTGTTTCAATGGCTTTCATAACTGCAGCCATCTTGACCCAGAAATTAGAGTGGTCAAGAAAGGAGAACCATTTGTGGTGTCAGTAACTGCAGTGGACCAGATTGGTAGACCAATTACCAGTAAAATTCAAAGCTCGTTAATGTTTACTCAAAGTGGTTTAGCTGAAGGCCAGCTACTTCAAGATGTGACAAACAAATGCAATGATTTAACATTCAATGTGTTCTCGTCAGAAAAGAATGAAACATTGACCTTGCTTGCAAATGGTCCATGCAAAGATGCTGACTTATCCATAAGAAGTGTTGTAGTTCAGTTCCTTCCTTGTGCCTGTCCAATTGGTTTCCAACCTGTAAACTCCAATAGTACATGTGAGTGCGAATGCCACCATAGCATCAGCCGATATGCTACATGTGATGATCAAACTGGATCATTTGTGAGACAATCAGTCAATGTCTGGATCACTTACAGCAACATTTCTGGCTATTTGGTGTATCCAAACTGTCCCTATGGCTACTGTGAGTCACCAGATATCAGGACACCAATCACCCTGAGCCAACCAAATGGATCTAATGCACAGTGTACCTTCAACCGAGTCTCAACTTTATGTGCGTCATGTGAACCTGGCCTTAGTCTCTCTCTAGGTGGCCCACGTTGTCTCCGCTGCCCTCACTATTGGCCAGCGCTGGTAGTAGTTATTATCCTGGCTGCTGCACTAGCTGGTGTAGCACTAGTAGCAATGCTTCTCTTTTTGAATATGACCGTCGCTGTTGGGTCACTGAATGGAATTATTTTTTATGCAAACATTGTAGCTGCAAACAGAAACATCTTTCCATATGAAACAGAGCCAGGTATTGCATCAGTTTTTATTTCATTCTTGAATTTAGATATTGGAATTGATACTTGCTTCTTTGAAGGGATGACCACTTATTCTAAAACATGGCTGCAGCTCCTTTTCCCCCTCTATGTAATAGTACTTGTTGTGCTATTAATAATAATCAGCTCTTATTCTACCAAATTTTCAAATCTCATTGGAAAAAAGGATCCAGTAGCAACCCTGGCCACTTTAATTCTACTCTCTTACGCCAAACTTCTTGGAATTAGTTTCACTGTTCTGTCACCTGGTACGTTGGTGTATGAAGATGGTTCACGTCAAACGGTGTGGCTTCCAGATGCTACCATAACTTACTTCAGTGGTATCCATGTGCCTCTGTTCCTTGTGGCCATTTTCATTTTGATCTTTGGTATATTGTTCACCACTGTTGTATTCCTTTGGCAGTGGCTTGTTCGTCTTCCAAACAAGCCAATTTTTGCATGGATAAGAAATCAAAAGTTGCAAATATTCATTGAAACGTACAATAATCCATATACTCTACGTCACCGCTATTGGACTGGAATGCTGCTTCTTGCCCGTGTCATCTCATACCTTATTGCTGCAGTGAATGTTTCTAATGATCGTTACTTAGCGCTCACATCAATTATCTTCATTATTGTGTGCATATTGTGTCTCAAAGGGCTAACTCGTGGTCAAGTATTCAAGAATTGGCCAATAGATCTGCTAGAGACATTCTTTTATTTCGACATTTTATTGCTGGCAATCTTTACTTGGTATCTCATAAGACCTAGTAATGCTCTTACAGGAAGCCCTTTAGCTGCTTTAAATGCCTCAGTTATCATGGCACTCATTGTGCTTATTTTCATCATCTTGTATCACATTTACTCATATACTTCATTATTTCTGAAATTCCGTGAAACTAAGATTGGAAAGAAGTTTGATCAGGTATTTAAGTCTCTTTCAGTGACAAAGCAAAAACAACGTAAACTGGAAACAAGTGAAGATAATATACTCCTAGATATGGTGTACAGACCTACCAATACTGAAGGTTACAGTAGTACAAAAGATTCACAGCGCTCAAAATCACAGTCACAGCCAACTCAGTCTGTTATCGACATACATGTACGAAAACCTGGCCTAGAAATGGAGACAAATGCTATGGTGCTGAGCAATATTTCTAACCAAGATGGCAAGGAGTCATACAATTTTACTGCATCTACTGATGCAGAGAAACATGTTCCAGACTAGGTGCTGGGTCTATAGCTGAAGAAGAACGTTATGTAAAACTCCAAAAATAATGTAAACTGTGTGGAGTGCAACAATTTCATGATAATGCTGTATTTTTCCCCATTGTTACGCATTAATTTTCAAAACAATAATTCAATAATAATATTATCTTGCTGGCAATACTGACTTATTAGCTATAATTGAAATCTTTAGCAGGTCACGTAAGCTTAGATCGTCACTAAACTTGTATACAAAACATTGTGATAGTACAACTAGTGATACACCCCAGTCCTTGCGGAAGAGCCATATTATAATTACTTCTCAGGGGTCTAAATTTATGCCAGTTTTTAGTGAAACTTTGATGGGCAAATACCCAATTTTAATGAAATCTAGATGGTTACCATCAAGACAATAATGAATCATGGGGGTTATCATGCAAATGACATTGCATCTTGTTGCATTTTAATGAGTCTTGGGGGGGTCAAGTCCACTTTTTAATTGGTTCTTGATGGTCGAAGTCAATAACTAGAGCTCACGCATGGAGCACATAGCTACCCTGCACGCTTTATGAATTCGTGCATTGTAGCTATTATTATTTAAAACATTTGGCATCCTTTTGCCTCCTTTCCTCCTAGTACCAGTGGCGGAGGAGGGTTTCGGAGGTTTCGACAGAACCCCCCTTAGGGTTGCACCTATAGTACTAAGAGGTAGGCTAAATGGAACCCCCCTCTCTGGCTAAAAAAACTAAGAAAACTCCTTACTTTAGCATGCTTTAGCAGAAAATTTGTTCAAAAAACGATCGATTGGACTAGTCTGGCTGGTAGTTGCTCTCAAAAACGCCCGCAAATGGGCGTGATTTTAGCCGAAAGTGGGCATGGCTTCTAAAATTTCACGCGCATGTTCAAGAGTATACAGAAACCTCTTCAAGAAATCCTATATACGCCACTGCCTACAGTTTCTATTAAACTAGCGCTTTGCTGCCATATGGCCTCAGTCTCCTTTTGTCTTACAATGGGCAACTGGCGCTTCACTGCCTTGACCTCAGCCTCATTTTATCGACGGTACGATGGGTGATTGGCATTTCGATGCCATGGCCTCAGCCTGCTTTTGTCGAACATTGGACGACTGACACTTAGCTGCCTTAGCTTCAGTGTCTTTTTGACATTGCCTATAAAAGTGAACCAGAGAATGTTAAATGTACTAAGAGGAAATAAAACACCCCTCTATCCTATATCCTAGTGGCTTGTATTTTTACTTTCAAGTTCAGCTTCTTGTTGCACTTAACTTTAAAAGAACGCTTTCTCTCTTTTCTGAGATCCGTAGTACAAGTAATACTGCACCGTGTTCAGTAAAATTACCGGTGCGCGCTATAATAGTGACTTGACGCCAAGCTCGAGCATGCGTAGTCGCACCAATGGAATGGGTGTGGTCAATAAACCACAGGCATGCTGACAGATTTGTAGCGCTAGTAAGCCCTTTTGAGCAATTCGAAGCACGCATAAACCAGTTTTGTCCGATAGCAACCGATTGGGATACATAGAACGCGATTTTCGTGCCGATAACGACGACAACAGACGGACGTCCGGGCAAACCAATTTTGTGCATGCGCGCGCAGGGCTAAATAGGCTTCCTGAGGGGGTAAATCAAAATTTAGTCTTCCGTGGGAGATGTATCTTTGCATATTCAATTGGAATAGCCCAATATCGATCAGCTACAACTTACAAGTCAAAGAAGGAGTCTCAGAGTGTGACAAAGGTATATAGGATTTGCACTGAGCTATAATAATAATAATATTATACTATTATCAAATTTTAATTATAGCTATAGCCTTCGAATTCAGTTACATGATCAAGATTTTCATCATTGTTAGTAATATTCTGCTTCTTTGTAGGATAATATTATGGCATTTTTACATACATTTGGGCTTCTACTATTCTGCCTTCTAAGTCAAGCAAGATGTGGAATTTATCACATCACTCCCGAAGAACTTAAAGTAGCAGATGACTGCAGTTCATGTATCACCCTATCTCAGCTTGCAGCTAGCACTCCATTTGTCAGTTCCAACACAACTTTGATCTTTCTCCCAGGGTCACATAATCTTACACAAAACTTGACATTCAGCAACATAGATTACATATCGATTGCAGCAAGCAATTTTACAGCTCAAATAACATGTGAGTTATCCACCCACTTTGCTATTGAAAATGTACAGTACGCAGCAATAAATGATTTAGAATTTTTCGGATGTGGTAGCAGTTACATTAGAAATGTAGCTGAGTTGGTACTTCAAGATGTACTATTTGATGGCCATGAAGAGAGCAGTACAGCTCTGCAGCTTATTGAAACATCTGCCACACTCATTGCAACCACATTCTTATCAAACACACGTGGAACACTCACTGGTAAAGGTTCTTTGCATTTCTTGGCTGGGGGTGCAATAATTGCAATACATACTAACATTTTTATCAGGGATTGTACGTTTGAAAGGAATAGAGCTGAAGTAGGTGGAGTAATTTATGCAGATCAGAATAGCACCCTTTCTGTAGAAAATACCACGTTTATGAATAATCAAGCTTTGTTTCAATCATCTACTGTGGAACCTGCACCAGGTATGGGAGGGGTGCTGTATCAAGAATCGGGCAGTGTCACAGTAACTAATTGCCTGTTTACCAATAACAGTGCTCCAAATTTTAGTGGAGGAGTGATTTATTCCAACAGGAGCGATGTCTATATCAAAGCCAGCCAATTTGCTGATAGCTCGGCAAGCAATGGATCAATAATCTTTTCTTACAATAGTAGTGTCTCTATTGATTCTAGCCAGTTCGATCGGAATACAGCCACCTGGGGAGGAGTGATACAGTCTTCAAATAGCAATATACTAATTGACCGAAGCCAGTTTAGTGACAACAGAGTCCGTATGGGTGGTGGTGTAGTACACTCATCAGGTGACACTGTCACTCTTAATGACAGCCAGTTTCATAGCAGCACGGCCACCTGGGGAGGTATATTGTATGCAAATGAACACAGCAAAGTCATGCTATCGCAAAGTCAGTTTAATGGCAGCATAGCTACCATGCACGGTGGGGTATTTTATTGTAATACTAGTGATATTGAGATACAAAGTAGCCAGTTTTACAACAACAGTGCTAACTCACCTGACAATGAGTTCACTCAAGGTGGCGTGCTCTATTCATTCAATGGTAATGTTTATATCATTGATAGCCAATTCCATAGTAGTGCAGGTACATACTATGGCGGAGCTTTGATTAGCATTATTGGCAATGTCAGCATAAGCAGTAGTCAATTTCATGCAAACAAGGCTACAAATGGAGGGGCAATATCTCTGTTTAACAGCAATATCACCATTGAAGCTAATAGTCAATTTGATCGCAATTTGGCTGTCTTTGGAGGAGCGATGTGGGCAAATAACAGTAATATAACAATTAGAGATGGAAGTGAGTTTGATAGTAACACAGCTTCGGATCAAGGTGGTGCAATTTCTTTAACTGAATGTAAGATTTCAATCAATAACAGCAATTTCCACTGGAACTCTGCCGCCACTACAGCAGGGTCACTATATTGCTCACGTAGTAGTGTAATGATACAAGCTAGTATATTGAATAACAATACAGCCACTAGAGCAGGAGTACTGGAATCTTCCGATAGTGACATCACGGTGGATGACTGCCAAATGATCGGCAACAAAGCCAGCGTATCGGGAGGAGTATTGTACACTTCTAATAGTAACATTGTCATCCGCAACAGTCACGTGAATCACAGCCGAGTCAATGTACGCAATAACGGCCAGGGTGGAGTGTTTTATTCCATCAATAGCAGGATGGAAATTTATGACAGCATCTTTCACAAAAACACCGGTAATGATGGTACATTCTATTACTTCCAATCAACTGTTATGGTGTCCAATACTTCATTCACCAACAACATTGGTTCACTCTTAGCAACTTATACTACTGTCAATTTCATAAATTTTAATTCATTTGAAAGCTGTATGTCAGCAGAAGTCGACAGAGTTAACTTTCAGGAAGGTGGGGCTCTGACTGCATTCCAGTCAACCATTAACTTTGAGGGAACAACCACTTTTGACAACAATCAGGCAGACTATGGTGGAGCAATTCACTCCACTGAGAGTGTTCTGAACATAACTGGAACCACTATAGTATCTCAAAACTCGGCTACAAGAAATGGAGGTGGCGTCTTTCTCTCCCAGAGTAAAGTATTCTGTCAACCGAGCAGCTTGTTTATGCTTGAAAACAACACTGCAAGGCGGGAAGGAGGAGGAATTTATGCTGTTGGATCAACCATTAGAGTATCAATCGTTACCAATGAAACGCTAGTGAATGTTGTGGGAAATATTGCAAGAAGGGGTGGTGGTCTCGCATTGAACTCAAATGCAAAGCTCTATGTTCTAAAACGAATATCCTTTAATAAACCAGCTGTAGTGTATGCGGTACAGATTACTGATAATTCAGCTAGCCTTGGTGGAGCTTTCTTTGTGAGCGATGAGAGTAATTCTGCTTCTTGCGAAAGTCCAAGTACAGAATGCTTCCTGCAAGTTTTAGCTATCCATCGCGATGAGTTCAATGTCAGTACAGTTTCCCTTTATGTTTCAAACAATTCAGCAAAGAGGTCTGCTGCTCTTTATGGTGGTCTTTTGGATCGATGCACAATTAGCCCACTAGCAGAAGTGCATAGCGGACAATCAGACCCTAATATTGTTGACTACATATATAATGGAAGTGGATTGGATTACTTCCTTGATTCGACTGAGATTACTCCGGACATAATAACTTCTGAAGCAGTTAAAGTATGCTTCTGTTTCAATGGCTTTCATAATTGCAGCCATCTTGATCCAGAAATTAGAGCGGTTAAGAAAGGAGAACCATTTGTGGTCTCAGTAACAGTAGTGGACCAGGTTGGTCAACCAGTTATTGGTGAAATTCAAAGCACTTTAATGTTTACTCAAAGTGGTTTAGCTGAAGGCCAGCTATTTCAAGAAGTGACAGACAAGTGCAATGATTTAACATTCAATGTGTTCTCGTCAGAAAAGAATGAAACATTGACCTTGCATGCAAATGGTCCATGTGTAGGTGCTGATTTATCCATCAGAAGTGTTAAACTTCAGTTCCTTCCTTGTACCTGTCCAATTGGTTTCCAACCTGTAAATTTCAACACTACATGTGAGTGCGAATGCCATCATAGTATCAGTCGATATGTTACATGTGATGATCAAACTGGATCATTTGTGAGACAATCAGTCAATGTCTGGATCTCTTATAGCAACACTTCTGGCTATTTGGTGTATCCAAACTGTCCCTATGGCTACTGTGAGTCTCCAGATATTGGGACACCAATCACCCTGACCAAACCAAACGGTTCTAATGCACAGTGTACCTTCAACCGAGTCTCAACTTTATGTTCATCATGTGAACCTGGCCTTAGTCTCTCTCTAAGTGGCCCACGTTGTCTCCGCTGCCCTCACTATTGGCCAGCGCTGGTAGTAGTTATTATCCTGGCTGCTGCACTAGCCGGTGTAGCACTAGTAGCAATGCTTCTCTTCCTGAATATGACCGTCGCTGTTGGGTCACTGAATGGAATTATCTTTTATGCAAACGTTATAGCTGCAAGTAGAAATGTCTTTCCATATGAAACACAGCCAGGTATTGCATCAGTTTTTATTTCGTTTCTGAATTTAGATATTGGAATTGATACTTGCTTCTTTGAAGGGATGACCACTTACTCTAAAACATGGCTGCAGCTCCTTTTCCCCCTCTATGTAATAGTACTTGTTGTGCTACTGATAGTAGTCAGCTCTTATTCCACCAAATTTTCGAACCTCATTGGAAGGAAGGATCCAGTAGCAACCCTTGCCACTTTAATTCTACTCTCTTATGCCAAACTTCTTGGAATTAGTTTCACTATTCTATCGCCTGGTACATTGGTGTATGAAGATGGTTCACGTCAAACGGTGTGGCTTCCAGATGCTACCATAACTTACTTTAGTGGTATCCATGCACCTCTGTTCGTGGTGGCCATTTCCATTTTGATCCTTGGTATATTATTCACCACTGTTGTGTTACTTTGGCAGTGGATTGTTCGCCTTCCAAATAAGCCAATTTTTGCATGGACAAGAAATCAAAAGTTGCAAATATTCATTGAAACATACAATATTCCATATACTCCACGTCACCGCTATTGGACTGGAATGCTGCTTCTTGCCCGTGTTATTGCACTCTTCATTGCTGCAGTGAATGTTTCTAACGACCGTTACATAGCACTCACGTCAATCACCTTCATTATTGTGTGCATCTTGTGTCTTAAAGCGCTAACTTGGGGTCGAGTATTCAAGAATTGGCCATTAGATCTGCTAGAGACATTCTTCTATTTCAACATCCTGTTACTGGCGATCTTTACTTGGTATCTCATAAGACCTAGTAATCTTACAGGTAGCCCTTTACCTGCTTTAAATGCCTCAGTTACCATGGCAATCATTGTGCTAATTTTCATTATTTTGTATCATATTTACTCACACACTCCATTATTTCTGAAATTCCGTAAAACTAAGATTGGAAAGAAGTTCGATAAGGAATTTAAGTCTCTTTCAGTGACAAAGCAAAAACAACATAAATTGGAAACAGTTAGTGAGGACAATATACTCCTAGATATGGTGTACAGACCTACTAATACTGAAGGTTACAGCAATATAAAAGACTCACAGCGTTCAACATCACAATCACAGCCAACTCAGTCTGTTATCGACATACATGTACAAAAACCTGAGTTAGAAATGGAGACAAATGCTACGGTACTGACTTCTGTGTCTGATCAAGATGGCAAGGAGTCAAACAATTTTACTGCACCTAGTGATGCAGAGAAGCATGTTCCGGACTAGATCATGCTAGGTCTGTAGCTGAGGAAAAACGTCATGCAAAACTCAAAAATTAATGTAGCTAAACTGCGTGGAGTGCAACATTGTCATGATAATGCTATACTATTATTATTCCCCCCTTGTTATACGTATTTTAAAAACAATAAATATTATCTTGCTGACAATACTGACTTATTAGTATAATATATAATATAATTGAAATCTTCAGCAGTTCACGTAAGCTTAGATAGTCACTATAGATCTACTTGTATCAAAAACAATATTGTGACTGATCACGGTGGCCGGGGTTGATAAGGTGCTGCTGTTTTTGCCTGTGTTGTCCAGCAGCTATAATATCCCATGAGTTCAAACCCCTCTGTACTGTAGAGCGCTCATATTCTCGCACTTGGAGTGATGTTAAAAAAATTAATGTTCCCTTTTACCAAGCATCTTGCAAGTTGTACTGAGAATCAGCAATCTCATTGTTCATATCAACAATAGAAAGGTATACGGTATCCGAGAGGGGTCACACATTCTATTTTTAAACCTTCCAAAAATGTGCCGTGGTTGTTTCTAATTTGGAGTACTTCTTATTATCTAAATTTCTCGATACGGGTTTTTCTATCCAACGCATAAAAAAGCTCAGCAGTAAAGAACTAAGAGGCAGGGCTGTTTGCATAGATCGGGTTCACTAACACTTGCACCGATATAGCTGCCGTACGTACATGCATTCTATTTTCAATTTCAAAACTTCCCAGGAAAGATAGTCATTTTCTATTGTGGTTGTTACCCATTATGAGCATACCGTTATTTATCAAAAAGTGCTCAGTGCTGCGCCCAGCAAGAAGATGTGGAGCTGTCTTGCAGACAGCTCCAAGTACCACTGTGATAATCATGTGAACAATTACAACTACATAGACAGCTACTAGGCAGTAGAGAATAATAATTATAATATTATGCTGTGCCCATAGTAATATTAATAACATCGAATTGAAATGTGCAACAAGCAATATCCGCCTCCCCCCCGCCTTCCGACTAGGCATTGGCCATATCACCACAGCCTGATAATTATTTTTTAGCTATATATTATAATTATGATACTTTATGTAATCATAATGAGCCTCATACCGAGACAAATGGAGCCCCATTCCTAATATTATATGCTGGGATTGGGAATGGGCCTAAGGAAGAACATCCTACGGTATGACTATGCCTATTGTAAGATTTAAAGAAAAAATCTGGATCTGGAACCATTATGAGAAGTGAAGGGTAACATAACAAATTATCATCGTAGCAGTTATAAAAACTCACTCTTTATTTAATCCAGTGAATAATTATTAGAAGTTGCCATTCATGATGCTGTGTATGTACATACAGAACAAATTGACGACCCTTTACCAATCACCTTCATGGTTAAAGACTTCATTCACAAGTACCTAAATATTTCTTATTATTTGTTCTGCTTAACCAGCTGATGAATCAGGACAGGATCCTTCATGAGGATTTCATCATCTTTCTCGAGGTTTTCAAAACCTCCAATCTCCAGCTCAGTAATGCCTTTCTCAATCTCCTCATCAGTAAGCTGACGAAGAAACGTCGTAAATCGTTCACGTAAAGTCTTATACCACAGTGATTTAGTCATGGTGTACTCCAGGATGACCTCATAGCTAGTGACAGCAAACAGGGAGGACCACTGATCAGGAATGAGGTCATTAGCATGTACTCTCTGGTGCATTTCAAGAGCTGTTTTGAAGAACGGAAGAGCTGTTTCCTTTTGTCGCTCAACGATTAGGCATACTCCACCAACTGGAAGACATTCAGAGAGCTTTGTAATGATCATTTCTTTGTAATCGCTGAAGTGATGAAAGCAGAATGCAATGAGCACTTTGTTGAAGCGATGTGTGTGGATTGCTTTCAAGGCAAATTCTTCAGCCGTTGCTTGAATGGCAGTGATGCCCTCCCTTTTCATGGCAATGCTAATCATACCCTCATTTGGTTCCACACAGATAACATTGTGAGTCAGTTTCGCTCGTTTTTTGATGCTTTGTGCTAAAGCACCAGTTCCAGCTCCAAGATCAAGGAGCATGTCATCTTCTGCCAGGTTGAATTTATCGAGGATCACTGGCAGAACTGCCGTGTGGAGGCCTTCATAGTGAACATCATATCCACTGGCAATCTCATGGTAGTGTTCTATATTAAAAACACGAAGAATTATAAACAAGTGCCAGCCCTTCCAAGAATAATTATGAAGAATATTAAATTTTGTCCTCAGGGGCCTCGGATCAAGGGTCAAACTTAGCTAAGATTTAAATTTAAAGTTTATGACATTATTACTATATACTTCATCATAGAGCTCGAGAAATACTGATATAATATTAATATGGCTACAATCAAAAGCAAGTCATGATCACACTACACAAGTCTTAGTCTTAAGCTTACGTTTCATCTGTTGCTGATCCATGATCATCATGCACTACGACGACCCTTTACCGAAGAGATACTTGACCCCAACCGACTCAGATAAACTTGCAGTGTAACTAAATTCACTGCATATTATTAGAACGTATTACAACCCATTATATAGTGCTTGATTAATATAATAATACTATCAATAGTATAATATTATTATTATTATTAATGAGTGCATAAAAATAAATAAGTGCCACTAAAGTATCATCAATGCAGTCACTGGAAATAACACACCGAGTATTACAGATAGTAATGTACGTAATAGTTGTACAAACCACTACTAGTATGTGACAGAAATTGAAAAAAAAATGCTGAATATGCACACACAATCATGCAAACGCAACTTGTTCAGATAAATAAAAGCTAGGGTCATAGGCACCACTGGAACACCTACTGTAACAATATAAAGGGCTGATGTCAAGAACAAAATAAAATTACTACATAATAATAATAATAATAGGAGCACCTCTGACAGTCCACTCTATATTAAATATCATGCAAGTATACGAGAGAGATTAGTCCCAAAAAAAATGAAAGATTCGAACACCGTGGTTACAGTTTAGGCTTCGGTTTCTCCATCCTTCTTTATCCATTTTGTCTTGTGTTGCTCGCGACCGAAGCCCTCGTCGTAGTTACCCTTCATCTTGAACAGCTGCTTGAAGTGAACTTTACAGTAGGTCTTGCCTTGAAGAGCAGCGTAAGTACCGGTACTGTAGTGTGTGTGTGTGTGTGTGTGTGTGTGTGTGTGCGGGTATGAATACTACTACTGTAGGTGTATGCTACAAGCTAGTAAGTTAGGCTATCCATGAGAGGGGCCTGGGGGTTTATATTCGGGAGGGTATGATACATGTGATAGTGAATATGTAAGGGAGGGGGAGGGAGGGAGAGGAGAGAGAGAGAGAGAGAGAGAGAGAGAGAGAGAGAGAGAGAGAGAGAGAGAGAGAGAGGGGAGGAAGGGGGAGGAGGGAGAGAGAGATTGCTAACCAACCTTAGTGTCTTGTTACAGACTGTGCACTTGAAGCAAGTCTTGTGGTAGACAACCTTGTCTGCTTCCAGCCTCTCCATCACATACACCACCTTGTTACAGACGGCACACTCCTCACGCTTGGGGGCAGCCCACGATGTTCGCTACATAACGATATCGTACAATGTGTCAACAACACATTCGTAACTCTTGTACATTGTTAATAATCCAGCCTATAACTAAAGTACGTAAGTAAATCACTAGTTTCCTCTATATTCTCAATTGCTTTCTCTTTCTCTTCCTCTCTGTCTCCCTCTCCCTCTCTTTCACTCTCCCCTCCCTGCCTCTCTTCATATCTCTGCCTTTCTCTCTCCTTCTCCCTCCCTTTCTCTTTCCATTACCTTGAGGACACTTTGTTTGCGGGTACTAAATTTAGGGAAATTAGCAATTTGCCCACTTTTCGCTAAAAATTGTACCCACGAATATTAATTTTTTGAACGTTTTTGAATAAATAGAATGCTAATTTTGAAAAATCTAAAAATTAATGACTACCCGCTAAACGCACTATTTCTGAAATCTGCTAAAATTTATACCCACAAATAATCGTAGCCCTAAGGTAGGTATGTGTACCTTTCCTTTTTCTTCAACCATCAGTCTTTTCTTAGGGTCTGGAATGATCGTGCTAGCAGATCCTGTCTTCTTCATCTTATTGTCCCTAATCTTAATCTCCTCGTTCTTATTGCTAGTGTTCTTGGTAGCTGGGGGGAGGGCACTTGTTGATTTGGTCACATTGGACGATGCGGAGGCTACAGTCTTTGGTTTAGTGATTATCCCTCCATCTGTCTCCTGTATGCAGAAGGAAAGGGTTAATTTAGATGTACGTGCTTGATATTCGAAACTATGATCATATAGAGTTGCCAAGCACAGTCTACCAATGACACACTTACATGCACAATGTATACATACAGACACTATAATTCCGGGGGCTACAAGCCTATCTTTGTCCCCGGGCCACTTCAGTTTAAAAAATGGGAGTGGCCTGAGATAATACCACTACAGTACCCCACCCACCACCCCCCCCCCCCCCCCCCCCCAAAGTAACCTTGATGGCATACCGGTGTCCTAACCTCCTTTTCATCATTTGCTGACTCAGCAGTCGTAGTCTCCACACTCCCATTGACGATCACTGGCTCGTCCTTGTGGCTGCTGGCGTTCGATGAAGTCCTCGATTTCTCCTCTGCTTCTTGCTTCTCTTTTTCTTCTTGCTCCTGCTCTTTCTGTCTTGCCGTCTCCTTTTCTCTCTCCTCCTTGTCCTTGGCTGTTCTCTGCTGCTGAGCATTCACCTTCCAGGCTGGTGCTTGCTCCTGTAATAATAACACTCAATGAATTGTAATAATTATTGTAGGATTTAACATTCAAGAGGGGGCGAATACCTAGTGTCAAAGTTCAAGGGGGCTAGGTAGGTGGGGGGGGGGGGGCAAAAGCATGCCCCCTGAAATTTATTATGCTCTATAGGTCACCCAGATGACATGCATAAACATATTATACTTCTTCTAACCAATGGGGCTATAGGTACAATATGTGTACGTAATCATAGGAGCGTACTTGTTCTGGTTTGGTGGTGCCTTTGTTTTCAAACAAGGAAATGACTCGCTGTGCCTGGAAGACAAGAGGATGGAATAAGTTAACATCTCGATCTTTCTAGCTCTCTGTCTCGTCCCTCCCACTCTCTCTCTCTCCCTCTCCCTCCCTCTCCTCTCTCTCTCTCTCTCTCTCTCTCTCTCTCTCTCTCTCTCTCTCTCTCTCTCTCTCTAATAATTTCCATGACTATATAGAATTACACATTAAATACATGTACACAATGATATAATATTGAAACTGAAATAGCTAAATATTAACCGTATAATAATTCACATCTTCAGTTTCTCATAACAGTAAAATATCATAGACTCAGTCAAGAGCCTTTCATTGAAACACTGGTACAATTAGTATAACCTAGCTATTATGCAGTTTAGAATCTTTGAAATTGAAACAAATTTTTCGTTTCTATGTGTGGTTTCACAATGATATCCCATCCCCCTCCCCAAAGATTTAGAGGTTCCAAGTCTATATTGGATTGATCACATATATAACTTAATACGAACATGCACACACACAAGTACACACTTATCTACAGCTTTTCCAAGCAAAACTTAAAGCCACATTGATGTTTCCTTATATGGAGTACAGACACGTACTCTAAGAGTGTTTGCTTAAAATAATACACATGCAGTATTATTCAACAGTGGAACTTATCAACACTTTCACTATAATTACCACTACTCTCCAATAACTCAGACATAACCGAGTGCTTGATTCTAGCTAGTCCAGCAGGAAAATGTCTATATTCGCTTCATACGTACATGTACATACTGAAAGTAATGATTCAGAAAATTAATGCTAACTAGCTCGAAGATAGAGATGCATTACCATTATTGGTGTTAATCGCAAAGCGGCACTAGTGTCCCAGTGAGCGTGCATGGGCACTTACATGTACACATAAATAGCAATTTTGGCCCGGCGCTTATCCGGGAGCTAGTGGGCGCTGGCCCATACTATGTGTTGCACTTACTCTGGTTGTATCTTTTTCTAACTGTTGTATTGTAGTCTCCTCTTCTTTCTTCTCTGATGGCTTGACCTCAGCAGCAGGAGCTTCTGGCTTAGGCTCACTGGGTGGCTCAGCATCAGCAGGTGGAGCTACTGGCTCTGGTTCTGGCTTAGGCTGTGGGGGAGGGAGGGAGAGAGAGAGAGAGAGAGGGAGAGAGAGAAGGGGGAGAGAGAGAGAGAGAGAGAGAGAGAGAGAGAGAGAGAGAGAGAGAGGAAGAGAGGGAGAGAGGAGGGGAGAGAGGGAGAGAGAGAGAGAGAGGAGGGAGATTACCATCTAGCCCCATGTATCACTGACTATGTATATACTCACTACTAAATATATGTATACATGTGTATGCATGTACATGTACGTACATGTGCATGTACATGTGTGCTCAAAACAAAGCCATCCTTGAGTTGATTATAGCAATGTAATTGCCCAAAGTACATGTAAACTTCTCCTAGCTGCACTGTCTGTATTAGGCCAAAGTCAACCTGCACTCTTGGCATCATACTGCCCATTTTTTTCTTCTAAAATTGCTACCGTACGTACACTTTGACAGGATGTAGAATCCTTGCTGCTTCACATAAAACTCAGTGACAAAATTAATGACTACGCAAAAACTCAGTGCATGCATGAATGAAGCACTAAAGTACAAACTTCTGGGCAAGCTGTAGTGAGAGTTGGGCACGTATACGTACTGCATACTGAGCATCGATCTATTAGAACAGAAGCCATCCCCCGCACATAGATGGTATCTGAAGTACATGCACAGCCATCGTAAACCAGTCTTTTGTGGCAATTAATATAATATTATTTATCAGGACAGCACTGTGAGATATGAATAAAAGCCATCATCGATTACTGTGATCAAAGCAATATTATAGCCGCACTTTAGCAAGGCTGAAATTAACAGTAGCCATGGCATTGACAATCTTTGCTTAAACTACATGATAATTACATTGTACATGTACATGTTTGCTACATGCATGCACAGACAAATGAAATTTTAGTTGTACAAATCCCCCTCCCCCCAACTAATTTCACAAGATTTATCCATATCATACACTGAAGCACTGGACTGACCTCCTCTTTGGTGACAGTGACCTCTTCTGTCTTCTTCTCTTCCTCCATTTTCTTGTCTTGTTTCTCACTCTCCTTCTTGTCGGAAGTGGTAGCGTGGCTGTGAGCGTGATGATGTGGGTGTGGCTTCTTGTGCGTCACCTTTGCACTCCTGTTGGCCGGCTCTGGCTTGTGGGGGTGGGGGTGATGCGCGTGAGGGGTGTGGTGGGAATGGGAATGTGGATGGTGGGTGTGGTCTTTTGCCGAGGGATGTGGGTGATGGGCGTGGCTATGCTTGGAGGGGTGAGCGTCTGGCTTGTCGTGATGAACGGTGGCTCGGGGCTTGCTAGGGGGAGACGGTTTGGAGTGGAAGGGGACAGACGGCTTTTTAGCTGGAGAGAGAGGGAGGGATAGAGAGAGATGGAGAGAGAGGGAGAGAGGGAGAGAGAGAGTGATGGAGAGAGAGAGAGAGTGCGTGAGTGAGTGAGAGAGAGAGTGATGGAGAGAGATATAATGGGGGGTGGAGATAAAATCTCTTGGGCATTAATGTCTATTGCACACATGGTAAACTCTCACAAATATTTCATAAATATCCCTGATTTCACTTTCGTGCATCAAGCAAGCAATTGCAGAGCACAGTGTGTCCAAAAGGAAAACTATACATGTACAATAACTAGCTTATGAACTTATCGAGCCAATACTCTAACAGGCACAAAATTGCAACTTTGAGTATCAAAATTGGTAATTATACATGCATGTACATGTACACAGGTCCTGTGTACAATATATATCTGTAACAATGTTGGGGGGGGGGGGGTGATAATTATAAATGCGCTATGAGGAAAATAGAACAAGTTGAAGCAGGAATCCCAATAATCTATCTCTATAATTACACATCAGGGGGTGAGAAGCACAAGACCCCAAATTCCCAAAGCTAGTATACACTGAGAATAATAATCACGAAGCCATGTGTGCACATGTCTAATCACCCCCTTTCACCCAAAAGAACCAGCAATAATATTATTATCCAATGATAATTTGTATTAATTCTGTGCACAAGTATTGCAGAAGAGAAGAAACGGGTTCTGGTTCTGTGATATACCATGCCATAGGTACAATGTAATAAACCCAGATATTATAATTGTAGCAGGAACATTGGCAAGGTTTTAAATTTGGAAAAAAAAAAATGATTAATTTCCAAAAAAATGTCAATTAAAAAAAGTTGCCAATGTAGTCCAGTAGCTGGTTTGCCAAATTTAAAGCCCATCAAAGTTTCACACTATTATACTATAACGGTATTTACCAGTAGTGTGTTTGTCGTCTAGCTTCACATGAGCAGGAGAGCTCTGTTTAGGCTTGGGAGGCACTGGTGACCTTTTGACCTCTGTTGCACCAGCTCCACCGAACTTCTTCACCGAGTCAGCAACACTAGTGATAGGACGCCTGTACAAACCAAGGAAGGAGCAAGCAAATGTAATGTAAAAGAATAGGGTACGGTACTAATCAAATTCCTATGTCAACATCTAATAGGTCAGTTAATATAATATGGCAGGCACAATCTTGTATTGGCCCTTGATATATTAAATGTAGGCACATTTCGGTGACACTACATTATTATGCACAACGTAATAGTGTGTGTATACAATGGAGCTCCTTTATTCCAGACACCCTTAGGGCAGCTCTATGCACATGTCCGATTACAAGAGGTATACTCGTTTCAGGGGTAACTTTTCTATGTGGGGAGCTCTGGGACCATGCATAGTGTCCTGATTAAGGGAGATGTCCTCATTTCAAGGGTGTCTTTATGGACTGTATGCATATATATGTACATGTACATTGTGCCATGTACAGCAAATAGTTACAAATTTATACTTTATGTGCATGTACATACTTATGGAAAATAAATGTGTTCCTCATTTGTAAATATGTACATGTACATGTAATACCCCCTAAGGTTGACCTCAAGCTATAATTATATGTACTTTCCTCGTAATGTTCAAGAATCTGAAATACTGTACATGTGGATATCTACACTGACATGTACACACATACAAGCAAGTACTGCATTAGTGTATGTGCCATGTGTGTGCGTGTATGTGTGCACATTTCAAGGGAACATCAATTAATCGTCAGGGAAACCCTTGGCGTTGTTACAGTGGTGAAACCATCCCATGGTCTGCAAAGGCATGCGTGCGTAGATCTTGCAAACAAACTATCAGCTGACAAGACAAGCAAAGGTTGGCAGGCACCCAAGCTATTTGTATACACCGTGTTTACGCATGCAAGCACTTTATTAGCACTCACCCTTTGTCAACACCAGCTCGAAGCTTGGTCCTGGGGGATGGGAGGAAGAGAGAGAGAGAGAGAGGGAGGGAGAGAGGGAGAGAGAGAGAGAGAGAGAGGGAGAGGGAGAGAGAGAGAGAGAGAGGGAGGAGGGAGATTGAGTGAATAAAAACTGTACATGTACATGTATGTTTATATACAATTATTTGGTACATACATCAAACACCACTGTAGATGCAGGCAACTGCCAGGTCAGCCCTATCACTGGCAATTGGGGCAATTACACCATCCCACACATGCATGCACAGCACTGGAGACTGACAACATTCTCCATATAATAGCTCATCAATAATTGACTAATCCACTCAGAATTGGCCGAGCTGGCAACACCATGGCCAGCTACCATGGAGAAACAAGGAACCAACACCTGCTTCAAACTGTTAACATGTTCAACATCAGTCAATTTGGCTTGGGGCATTTTTGGGAAGGCCACTTTCTGAGGGGGAAGTGGGGGAAACACCCCCTGGCCCCTCCCCCCTGAAATAAAACCTCAGTATTACAGCAGCACGCTCAAAGAAACTTCAGACATGATTTAAAAGTAGCCAGCACATGTACACGTGCAGGTAGCCCCACTATAAGCTCCCTCCCACTCACACATCAAATGCTGACTGATTGCCATCAAATTATAAACACAGAATCACATCAAGATGATTGATGATTATGGGGGAGGACCAACACTACATGCCAACTACACCAAGATAATTGCTAACTGCATGTAAAGTCATGTCACTGAAAGCACAATCTTCTCACTCTCTCCCCTCTCCGTCCTTCCCTTCTTCTCTCTTCACCCCACTCTCTCTCTTTTTTTTTCTCATTTTCTCATCTATACCCTACCACCTCCTCTCCCTCTACTCTAAAATCAATAAATTTTAGCAGAGGGATATCAGAGGCAGATGCATGCCTATCAGGGAAACAACAGAAACAAAAGCCGCATGTACATACCGACAAAATATGAACCAATCAACCAGATTAGCATTGTTTGAACATAGCACACCAAGAATGGGTACGTTGAGTCATAGATCTTTAGTGCACGTGCACACATCTTGGTATTGGAGCAAACAGTTGAAAAGAGCCAACAAATAGTTGACAATAAAGAAAGATTGTCTAATTAGACGAAGTAATTTGAAACCCATTAGTGTCATTGTCAGGATGGTAAATACAAGGTAAAAGAAAATTGGCTAGGATTATCAATTACAAGCCAAGGAAAACATGAGATAAGCATACACGTACATGAATAATCTACGACATTTTACATGCACATGCATTGGATCCCCAGTCTTAAACCTGTACTCTCTCTCCTTCCCTCCCTCCCTCCCTCCCTCTCTCCCCCTCTCTTAAACTATCCCTGTTTCCTTCCCTTTTCTCCCTCTCTCTCTCCAGACACTCTACATGCATGTTGTATACTATATACACAAACACACATGCACAATATAAATTCCATGTACATACATTACTTTACAAAAAATGTACACAGGTGTACAAGCTAGGTAGCTTACTGTAGTAGCAAAGCCACAGCAGTCTTCCAGTTCCTGGCCTGTGGCGGCTAACAAAAACAAGAAACCCGACAGCTGGCTAGATCACAAACAATCCAGGAAGACCTATGATACCACTCTCTCAGGATACCTCACTCACACACACACACACACACTGTGATGATGCGTACACACACATGGGGCATGTGGGTACCATGCTCACACTATACATCAAACCATTTATATACACACTAGTGACTATAGTGTACCACAGCACCTCATGTGTAAACATGAATCTTGCACGAAAGACACAATGTACAGTGTGTGTACATCACACTAAAATCGAGGGTGATCTATACTAGCTACTAACATTGTATGTACATGTAGACTTGTAGAATACGTACACATACTTGTATGTACACTAATTATAATGAACTCCACAATATTATTATTTTAAGCACAACAGCACTGACTACACTTGCAAAACACACATACACACAATAATATTATACATGTATAATAATATTATGTACATGAGTACCATATTATATAGTACGCTGAGAAGTTCTTTTATACATACAAGCGTAAGAGCATGGCTTGATGTGTTTACCAGTAGAGATGCATCAATACACTGGCGATAAATCTTCAAGTTCTTACTCGAACTACCCAGACTAAATAAACACACCAGCTGCTGAGTGTACGTATGTACAAGTCTACCTCATGTACACATGTCATGCAATCATGGGATGAAATCTTTCATCTATAGCAGGTTTGTCAACTAGCAAGGTACACGAGTTAAGAGTGTGCCAACAGAAAGGTTCTCATTGTTGTACACAACTTTATGACCTTTATCAGGTACGCATGGTGACCTCGATGCATCCAATAAGCATCTATACTCAAGTAGCTTTGCTGAAAGATAATTTGCCTTTAATATGATATTTGTCAGATCTATGCAGGACTGTTTAAGAGAGCTTCGAATTCGCATTCGCTTATTCATTTACGCCTGTATTGACTAAAATTAATAATATATATTAGATTACCATAGCTAGCTAGGCCCTTCTATGCATGATATTGTCAGATATTATTGTGTTGATAGCAGCTAAATTGTACGTACCACAGCACTGTACATTTTGCATGCACATAATATTATCTACATTTTCACACATGAAAAACTGTAAACTAATGAGAAGTGGCTACAAACACGCAAACTGGGACAAATCGACACCTATGTGTTAATTGTACATGTACCTAGGTGATCAATATCACCAATTCACACTGTACACCCAACACAAGTGTGGAAATAATAATATTATTATGGTCAGTTGGCTAAAAACTAATTATTTTCCTACTCACATACATTGTATGATCCCAAACATAATCACCTAATGGTGATTTGGTGCAAACACAACTTTTAATTCCACACCAATATTAATATAAATGATCGGTTATCGTCGTTGTAACTACAGTGGAACCCCTCTATTCCGGATACCCTTGGGACAGCTTAAAGTGTCCTGATTAAAGGAGGTGTCCTCATTTCAGGGGTAGTTTTGTACACTGTTCTGTGTAGCTGGGACCATGGGTGATGTCCTGATTAAGGGAGATGTCCTCATTTCAGGGGTATCCTTATAGAGGGGTATCCACTGTATACCTAATGCACAGCTATAGTTGACTACCTCTCATCTCTCAACAGGTACACAGCCATTAGCAAAAGTCAACAATAAAAGGGCTCCAAGTTCCGGTTATTAATACACACACATTAGCACATCAAAAACATTGAGCTGTCAGAGTACATTATACATAGCAGGGTTTATTTCAGCAGGGCCTGGGGTACTTTCGCCCCCCCCCCTCCCCCCTCCCTTAAAAATTGGCTTTCGCTCTTATATGGGGTTGCCCCCCCCCCCCTCAAAGTTTGCTGCTAAATGTACATGTATGCTTTTCCCCCTCTTGAATGAATCCTGAAATAAATCCTGACATACATGACATTGTAGTAATAATATACTCTATATACACACACGCTATACATAGATATAATATATACACACTATGCACACGCATGCACACACAGTGAGGCACACAATAGTAGCACCAAAAAGGACTAGTTAGCCATTCATGAAAGCTGAGAGTATGAAAGAAGATACAACCCCTACTAGCCATCAAGGATGTGAACACTAGTACCACTACATCCTGAATACACCACCCCTACAGCCCAGCTGCAGGTAGTCTCACAAAGACTCAGACTCAGGACACACAGGCATAATAAAATAAATATGGGATAGAGCCAGGCTAGGAAGTCAATAGCAGCACAGCTGGACAGCTACAGTGAAGGTACTAGCATGTGAGCAAGGCATGGCAAATTCAGTGAGGTGATGGCCCCACTCTAATAGTAGTCACTAGTATTATTATACACCCAGCTGAAATATACAATGCATGTATAGCTACATGGAGCAAGGCTGATGTTAGTACATGTAGCCCATGACTACTGCGATAACGTATGAATAATATAATGTATACTTACAAGGCAGTACTGTAACTGTGGTCAATAAGCAATTAACACTACAGTGAGCAAGCTAATCTACCTAAACTTCATTGAGGTTTTTGTTCATACTTCAAGCAAAAGTCACAATCAATCCTCCATTTACATGTACATGTACATGTACATGTAGCTGTCCAGTATTACTATACTTACTGGCTCAAGCATGACATTGTACAAGTGTACTGCAACATTTTCAGTAGACCTTACTACACAATTACTACTATACATGCAGACCACATCCTACTATGCTATTAGCAATGGGACAAATAAACAGTACTCCATAAACCAACTCTACACAGATAGGGAGATGAGAGAGGAGGGGAGACAGGGAGGGGGAGAGAGAGAGAGAGAGAGAGAGAGAGAGAGAGAGAGGGAGAGATACACACATGCATATATACACACGCACCTCAAGCCATAGAGATGACAATGAATTTCCATACCCAATAGCTAATGAGGTAATGAGATAACTGGTTGGCCTGCCAAGACAAAGCAGCAGTACCTGGTAAGGGAAACCACAGGAAAGCCCAGCCACAGGCCAGTGTGGTGTCCATTACACCAGCTCATTGACCAAGACAGTGATCTAAGCTAAACACCTTCCACCAGAAGCACTGTTTAAGCTTCTTAGCTTACAAAGACAAGAGAAGCAACTTTTAGCTGGCTTAGAGTACAGTGATGATCACACTCCTAAGCTAGGAAAGTCTTTGAGACACTTTTGTGCTCTTGTTATGTACTATAGCTAATGCTTGAAGATTATGTCTTGTGAATTCTACCACCCTGGCCACTTGTGGAGTTTAACGTCACCAGATGGCTCAGGACTAGGTGCACACATAGTAATGTTTCCAAATAGCAGTGCATCAACAAGCCTATATGTACATACAGATAACTGTGCCAGTTCAATGCCGTTGACTTGAAGTGCTAGCAAAGCACATTATAAAGGAGTGGCAAGTTGTGAAATCAAGCCTTGAAAAATAGTTAACAGCATCTCCATAACTATTGTAATGTAGGCACAGTACAAGCATAGCACATACATGTATATATATGCAGTCATGATACGTCCACCCACCAAAAACAAAGCCTGGCCAAGCAAGAGCATTATGATGCCCAGGTGTTAGGGAAGCTTCTAAGCTTACATGTACCCTACACTGTTTCAGTACAAACAGTAAAATAAGCATTACTTCACTTGGAACACCTGTTCTCTATGGGAGATGCTATGACATCAGAGACAGGCTAGGCTGAATGCCTTCCTGCTTCAAACACTGGGATTCGCCCATTAGTCCATTGACAGACAGTCATTCATGACATAACAACAGCTGGGCCTATTCTTCGTAGAGTACAAAGAGTTCATAGATATTCATTAGGTACAATAATGATCAAGGCACATGATTTTTTTCCCCTCAAGCATGCACAGAATATTCAATAATCATACACATGTAAAGCTCACCTATAGGGGGTTAGATAGAAGATTCAGAATAGCCGAGTAGTTGAGCAATATAAATAGCCACACTAAAAACTTTATCTCTAGAACTAATAATTATCTACAGAACGTCTGTTGACTAAAACACCTATGACACTGTCAATTTTGAAACCTGTGGTAGTAGTAGCTACTCTATACTATTAATGCCTGTATCTATCCTTGTAGTATACTATACCAGGTTGTGATTTCAAACTTTTGCTACACTAGAGGCTAAGAATAGCTCCTTCAAAGCTAGCTAAATGACTCTCTGGTGAAGCTGTACTACAGTCAACTAAACACACTCTATCATGAGCTGTTTAGCATTCAATAGACTTCACAGAGCCACCTGGGTATCAAACAGCACTATAGCAGTAATTATCCCATTGGTAGGAGAATTGGCACGCCCAGTCACAGAGAGACAGACAGACACACACACTCGTACTGCACTGTACTGTACTTGTACACGTACGAATCTATTTGTACAGTACAAGGCCGTAGCGATCAGGAACAACTGTTATTACGATTCACTAACTTTTGATAACACTAGCTGTCAATGTACACAGAATCACATGCAGTCTGCATCTAGCTTGATGGACGTGCATGTACGACACAATATATATGTAAACTATACCATGTACTGCATACATATTAGTATTATAGTATATGATTCACATGTTGGACAATGTTTGGATGCACACTAAAAAAACTATCCCTACACTAATATTGTATATTAGTAATGGTGTTATCAAAACAAGAAATTCCCAACACTTCCATTTAATAATACACAGTACTGCTATAAATTGACAGGAGTTAGTTGGTGTACTTTAGCTAGATAAACTGTTGTATGTAGCTACTAGCAGGTTGGAAAAAAGGAGTGGCTAGCAAGATATCTACTGTAAAATGCAAAATTATTCTAATAAGAGCCCAGTTAACAGTTTCCAGAGTTACAGAAGCTCAATGGGGTCCTACATATCAACAGAGCAAGGCCTACTTCATTTGGTCTTCTATCCAGGAGTAGTCCACCACTGTAGTAGCTCCCGACGCCATTTTGGTAAGTCTTTTGAGGGTCTTTGTCTTTCAGTCTAGCTAGCTGAGTAGTACTAGGAACCTGGCTCAGTTTTGAGAACAAAAACGCAGCCTACGCTCGACTACCAGCTAAAAATGGCCTAACTACAGCTAATGGGGCGTGTATAAAGCATCAGAGAAACCACAAAATGGCATTAGCGATGCAAGCTAAGCCAAGCGTATTTCCTGCCAAGGTCGCAAATTAAATTTAGCTTCCGGTGAGACAGGATGTTTATGCGCTAATAGCTTTGGCGGTCATTACCAGTCAAGGCAAATAGAGTGGCAGTGCAGAGCCGGCCCAGTGCATTGGCGACCCTTTACCTATCGAATCAGCCACCGACAGGAAAAGGGTCGTCATTCACCGCCATACAAACCACTGGGAATAGAGATCTATTCGCTTTGAACACACTGTGCATGTAAAGTAGTAGATGTAGAGATTCTTAATATTCCAGATGTAACCTCATCGAAAAGCCAACAGGATGCGGAACAAAGAATTTACACACACGACATTGTATCATTATAAAAAAATTGTGGTACATGTATAGATACTCCAGCAGTAGTGGGGTTACCTTGGGCTATGCGGTGTTTTCTTGACTGATACCACTGTCGTGACCGATGCATGGTGGGGAGACTCACTCTTCTTCAACACAGCTCTCAGCTCTTCAATCTATATCCATATGTACACGTACTTACATGTATTAAAGTGGAACCCCCCTATTCTAGACACCCTCGGGAGAGCTTAAAGCGTCCTGATTAAAGTAGATGCCCTCATTCAGGAGTGTCCTTACAGAGGGGTTTAATTGTACAGTGTACAACTGGAGGGTGTATCACACCCATCATGATAGACTGTTGTATCGTTTTGTTTTACCTCCTTGTCTTTGCTCTTTAGTTGCTCTTGTAAGTTAGCCACCTGGTTCTTATTAGCAGCACTGTCAACTTCCTCCTAGGGGAGGGAGGGAGGGAGGGGGAGAGAGAGAGAGAGGGAGAGAGAGAGAGAGAGAGAGAGAGAGAGAGGGAGGGAGGGAGAGAGAGAGAGAGAGAGAGAGAGAGAGAGAGAGAGAGAGAGAGAGAGGGAGAGAGAGAATGAGTAAATCCATTGACAGCTAGTATACACCGTGTACAAAGCAACCAGTGTTCTAACCTTCTTGTCTCTATCTGCTAGTTGTTTTTCCAGCTGAGCAACTTTGTCCTGAAGAGTCTTCACTTGTCCAGAGAGACGCTCATTCTCACTCTTGAGGTAGCCATTCTCAGACTGGACTCGCTCAAGGCTCTTTGTCAACTGCCAGATCTGTTCGCTAGAGTCTACATTTATTACATGCAGGAAGGAAAACGATTAATTTAAGGAACAAAGCATATACACTTAACATGTATATACGGGCACAGATGAATACACATGCAACAGAAGAACAAATTAATAAGCAGATTTTCTTTGATGGGCCATGCGTACACTGCTTGCTAGCATATGTATGATTATTGCCACATTGTACATCTACACCTTAATTTGCACATGCATGTACATGTATAAAACGAGCATTGCATCTCATATTGGTAGCAAGTGTGTGTGTCTGTATGTAAGAGAGAGCACGAGTGCTAACTATGTTTAAGAGATACATGTAGGTATGGGAGCATGTACATGTATAATTATAGTACTTATTATTACGATGTACATGTATGTAGCTACATGTCCAGTTTAGCTCACCATCCTTTGGTTGTTGCGCTGGAGGCTCTGGGGTTGGTGTTGAGCTGTCAGCCTTCTCCACTCGAGGCTCCACTGCCACGTGACCTGGGTCTGGAATTGGAGACTGAGACTTACTACGGCCAGAAAACACTGCATAAAATTTAATACATGTTCATGTATAATGTTCGTGTATATACAGTATTTTTTTAAGAAGAACTAGATTTGGACATAATTATTATTGTACATGTATACGTACATGGCAATGTACGTGTACATGGTATAGTTACTTGATATTATTAAACAAGCACCTCAATCATGATTATTATTATTATGAAAAACATAGAACTAAATTTGTTACGCAAATTAATAATAATTGCTATAGTATAACTCTACAGCACTTGACTGGTAGCTAAATGTAGCACACGTACCTTGAGTGGTCTCCTCAATCCCAGGACTAGGGGAAGGAGTGGTCGAACGCTTATCTCGATCTATAAACAAATTGAATACACAAAAATTAACGATTAAAAAAACTTCATTATGGTACATGTTAGAGGTTTCTGAAGGTGTGGCCAATACCTGAACGTATTACATAATGACCAATGCTGATCTCAGAAAGTGTACATGTACATGTACATGTACATACATGTATCCCTAGTTCTCAAGGCTAGATACCTACATGTATATGTAAGTGGCTCATCCATTTGCTATACAGTCCATCAAGCTAGACCCCTTTTTCACGTGTGGAGAGAGTAGGTAAAGGTCGTCAGGTGACAAACGGTCTAGCTTGATAGACTATAGCCATTTGCAGGCATTAGAGCAGGCAATGGGACGGTCACCCCTTATTGGTAGGAGAAGATAAACGTACTCAACTTTGATACACATGCATGTACCTTGTTTAGTGTCATCCAGTGGAGGTGAGGTTGGTGATGGAGTTTTTGAACTATGCTCTTTCTCCTGAGCCCTCTCTGAAACAAAAATACCAAAATTATAAAAGCACAAGTGTACCTCTTATCAAAAGCAAATATCACATGTGACACACTCATTGCATAAATAAACAAAACACACATACACATGAGTAACTACACAGTTCCGTGAATTTAGCTCTGATCTGCAGTAACTTTCACATCTTGTAAATTATGCTTATATATGGCATGCAGCCGTAATACTCACTACTATGGTGCTAGTATGAAAATATATACTCATGTGAGAGCTTCATGCAGGTGCCCGCTCTTAAGAATCTTGCAGGGGCTTTCACACACTTGTAGATGAAATAATATTATTCACATAGATTTATGTACATGTATGTGTGTCCAGTGTCCTCCCAGCATATCTAAGGCATGTTTGGCCCAACAAGCCATCAGTACAGAGTTTCCTTTGATGTGGGAATGGGGATAATCCATGTGCTTTGATGTGGCCATAGGCTCCACCCAAACTATGCCCTCCCGTCATGCCTTGAATTTAGCTTGGGGAGAACACTGTGTGTACTTGACTTACTTCTCCTCTGTTCCCTCCTGATCCTGGCCCTCTCCTCATAGCCAACGTTCTGGTTGAACAACTGTAGTGGTGGCGGCGATCATCAGCAGCAGGTGGGATCAATATAACATAAGTGTGTGCAAAAGATAAAGAGTTGATTGTGAAATACACTAATGTGTATGTGTGGATGAGAATGCAACACCGTGCAAATCAGCGATATAAGTGATATGGAGTCTACACTGAAACACTGTTACTATAATAGAACAATCCTATCCAAGTATCTTGTATTCACATTAGAATTATTTACAGAGCTACATGTATATTGTAGATGTTAAGGAAAAGAAATAAAATGAGATCGAGGTCCTCCAAACTCCAGTCGAATGCTCTTATCATTGAGCAACTGGAGCTCTGAGCAGTGGAGCAGGTTGAATCCTGATGATAGTCATGCTGAGATAACATGTACACGTATACAAGCATGTACCACTACATAACGCAGTGACATGTACATGTAATAGTGTACATTCATGTCAGAATCTGGTCCAGAATTAATCATGTTTGCCACTTACACAAGTGCAGGTTTGTTGGTTCCCCATCAGCAGCAACTTAGGCACAATACCTCCTACGACTTCACTAATAAACATCTAGTCACGGCTACGTATACTCTCAACTCATATTTTGACATTAACACTTGTAGCTAAACTTATACTGAACATACTATAGAGCTAACAGACCCATACTCACAAATTACGGATTTCTAATAATAGTATGTACATGTACATGTAGCTTACAATATCTATACTACAGTAATAGTAAGATTCAAAACCTGTAGAACGCATTCAAAATTCACTTCAAACTACTGGCTCATAACGTATACACTCAACTACTCCCAAACTAACTCTATAGTGTACTTCAAGTATCGTTATGTTATCTACACTTCACATAAACTAGAGTGTAGTAAGACTCAGATTTGCTAATAAGTATAATAATATACCAAGCCTCACTTCGAACTACTCTCAACTACTTTCAACATAACTGACTGACTAAACACTAAAAAGAGCAGAAGCTAGTCCAACAATCCCGGAGAGGACAAACAGCCTTAGTTTTATGTAGCAAAGTGAGGCATGTGGAGAGATTGATTGCCAAGACAAGGAGGTATGCAAAACGAGCTCCACTTTCCTTCCATACATGCACACAGCCATAGCACTACCACGGCATTGCCGCTAGATACCAGGCTGCTGCCATGGCAACCAGACAACAGAAGCACTAATAAATAGAAATTGCTGGTGTTTCACGTAGCGTGTCATTACACATTCCACAGGATTACTCCTTCACGACTTCAGCAATTCAGCTTGTGGTACATGTATATTGTATTTCACTACTGTAGATCTGGAAATTTTCATGTAACAAAATTTTCGTATGATAAATTTTGGTGTAAAAAAATTTCATAGGAATGACCCCTTACCGCATTAGCGTTAATAGTGTGCACTAATTTTCGTAAGTAGTCGATGGTGGCTATGGTACAACAAAAATTTCCAGATTTTACAGTATTGCATAATGCAAAGGCAAGATGGGGTACATGAGATGCATGGTTGAATGCATCCCAATTGGTCCGTGACCCCTCTCATTCATTATCGGTCCACCCAAAGATCATCCACACACCCCCCCCCCTCTCCCTGGCACCCATTCCACGAGATTACTCTTTCACAACAGTGACAGTGTGTCTGTAACAGTTGCGGGGTGGCATCCGTGAAACAAACAAGGTCTTTGAGTGCACATTTAAAAAAATGGAAGGTATATAATCATTAATGTGTTTGACATAGTGAACAATAATTGAGCAATTTGCAAGGGGTGTATACAATGCCTTGAAGCAATATTGCAATGGTTTCAAGTTCCATTCCAGTCATACTCTACAATTAATTTTGGAACAACAGAATACAATATTATGCCCCACACAAGGACTGCAGATTATAATATGATAGCCTCGTCCCCATACAGGCCATCCAATATTCTGCGAGTAATATCGAACATTGAAGACATGGGAGTGGCCAGTTAAATTTACATGGACCATAGATAATTGCTGAGTCAGCAGCATTTCACAAGAAATTGCATGAAATTGGCACTCATCAGCAAAATTAATGCATTTGCTTGCAAGAGCAGATTCTCATTTAATTGTCTGGCAAAATGACAGTGGGCATACTAGTGGTTATGGAATACTACTACAGTACAAGAGCCCTTCTTCAGAATTGCATCATTTTGAGACTACTGGGACACATACCTGCACACACAGATCTAGAAAGTGTGACAAGTTCATTCTTGAAAGTATACCAGTACAGTTAAAGGAGCATTGGCAATGGATGGTGCAAGTGCAGCAATAGGAGGCTATCGCTATACTTTCATCGAGGCACCTCCAAAGGAGCTTATGTGTCTAATCTGTCATCTGGTGGCCAGGGATCCTCAACAGCTACTCTGCTGTGGCAAGCTGTGCTGCAACTCCTGTCTACAGGAGAGCAAAAAACACACCGACAACTGCCCACAGTGCAGGAAGAGGGCGCTAACCCAAGAAGCTGCAGCAGGTATGACTCTACAACATGCACAGGCATATCGTTAGCTAGCTAGCTAGCTACAGTAAACATTCTCTCTCCCATACATACATGTATGTACTTGGACTTGAATACAATGTAGAGAGAGAGAGAGAGAGAGAGAGAGAAAGAGAGAGAGAGAGAGTGTCATAATTTATAGAATTCATACTGTGTTTGCAAATCACGTAAGAAAATTGATCTTGAGGTAATGATGCCAGGGAGGGTCCCAAAAATACCGTATAGCGGGAAATTTTCAAGGGAGAAAACTTTCACAGATCGGTAGGAAAGGAGCATTTCGCGGAGAAAACTTTCGCGGAATGTTAAAATCGGTCGCATAATGGGTGTGGCATGCCTAGAATTTCGTGGAGAAAACTTTCGCGGATGGCGGAAAAATCGCGAAATTCGTGAAAGTTTTCTCCCTCGAAAGTTTCCCGCTATACGGTACACTCTTGATATTTAAAATTTATTCATGCAAAATATATGTACAATGATTAGAGAATAATATCCCTTACAGCACGTCAAGCTATCAAGCGGCTAAAGGTCCAGTGCAGCAACAGCCTCGACACTGCTGGCCAAGAGCTTGGGCAACATAAAGCCAATTGCGATGAGAACGCCATCACACTCTGCCCTAACCTGTGCTTAGTCCCATCATCCCCTGAGGCAGGCGAGGCCAGATACCATACCAGAACCATGCCTAAAAAAGACGTTCAAAATCACTTATCGGAGTGTCCACGGAGGAAGGCCATATGTGGCTACTGTGGTATCAGCGGGGTGTACCAGTGGGTAGCCAATAGGCACTTGCTCGAGTGTTCGAAGCTGGAAGTGGTGTGTCCGAACGAGGGATGTAAAGAAAGGGTGGTCCATCTCTACCTTCCAGAACATCGACAGACGTGCCTGTACGAAAGCCTTCCGTGCAGATACGAAACGCTCGGCTGCACATATACGTCCCCTCAGACGGACAGGGATGGACATCAACGACACGAGAATAATCTGGATGCTCATGCAGGACTAATGGTGGCATCTCTACTGCACAAGCAGCAAGAGCAGCAAGCATATTTCAAGATAAATGACTTCTCGTATTATCAGTCGTTGGATAAGTCCTTCAAATATAATGCTGATACATGTATGTGGAACTGGTACATTCTGATTGAAACAAACGGCAGGGGAGAGGGGAAGGGCACCCATATCTCGGTGAGTCTTCACTGGAAGCAGGCTCTTCGTAACATGCCATCGTGGCTAAATAGCGTTAAACTTGAGCTCTTGAACCATCGTGAAGATAAGAACCACTTCGCTTACACTTTTACAGATCCAGACGGATTAGTCCATGAAAAATTTATAGCTCATACTTGCCTAGGATACAAGCCCAGTTACAATGTGCTGTACCTCAAGGATGAGACACTCTGCTTCAGGGTGACCAGTGACCTCATCAACTGCAAGCAGCTCAAACCAAACACTACCTTATGACTGAGCTCACTCTGTGTTTGACTTTGATTCATTGCTGTTTTACAGTATTGCAAAAAGTAAAAGTTGTGATAATCACTGCATGAACTTACTCTTAGTCAACTTTATTGCTGTTTCAGACATATTTATACAAAAAAAAATTGTAAGCCCTTCAGCTATTAGCTGTACTTTTCTAAGCATGAAATCATTAAATTTTAGGAAGTGGTCCCGTGGTGCTATCAGACAATCGGCATGTTGTCATGATGCAAGTTTAAGCCTGCAGTATACATAGAGGCATTTGCAGGCACTAGAGCTTGAGTTGCCAATAGCAACTAAAATTTGTACATCACTAAATTTCCAGAGAGGACTGTCCATGCTATAGGGTAATTGTGGTCTAATATTAATGTACCAGCGTGATTGAGCAACTTTCACCTGGGCTTCAGTCCATCTACCACAACTACTGTCTGAACTGAGCAAGTCAAGATAAAGCTTGCACAATCCTCATACCAATTACTGCCTACCACTAATTTGACCAGATCAGCAACAATGAATGCAGGCCAATGCATGAACTTTCAAGCCACTAATTTTATGGTTGGACATGTTGCAAACAGTAGTTAACATAAATTATCATTTTATGAAAACTTGACCATGTCCTCAGTAGCTGCATAGTGGAAGTGATGTACCGTAGATAACATATACGGACTTGCGTTGTCAAAAACCGCGCATATACAAAATATTGTCGCGCGCTCGTTGACCTATACCTATTTTGGTCGCTACAGTCTGTCTATGAAATACACGAAAAAGAAATGTTTTACCGCAAAAAAAATATCCCGATCTATGGTATGTGGTAAAGGTCATCATTATAGTGGGTACGCAGTCTACATCGGGGGTCTGAGAGTGGCTCTTGACCTCAATAGCGACAAGTTTCGAAGCTCCAATTACAGAGAAGAAATCGATAGCTCAGTACAAATTCAGTTCAGTCCAGTGGCAAACTGCTGATGGTGCGTGGTGCTATGTAATAGGTTATTGTAGGCAGTTATAAGATTATCTTTCTCTGGATGATTGAAGATTGCGGCTTGATTACTTGGGGACTACAGTGTTCAGTAGTGTACCACACAATATAAACTCTTGGCAAAAACCAACATAATGAAGCTTGCAATATCTTGCATAATTACAAAGAGAAGTAAGTCCTTAGTGTCCAATAACCAGAATAGACATGCGCATCACTCAAAAGGTGTTAATTCCACAAGGTATGGTGATATGGTGAGAGGGGTACATGCCCAGTCATCCTAACAGTCTACCAGTAGAGATCACACATTGGTATAATTATACATGGTCAAGAAAAATATACTCCACTTCCTGAAAGGCCACTTTTTTATTAGGATTGAGTCCTACCTTTTCCTATAAAAACTCAACGACTCAAAGAGACAGTTAGTGAAGTCCGTTATTGAAATCAAAGAGCACATGAGGCAGCTGTTATCAAGAAGGCAATAAGCTACAAAATTGGAAAGAATGGCCAATGAAGGAATTGGAGGTTATAGCTTCAATTTCATTGAGAGTCCTCCGGATGAGTATGTGTGTCTGATCTGTCATCTGGTGGCCAGGGACCCTCAGCAGCTACTCTGCTGTGGCAAGCTGTGCTGTAACTCCTGTCTACAGGAGAGCAAAAAGCACACCGATAACTGCCCACAGTGCAGGAAGAGGCTCAGCAGCTTTCAAGACATTAGAGGTACATAAAAAATAATAACTATAACGCACATATCCCTGCGATATCATTCTTGACCAAATTTTTTGGTTGTTAGTACATGCACATATATTAACCACTTCCATTGACTCGGAGCAGTAATGAAGCCTATATATTGCTGAATAATGAACCGTTTTTAAAAACCACAAGAGCTTCCAACTGAAGCTAAAATAGGCCGCGAACATGCAATTGCACTTTTGGCACCCACTTTTGATATTTCATGATCAAATGAGCTTCTTCAAATATAGTAGATCTAGAAACTTTATGAGATTAGATTATTACTATTTTTGGCAGGAGACAGAGCTATCAAGCGCTTCAGAGTTGAGTGTGATAATCACTGCAATGGCTGTGAGTTTGTGGGGGAACTAGGCCAGCATGAAGCTACATGTGACTTCAGCCTACTACCATGCCCTAACAAGTGCACAGATCAACACAACAAGACCACCACAGTGCTGAGGAAGGACATGGAGAAGCATGCAATGGAGTGCCCCAAACGGCCGTACGAGTGTCCACACTGCAAGGAGACAGGGGACTACCAAGAGAGGACAACCAAACACCTACAAGAGTGTGCAAAGATGGAAGATGTTTGTCCCAACGAAGGATGCACAGAGAGAGCCTTGCGCTGTGACCTTCCCAAGCATAGAGAGGAATGCCCATGTCGGCTAGTCCTGTGCAAGTATGCTTATCTCGGATGTGACGTGACACTGCCACGAGAGGAGATGATTGACCATCAAAAGACACTGCACCACTATGAACTACAACACGAGTGCAAATACATTAAAATAGACGCATACGATAGAATAAAATGCATTGAATTCAAAGACGGATCAAAGTTGAGAATATTATACCAGTGTGAGGATAAATTGAAGTGCACTTTGCATAGTCCAGCTGCTCCTCCTTGGTACTCCAGGACCATAACACTAGAGATGCTCAACCAATTGGAAGACAGCAATCATTTCCAACACCGCTATGTGGGGGAACTAGGCCAGCATGATGAACTATATTTTAGGGTGTCCACCTTTACACCTATGGCATCTAACAAGGCCACTGGCAGTGATTGATGAGAATGTCACATCAGCGTAACAATTACTATAATGTACACTAAGTATACCATTACTGTTGTGTTTGTGTGATCTATGGTGCTACAAATAATTAATTATCAAATACTATAGATCTTGTATACATACAAATCCTCAGTAAATTAACCAGAATGAATAATGACAAATATATTGTAGGTATGTGTGCGCAAGTACCTAATTTTGCATAACTAATCCCTTCAGTTGGCTTATCACTAATTTGACCAGATCAAAACGCAGGCCAGGGCATGAATTTTCAAGCCACTAATACATAATTAAATACTTCTTGAATACTGGATCATACATGTACATGTTTTGCAGCCTGGTACATGCATTATATTAACTAGCTTGGACCAAATTACCATTGGTCATGTACATGTATATATAATTATTATATGTAGGCTCTGCAGTGGTGGATTTAGTGGGGTTTCGAGGGTTTCAACAAAATTCCCCTTTGGGCTCAGTGCATCTAGTAGTAAGAAGTAGTGATGACAAGAAACCTACTCTCTTCTAGAAATCTTGGATCTGCCACTGATGCTGTTCAATAATTAATTATAAAGTGCAGCTTACATCACTATTTGGGCCGTCGTGCTCTGCCTCAGTCGTATCGGTGTCTGGTGGAGGATTGGCAGTCCTCTCAGCCTCTTCTCGGGAAGGAACTTCGTCATGAGATACAACTACAAACTCCTCATCTAGGTAAAGGTCAACAATTCGGCAAGGGTCGTCACACTTACATGTACAGTATTATACATACACAACATGCATTACAAATGCACATACGTACTATTTCAAGAAGTGCACACTAAAAATAAGCTTTTTAATATGTTATATACATGTAATTATCATTATAAGGCCTATATGCTCAGAATTAATTTAGCTCATGATTGGAACCCATATATACCTTGATAATAATAATACTCTACTATCCTAACATCAATACATGTGTATGTATTCACCTTTGTATCCATTAACGCTGTTGGAAGCTTGTCCATCACTCGTGCTCAGTGGCGCATCCCCTCCATCATCGAGAGGGAGGTCATCAAATAGTCCTCCTCCACTTTTAGGCTTCTTAGCTTCTGTCTCCTCTAGCTTCTCCTTATCAGCAGCAACTACAGCCACTGTGTCTTTCTTGTCAACCGTGATACCTCCAAAGAGGTCCTTGTCATCATCGAGAAGGTCGTCCATCCATTGCTTCTTCTTCTTTGGAGGGGTCTTGGCAGGAGTGTAGAAGATGTCATCGTCTATGTGTGCGTAAAAATTGAATACATGTATATGTAAATTCATCTTTCACTATTAATCATGCAGCAGGGTTCTCCTCATGAGTACTTTTACGGCATAGCGGTGTGGCATGCTTTAGGCAGAGTTTATGACCACATCATGGATACCACATCAAAGAAAATTAATACAAATCTTGAAGGCATGGGGGGCCACTATGCTCAAGGGTACGCCAGGGAAGATCACTGATGTAAGGATCAACAACCATCCTACTGCCTGCTTGGGTAATCCTTAATCCCAGCATAGGGTAGAGCAAGTTAAGAACCTGTGCAGTCTTGAAAAATAGGACTGATGGGCTAAGAGAGCTTTTTGTCCCATGGGAACCCTCCCTACCCACCAAAGTTAATGGTAGCAAGTGAGAGAGAAAAAGATAAGGTTGCAATGGTATCCATCCACTATCCATGTCAGTATACCATTGTGTGTGTGATAATTAAGGAGTGCATGCATGTGGCCATCAGATACGTACATGCATGTACATGTACACGCATGCACATTATGTATAGAAACATGTGCATATCTACATGTACATGTAGCTGTGCTCAGCATTTTAGGATGGATAGTATAATTATAGTCTTTTGATAGTAGCAATTCATGACTTGGCTTCAAATTGGGATATATGTATGTCCTTTGTAGGGTACAATACATGATGACGCTGTGGATGGCTTAATTGTATTCACAAATTGTGGTTTCTCCAGAGGTGACCATTTATGGAATGTTCTCACCAATCATCATGGTAAGGCATTAAACATTCACATATTCATTATCACATGGATATAGGTGTGAACAACATATGATTTATGGGCTGTCTCTCTCTCTCTCTTTCTCTCTCTCCCCCTCTCCCTCTCTCCTCTCCCTCTCTCTCTCTTTCCAGTCCCTCTTCCGTACACATGCACATACATGTACATATATCACTGAACACATGTACTCTGTAAGCAAAATACATAATTAATATTACACACTCACAAAAAAGAGCACTTACCACCTTCAAGATCATCAAAGAGATTCGAGGCCGACATTTTCAACAGCCACTCACAACAAAAGTGCTTTCTGTAGTGATTGTGTCAACTCTCTCAGTATCTATGACATGTGAGTGTGTGTGTGTGTATGTGTGTGTGTATTGGTGTATTGGTGAAGTACATGTGTATGTAGTTATGGGCATCATGACGAGCATGTGTACAACATGTGCACTAAGGGGTACATGTAATAATGCACTGTAGATGCATGTGGGTGTGGGCATGTTTTCAATGTATGTTGCTAAGTGTGATCTGTGAAGATATCCCAGTACTAGTAACCTATAAAATGTAGGTATTGTATATTATGTACATGTAGCATACAGTACTTAGACAAACTTTCTAAATGAAGGTCTGATATATGTACCATAGTGACTACAGTTATACATGCATGTATATGCACATGTATGCACTGTATACATGTACATTATGTATAATAGTAGCATGCAGTAAATACGTAACTGTAGAAATGATTTACTCTATACACTGAAGGTCTTCTTAGCCCATGCACGAACATGTGTCTTCCGCGCTTGATATACTGACATACCATTATAATAATATTATGGTATTGAGTCCATCCTACAGTATAGCTATCCATACATGTACACCCTCCATAATACACTGTGAGTTAGCTATGAAGCTTCAACATGCAGGATCAAGCTATACACGTAAGTACAGTAGTGATTCAGTGCAGCTGCATATGGCCACATGGCCACTGTGGCTATTGAAGAGTAGGGGAAGTGGTGAATGACCACACTTCCTTGAACTGTAGGGACACTAGCTGAGCTGGGTGCCCATAACAATGAACCTCTCCCCAAAACACCTGCCCCAGCCATGATATCACTGATACAGTGCAATCTAGTGCCCTTTTCCTCAATAGTGGGCAGTGTCTCTCTCTCCTCTCTGTATTATTCACTGTTGATAGTGGGCAGTTGGTATTCTTTTTCAACAAGTTGTGAACAGTGACTATAATGGTACTGGTCAGGGTTTCATTTAGGGGAGTGGGAGAGTAGCCACCATCCACACACGCAATACAAGTACAAGTAAAAGGTTTAAGCGGTGAAAGTGTCCAAAGCAGCAGTTTTGCTCATCTTTAACCCATAAATTAGCTGAAGCTTCATGCTACGCGCAGTAGGAGACACATCCTACATCCTTACAACATTTGACTTGAAATAGAGGGGAACCAGTGGATATTACTGATAGACTTTCCCCATCCGATTGCTCAGAAGCTACCAGAAATAGTCTCAGAGGTTGAAACATTAAAAAATTTTCCTGGGGGAACATACCCCCAGACCCCCGTAATATAATCAACTTATGTCATCCTTCATGGATGGAAAAATATACTATAGTCTTTGCCCCCCTAAACTCTGCAATTGTCACGTTTGCCCCCCCCCCCCCCTTGACGAAAATCCTAAATGAAACCCTACTAGTGGAAAGTATGTACCAGTAGAAGTACACATCAATTATATAGGTGAGGTGGCCAGTCCATCAATGCTTTAACACACTAATTACCACCAACTAAGGACTATAATTATTGATATAATGCGTAGCCCTACAAGTGAACCATCCCTGAAATAAGGACACCTCAAGAGTTCCTTACTTCCAAAGGTTAATGACCTTCTACTACCTCACCATGTATAAGGACATAGAGGTACTGCTATTGTATCCGTTAAGCTATTGTCTATAATGACAGGGTTGCTGTAGATAACTCAATTGAGGAGAAGGGTAACTTAGAGATGTTGGCAAACACAGCATTATGGGACAGATCGACACAGAAATTAAGGGACAAGTAGAAGACACAGAAAGAGAGAAAGACAGTGAGAGAAAGAGAGAGAGAGAGAGAGAGAGAGAGGGAGGGACGGAGGGAGGGACGGAGAGAGAGAGAGAGAGAGAGAGAGAGAGAGAGAGAGAGAGGGAGGGAGCGAGAGAGAGATTACAGGATTACTTGTACACAAAAGTGATGAAGATTAACAAGCACATACATGCATGTACATGTACATGTAGTACTACACGGTACTCTGCACATGTGCAGCATTGCAGTGTCTGCTAATTAATGCTACAAGAGCAATAGACCCAAACTAGAATTAGTGGAAGCCATCAGCACTGTCACTATTGTACAATTTTTGGTAATACAATTGTAATGTCACAGCAAATTGAATATCGTGGTTACAATAATTATTCTGCTTTTACGCACAACTATGCATGCCTAATAGTGCCATGTATAGCAATCATGCCATTAGACTATCAATACACAGAAAGATACTACTAATCGATGGTATTTCAAAACAAGGAAAAGTCTAAGGATAAAAAAGGGGGTCATCCAGTACAGTCATGAATCTTAGCTTCACAGACTATACTTATACTGATACTATTTCACTTCTAAGACCTAGCCTACGTCTATGTGTGTGGGAGTGAAGTATAGAATTTCAATAGACCGCAGGCTCTCCCCACAGACGTACATCATAACTTGTCTATCACCACTGGGGAATTGAAGGGTACACAAGTATAATATTATGTACAGGAGTGGACATAATACATGTACATACACTAATCTTTCCGATTGCAAGGCTAGGTACTACATATGTGGCAATGCCGACTATTCTTGGCACCCTTAGGCCAGTGATAGCAAGTGTATGGGGATAAGAGAACTATCCAACGTTCAAGGGAACTTTTGCATGCAATTTAGTGTAGTGATTATTAAAGGGAGATCCTCATTCCACATTATAGAGGGGTTCTACTGTAGATATTCTGAGGAGGGATTAGGAAGGATTCCCAGGATTAGGTGACCTTTTAAACCCATTACGCTACTCTACAGTACATGTACGTATTCACACATAGTTTGTACAAATGTTGTACATGTATATTACTGCATGCACATAGTGTTATGTCCACACGTGGTACTGTATGTATGCATGTAAAACGAGTACCATATAAGGCTTTAAGAAGCACAGCCTGTATAGTTCCTGAAGAAGAAAGGAAAATGTATTTCAATTCCTCTAACGGATGCAGAGAATCAGGCTACCATCGATACCGCTTGAGGGTAACAAACGTACATGTACATATAAATGTGCATGTACATGTACATAATAATTATGGATGAGTACACACTATACATGTACATGTACATGTTGTTTGAGTGGAAACAAGCCCTAATAAATGTATTTTTCATTAGTCATAATACTGAACTCATAGCCTCGTCCCCAGACCACTCCACACATTGAAAACGTGGCCAAACTGGGGATGAGGCTTATTCATTCACTGATCATGGAATTTATTGTTTTGAGTTTCGGTAACAGGACACAAAGCTTTTCACTTAGTATGAGCAATTGCATATCACTCAGTGAATGGTGACTGAATTTGACGTCATGCATTAAATTTTGCGCCAGGGGCAAAGTAATTATCGGTTACACTCACGTTAGCATTATTGTCATATCTACACTAAAACTGCAGATCTATACATATAGTTGGTGAGCAGCAAATGTAACCAAGACATCTAGTATGCAAAAAAATCCTGAATCTAAAGATAATATAGGTCATCACAATACATGTAGGTCCATGAACAACTAAAGGATATATATATATTAGGTATATAATACACAGGACATTTACACACGTACATACATGCACTAATAGCGGCTTTGACATTGTGTCAGGGTGGGCAAACACAGCAGCCATTGTGCCAAACAGACAATGAGGTGGACAAAGTGGAAGTGTACATGTGTGCACTAAGTGAAGGAGTCAAAGAATGAGGAATGTGACTGAGGGAACAATGCCAAGCAGCAAGAAGACTGGAAACTACACAATGTCATGTTTGCCCTAAACAAAACATGTTCTATTGTTAAGGTACAAATGAGTGTGGAGAGAGAGAGAGAGGGAAAGGGAGAGAGAGAGAGAGAGAGAGAGAGAGAGAGAGAGAGAGAGAGAGAGAGAGAGAGAGAGAGAGAGAGAGAGAGAGAAAAGAGAGGGGGGGGGGGGGGGCATGGAGAGAGAGGGAGAGAGAGAGGGAGAAAGAGAGGGGGGGAACAGGGAGAGAGAGATTGCACGATTACTTGTACACAAAAGTGATGGGAGAGAGAGAGAGAAGAGAAGAGAGAGGTGGACTATGGCATCAATTACCTAAATGGACTAAAGGGGGTGGTAACCCACTGTGTGTACAATTGATTGATTAACAGCTGTTTTTAGCAGGTATACATAAACAAACAGTCATTTGAGAAGCTCTCTATAGCTGCAATAGCTGGGGAGGGGTTCAAATTACCAGCACAATGGAGGGAGAGACCTTACAGGATGCGACTAGCCCCAGGTCAAATCCTTTGGAGGGCATCAGCCCATGGACACTTAGAATAGCAAGAAAGATTCTTAAATAATAATTTATAATACTCGGTTGCTTTTACATGCATCAACTTCCTTTGGAGGAACGTCAACAGTTCTATAGGTCAGTGAAGCTACTGGTATCATGTACATACTTAATTCTGTCACCATCTTCTAGTTTTAAGGCTTTTGCAGGTGTGTTTGTGACAAGAGTATGTTTCAAATTTTTATGGATGAGAGCAGCTATGGGAAGCTAAACTATACACAACTTTCACAATCTTAGGGAGTTATAAGTTCGTCCACCTGGTATTATACATATGTTATGCAACCATCATGATACTAACAATGATATACCAAGCTTAGGATAAAAATCATCATTAGTTTTACAACTCAAACCCACAATACCTGGTTGATACAATCATAGCCATGCTGACAGTAGTCTTATATTACTCAGCTATAGCTATTGCCTTAAATTACCACCCCCTATAGCTTCAAAGGAAGAATTCATAGCCTTTTACTGCAACACACGTAATTCTATTTAGCCTTGCCCCCCATGGACCACTTAAAGAGAAATATTATTCATATGGAGTATAGCCATGGACATACACAACGTACATGTAGCAAGGTGTGTGGCTATCCATAATAACACGTTTGAGTGATCAAAGATATACAAGGTACATGTAGCATATACAACATGTATGCACATGTGGTATTCACCCCATTGCGGGCCCTTTCAGCATAGCGGCGCTCCCCCCCCTCTCAATACCTATAACATACATATATTTCTTAGATGTGGTAATCAAAATGATTGATGTGGTCACAAATTCCGCCCAAACCACGCCCACCCACTATCCCTTAAATCATTCCTGGGGAGAACCCTGTCATGTATTATAATATGGCAGAAGTCAAGCATAGGTTTGTGGGTGTGGGCGTGACTTATTCATAGTATTACTGTTACATGAACGAGAATATCAAAATGGAATGTTCATAACCAGTTCAACGTGCAAATCACAGTTGAGTACATGTTAATGCACACTATGCCATACAGGTCTAGGAACCTCTCTAAAAGTGGACACACTGCATGAAATTAAAATCTCACTGGCATGTGTTGCCACGAAATTAATAAATTCTATTAGATGTTCTGCATTTTGACTAATACCTATTATGTACACGTAGTCCTACTCAAGTATGGTAGACGGTGTTTATCTAAGTAACAAAGTGCTCAGGTTCCAGCTGGGATAGATAAACTCCATTCTCCCTAGGGGACTGCTAACAATCCAGCTATCCCCAGTGAAAGATCATGACACCGAAATATTATAATAATTATTAATAAGGGGGCATGTACATGTACATGTACGCGAAGGGTGGGTGATTGACACATGTATATATTATATATACAAATATTGCTCTCATTCACAGTTGCCCTAGGAATATTTCTAAATTATTAGGCAAAAAATTGATGTTTGGAGGGAAAGTGTTCAATGCAGTACTTTGAAAGTAAATAATTCATGTTCCTGACTTATGAATACTATGTACATATTATGGCTCAAACATCCAGTCCTCTAGGTACAGCAGAACACTGCCCCATATATAGTTTTTGTACTAAGAATTTAATACGGTATGCATAGAATTCTAAACTCGAAGGCACAGATACAGATACCAGAGCAGAGATTAATTTGTACGCTGAGGTTAAATTTGTCCATGGACAAGAGCAATACTTGGGATTTTTTCAACACAAAAGCATACATTACAGTAGTAGTAGAGTTAAAACACAAAAGGCAGGATGTAGAGTGTGATCACAGCTATGGCAAATAAACACAGGGAATTCAAAGAAAACAGGCTAACTGGATGGATAGTCTAAGATATATAGAGGATGGCACACCCGCATGGACTGCATGCTGAGATAGCAAGGGATTAAGGCTTTGATGAGGGTTAGATCATACAGGATGAAAGCCATACAATGTAGTGCACATCCTATCAATATCACTGCACACAGCCTAGCCACCAGCAAGAATTAAGGTTTTGAGTAAAGACTGGGTTAGTGTCTAGTAGTGCGAACATCAATCAGTGCACCACATAGACACAAATACACATGTATACAGATGTACATGTATAAAGACACTAAAACACATCGTCATACAAGATGTTCGTTTCCAATTTTAGTCTACTCAAAGTTCAGACTTGTGTAGCGAGCTTACACAATCATCATCTCACCTCCTTAATCTATCTCTCTCTCTCTCTCTATTTAACACTCGCTCCCTCCCCCTCTCACATTCTCTCTCTCTCCCTTGAGACTCTTGGTAAGTCCCCCTCATCTCTCTCCGTTTTGAACTCCCACAAAACTCGGTTTCTCGCTCACTATTTGGCACAAAGGCTCAGGTGTAATCACATAAACTTGGCGTTAAATTTAAATTATACCGTTCATGGTATAGCCTGGAGTTAGCCCGAGTCTCCTATATAGTACTTTCCGAATTCGCCATACGCTCTCTGTCAACTTATACATACTCATACTTGAAGCTCACCTGTATTGTACGCCCCCCAAAGGTAGCTCGAGTTGTTTGTAGTTCGTTCCTTCAAACAGGCTTGTCAACACAGGACCAGCAAATGATCGTCTATCACTACACTTGTTAGCTGTGAAGGGATCCGCCCCCATACTTCCTCTCACAACAAGTTTACGGAATTAGTTTACTAATGGAGCCCCACCCCCAAAGCAGCGTAAGCTTAATGTTGCCCACATGCATGCATGCACTGCTTACCGTCGGCCTAGGCTTTATATATACAAGGGCGGCAGAAGCGGTATGGCTGGTATGGCATTTGCCATACCACTTTTTTCATGGATAGGCAATGCCATACCACTTTTTATAGCCACGAATACTTTCCTGACATTGAAATAGTCTCGCAAGCCACACCCTTCAGGTGTGGCTTGCGAGACTAACATTGAAATAGCTGTAGCTTGGCTGTAGCAATGAGCAGGTCACGTCTTTCCATTCCACTAGTAGCTAGCTAGTATTGCCACGGTCATGACAGACGCAGTTTGGCTTGAACATGAGGCCAATGATTCGCGACTTACCCTGCCACGCCCACTTTTCTCAAAATATTAAAGAGCATTCGTTTAAAAAGTATGTTTAGGCCATGAAAAAAAAATATTTAATTTCTCAGGCCCGCCCGCATCAGTTTTTGGCGGCTGGGCCCTTTTTTTTTTAATTAAGTGGGTGTGGTAATTTAATTATCGTCGTGCTTACCGCTCGATCTCTTTGCTGCTTTGGCTGGCTGTGCTTGAGCATCAGCCTTGACACTCTCTAGTAGGCATCTGACTTCTCAAAATCGCTTCTCTGATGGCTATGCTATAACAAATTATAGATTAACTAAGACTTGCAAATTCCAGTTACTTTCAGCCAAATTTCAGCTCGAGGTAGGCCGTATATGGGCGTGGTTAAGGGTGGGCCACGCCCCAAAAAAATAAAAAATAAAATAAAAAGCCGCCCGCCCGCATCCTTTTTTGGCTGAAAAAGCCTGAGAAACTAAGAATTTTCTTTTCTTGGCCTTATGATGTTTATACATACTGACTGTGCCTTTGTAATGGCAGGCTTGCCACACCACTATTCTCAACCTTCTGCCGCCCCTGATATAGTAGCTACTGTAACACTGACTCAGATAGCAATAATATAATAGCCCTTGCTTGGTCATAATAATTATGTTACTGGTGTGGTGTGGGCGGAGCACTTGCACCGTCGCTAACTATGGTAGAGGTACCATGATAATAAAATAAAATTTAAATCGCAGGTGTCCGCCGTTGAGGAGTGTCCGTCATGCAGGGTTCCACTGTATTATCAGTGATAGCTATATGCACAATTCACGCAGCCTTACACCCAGCCGATGCCTTGAAAGCACAATCTTGGCAAATTATGGAGTCCGAGTGTCTCAGTGCCTGATTCTCAACCAGACGATCAAACGGCATCTGTATAAATGAGATTTTCCTGTCCCATTAGGTAGGCATGGATCATCCACATCCTCGCCAGCTACATTTGAGCTTATTGCCCTCGTCTGAACTTTACGGACACTATTCTGAAAGGACGCAATGAGATATTGCCAGAACCATGCATGCAACATAGAGGCTGGGCACGAGACTACTGATTACGGGGATAGTAGTCTCAATGTGGCTTGTACTTGCACCATGTATTGTAGCGAGATCAAAATTGCCATCACAGATTGATGTACAGTGCTAACTCAAACAGCAACAATTGAAAAAACGCTGTGTCTACCGTACCGGCACCGGTACTGAAATTTTAGCGCTTCGAGTACCGGCAAACTAGCCCCCTGCTACTTGCCTCACTAGCCATCTAGCACTCAGTATTAGTGGCTATTAGTATAGAGCTGCCGGTACTCCAAGCACTAAATCTTGGGTACCAGTGCCAGTACAGTAGACACAGTGTTGAAAAAAGTCTCTGCAGAAACTAAAACTAGGCTATAACTAGCCATATATTGTGCCCGTGTATGAACAAGAACTGATGAAAATGTACCTGAAAATACCTACTGTTTGCGCTTGACAATGTGATAAACATTGTTTACGATTTGCCCAACTGAGTAAATTATGTACTAAACAATGTATTCTTGTGGTTATTGTGCGTACACACAGCATCACAATAGTGGTGTGCAAACAGCACTGTTGCTGGGTTACTTGGTATTGATTGATACAGTGCACAGAGAGTTTTGTACGATGCTTGATTTTTATCATGTCACAACTGTGTTGAAAAAGGAAGGGCTGGGTATGAAATCCACAACCAGAGAGTAAAATTGAGCTCCCATTTGTGCCATTTTGGGGTCAACGGTGAGTCCAGTAGTCCATTCCAGTAGCCCCGTCCACACTCCCCATTGGTAACTAGGTAGGAATCTAAATTTACAACATATACAATAGCTATCATGATTGCACAGGGCCACATGGAATTAGAGAGGACTACATGGAGCTTGGCTTTTTACTTCATGTGTAGGGTACTACTACACCTTTGTCAATCGCTGGCTGGTAGCCCCCAACCCCCAACCTCTCTCTTCACATTCATAGGCACGCTATCTCTTCAGTTGCAGTTCAGAACCAAGGGACAGTCTGAAGTGTTTGTCTGTGTGAGTTGATCATTTGAAGTGCTACATCTTGATTTTCTTACATAAAACCAGTAAAACTGTAAGTAGGGATGGTACGAGCAAGGATAGTAGCTAGGAGTAGCGTATAAGAATGATAATACAGGGTTCACCCTGCATATTTTCTCAGTAACACTGTTTTAACGAAATTGTAGGGATTGCACCTTGTATAATAAATTATGCTACTCTTTGGTTTTGCACCACCATCCCTACTTACTGTTTCATTAACCCTCGGCGCATGCGCGAGGGTTACTGTAGTCGTTCTGTGTGTGTCTGTCTGTCTGTCTGTCTGTTAACTCTGTAACTGCTACATACCTCGTTTGCGAGTCTCAACCTCGGTGTTATATGATGTTTCAAAGCCATGTATTGTGTGGATTTCGCTGAAAACACTGTTCTCCAGTTCTGGCGACATTTGCTCAAGACCGCTACCTTCCACCATAGATCCATCCTTCCACGCACCCTGGCAGCTTTTCCATGGACAGAATGAACAACCGTAGACTTTTTTCAAGATACAAAATAAATAGTTCCAGCTACAACTCCTGTGAAAGTCTACTGCCTGCCTGCCAATAGTCTGTGAAGTAACTGCTAAGCTTCTTGACTTTCTTGCCAATGCACTCGTTTCTATATATTAGTTAGACACTGTTTAGGAGGTTTCTATGTGATTTAGAAGACTGAAGGACTCTATATAGAATCCCGAGCGAAGCGAGGGTTCTATGAGAGCCCTGAGGTCTTCTAAATCACATAGAAACAGACTAAACAGTGTCTAACAAGTTTAGATCATAGTATTGCTAAGAGCCAGAGGGCAAAACTTGTAGGTGACTATGAAAATCTTGTAGGTGACTATGAGAAGCTTGTAGGTGACTATGAGATATAGATACCTGTAAGTAGCCAATCAAATTGCAGTATTTGTTACAGCTATGATCTAATTACACGTAAATCATGCTACCGTATACTGTATACTAGTGTACTATACCAGTAAAGGTGATGGCAGAAAATTCCCAAATATAGCACACTGACTGACATGGGGTCTATAGGCTACAATTATCCCCAAAAACTGCAAAGTTACATGCATTAAAGATCCCCATCTTTCTCCCTCCTTGAATAGGAGAGTCTGGCAAGCCAGACTATAATATATACACACCCCCATACATGACTATGATTACAGACAGCACACTAGCTACAAACCAGCACAGGTACATCAAAGGAAATTGTGCTGCCACATCATAGGGTTATAAAATAAACGGCTCCATAATCAAGGTATATAGATGTTAGTTTTTGGGGCGAGGGGGGGGGGGGAAGGGACAATTTGATTGCACGCCTACTCTTGTTATGTGTATGCACTGAGACTGAACTACATGTACCTGCAGCTGAGGGAGCTGTAGACACATTGACAGCTTGTCAGTGCGCTTCTAGTTTATTAGCCGTCATCAGTACAGCATACCCTTGCATCCCAAATGACTGATGATGATTTCTTGACAAATGAAGGCTTCATTCCTAGACCACAGCAATGGACACCCAGTTTTTGTCCTCCAATGCATCTAATTGAGAGTGCTCCATGGGGGGAAATATTACACACTAAGAAAAATAAGGTACCGTATTTCCTCGAGTAGACGCCACGGCGACTAATTTTTTCGATCGCTCTGCTGAAACTAGCGGCGACTATTCGAGGGCGGCCACTACTCGAGGGCGGCGACAATAACTTTCATAGTAGTAGAACTGCATACAAGAATAATGAAAAGGTTTGTTCTAAGTTCAATACCTAGCTGCTTTTCACCGTCTGCCTTTGTCAGAAGCTTTACTAGTTTCTTGATGGCTTTCTCACGTACAGTGGCACCACTCGCAAGCACGTTGACACCGTTTAAGGGCGTGGCAAGTGGGCTATAATTAGAGAGTGCGGCGATAATTCGAGGGCGGCGACAGTAAAGATCGGGCATGTGTAGCTAGCGGCGACTATTCGAGGGCGGCGTGTGATCGAGGAAATACGGTAAGTCTGACTAGCAATAAGAGGTGCCTGATTGCCTTACTATGCATGTAGTTGGTGGTTTCTAGACAACTGTTTCCTGCTTAGTGTGTGGCTGTCTCTTGAAAAGTTACTACTAATGGAGGAGTACACTCAGTTTCTAGTGTGAAAGTTAGGGAGGGAAAGAGAGAGAGAGAGAGAGAGACGTACGTGAGTGTACATGTGTGTCAACTCGGGCATCAGTTCACATCAGAGCCTTAGCGTGCCGCATGCCTCATGGAGCTCATTTGAGACAAAGAAAATCCAGTTCCAATATGTGCAGAAATGGGAACCACCGTCAGAGCATGTGTTCTGTTCTTGAAGCTCATCAGGGTGGTGTACCAGAAATTCAAGTACAATACAGTGTTGGCAAAAACTAATATGCTTTCTACTCACATTAGACTGCACAGCAATGGATGTGATCAATGTATTGTAGAATCCACCAGGAGAAAATTTATGCACAAATTTTTTAATGCTATTTTCAGTGAGCTTGTTGATTGGATATTGCTCCTTATGAAGATATGAATCGTTTTACACCAATCTGGCATTGTAATGCTATTGTGCAAAATAACGACAGGTTGGTGTAAAAAAATTATCTTCATGCGAATTTCAAAAAGAATTAACCTCCCGCTTTTGCATAGGTGCATGATTATTATGATGACACACTTAAGGATTCACATAGGGCTACACATAGCCCACAAAAAGAAACATTTACTGTCACAGTTTTCATAGCTTAGCTTCTGTGTGTGTGTGTGTGTGTGTGTGTGTGTGTGTGTGTGTGTGTGTGTGTATGTGTGTGTGTGTGTGTGCCTACACAATAACTATAACGAGGCTTTGCAGGTTTGCCTAGTAGGTCAGGAAATCATTAGCACAGATGTAGCCCCTTTACATGTTTGCTGACTTGGCACTTGTGCATATCCACATAAGGAAGCACAAAGGGCTAGGGTTTGTAGTGCTGTACCTCAAAACAGCTGACTGGCATTTGTGCCACCTTATATGGAATTGCACAAGTGCCAAGTCAGCAAACATGTAACCAGGTTGTGTTGTATATAGGGCTGCTCGGTCATAGTGCATGATGTCATTGTTGCGCGCGCGCGCACACGCACACACACACACACACACTCAACACTTGGTTGGTTTCACCACTATTGATTTCATTCACTCGAGATGTACCAATATGATCAGTCACATTATTATAGTGGGTACTGTTTCATCTTGTCATATACTAAGATTAGAGTTGTGTGTCTGTCCGTCCATCCGTAACGGGAGGTCAGCGGAAACGGACATGACCCCGAGACACAAGCTGTTGTATCTCTGTCCGTGGAGCAATAGAAGCCGGGACTTGGCGATCACTACGAACAGCAGTCATGGCACTAGCTACAGGCACAAAGGCTAGCTTCTTGAACAGACTGTACAAACAACAGGCGACAATGGACACTTACATGTAGCAGGCTGCAGTTAGCTAAGCAGCTCGATTCACAAAAAGATACCGTCGAGTCATCGACACGGAGGTAGAAGATTCTGTTTTTGGCTTCTTGCCTTCACACTCCTAGCAAGGGAGACGGCGAGCGAAGTAACGAGTTTCTTGGCCAGCTGATTGATTTGGTCACATGCACCAACAGGATGTAGTCAATGCGCATGCGCAATAATGCAATGGTGCAACAGGCGCGTGCTGTTTACATAATCAATACCCTACACTTCTGAGCTGGGTATCCATTACATTAATCTCTCCCTTGCAAGGTCAGCTCTTAGCAAATGCACCTGTACCGCAAATAGCTTTTGAATGCAGGTATGAGATGGAGGATAGCCGATTTTGGTGCGGGGGGGGGGGGGGGGGAGCGAAGCGAGCCCCCTGCTTGTAGTAATATAATATTACCGTTAGCATACATGCCAATTGAGACCAAAGAAAGAGTGTAATCAGGGTTTCATTTAGGGGGGCGGGGGGCATTTGCCCCCCCTTGAAAACTGGCCGCCCTTCCCTTGAGAGTAGCCACCAACCATACATATATGGTAACACAAAAGAGTGTCAAAATCGGCACTTTTGCTCATTCTTAAGGTATAAAATAACTATTTGGCTTCGCACTCCGCACGGAAAGAAACACCCCCCCCCCCATGTCTGGCTCTCGGTGTTGAACAATCATTCAGCATCATATGCATGTATCTCCCAATAGATGTATGTAGCTAATATTCATGGACTATACTAAACATGTAGAAATACTTAGTAGTAGCTGTAACTGTTTGCAGATGTGTTTACCAAAGTGACAAAGAATTAATATAGTGCAGGAGGGGGAATCAGTGGATATCACTGAAAGGTGTATCTCTACCCCAAAAGTTTGGTCTCAGATGCCTCCAGAAACAGTCTTAGAGGTTGAAAATTAAAAAAAAATTCCTGGGGGAGCATGCCCCCAGATCTCCCTACTTAATGACCACTATAAACAATCCTGCACAAAACACTACTATAGTCCTCGCCCCCCTTTCGCTTGGCATTTGCCCCCCCCCCCCCCTTGGCGAAAATCCTAAATGAAACCCTGCTAATAGCCAACTCCCATGGTTTGTATGCTATATAGAAGCACTATTCCCGAGGGCAAAGCCTGAGGGATGAGTGCTTCTATATTGTATACAAAGCGAGGGATTGGTCTATAACTATTTTCTAGCCCATTGTTTATGTAGTATACATGTGCTAGCCCTCAAAAACTGTAAGAATGTTTGCCCTGGCCCTCAGGAACTGTATAAATAATAGTTAGACTGTGGTTACTAGATTTCTACGTGATTATTTAGAAGACTGAAGGGACTCATGTAGAAACCGAGGGCTTCTAAATCACGTGGAAACCTAGTAAGCATGGTCTAATGCATTTAGATCCTAGCAAAAACTTCTTTTAAATACCAGCAACAAGTCACAAATCAAGCGAAATATCATCTATCAAGGAACCTAATATTTAGTATCTTGAAGACAGCTGTGAATGTGTGTGTGGGGGGGGGGGGGGGGGAGTGTGGGGACCAAAAAAGGGTCTTCTAGGGACTGGCGATAAGCAGTATTTGATTACCATTGGTGTGGACTAGTGTCATGATTTGGAGTCTTTCACTGATGATTTGGAGTCTTTTGCTGGCCTTACCCTCCAGAACACCTCCAACACATGACAGTGAGAGTCAACCCCGGACAACGCTATCTGATGGAAGGGGATAAAAACAATAATCACAGACCAAAAGTCATTCAACACAACAATATAGGTGACCTTCATAATGAATCATGGCTGATAATCGGTTGGTTCTTGGAGCATTCCTACTCTTCCCACTGTTCCCATATTCCCAGCATTTCTACTGTTCCCACAGTTTCCAGCGTTCCCACAGTTCTCAGTGTTCTCAGTTTTCCTCGAGTTCCTAATGTTCCCAGTGTTTTTAATGTTCCCAGTGTTTCTAATGTTCCCCATCTTCACAGTTGCTCCTAGTTTTCCAGTGTACAGGTAACATTGGAAATGCATGCATGCATGAAGAAAATTGGGAGCAGTGCATGGGAATGTAGGGAACACTAAGAACACGGTGAACAAAAGGAATTCTCTCAAACAGTAGGAACGCTGGGAGCATTAAAAATTCTGGGAATGCAGGAAACGTTGAGAACACTAAGAACGCTGGGAACAGTAGGAACGTTAGGAATAGTAGGAACACTGGGAATGCTGGGAACAGTACGAACGTTGGGAATAGAAAGAACACTGGTAACATTGGAAACACTGGGAACATGGGGAACAGAAGGAACGTTGGGAATAGTAGGAACACTGGGGACACGGGGAATGCTGGGAACGTTGGAAACACTCGGAACATGGCGAACATTGGGAACAGTAGAACACTGGGAATATTGGAAACATTGGGAACATGGGGAACGCTGGGAACATGGGGAACAGAAGGAACATTGGGAACAGTAGGAACGCTGGGAACATTGGGAACCACAGGAACATGCAGAACCTCTTGTATTAGTTACAACCTGCTGACTCAGCATCTTTCGGGGCCATTTACACAAAGAACCAACCTATGATAATCTCCTCCTCGACCTATTCCAGTAGATTAGTCAATCAACCGATACAGCGATGCTTTGTCAAGGCTGTCACACTCCTCAAACAGCTCCTGCAGTGCAATAAGGACCCTATATTTTACTACTAGTACAAATGAAACAGCAAGTAGGGATGAGTGAGTGAGGGAGTGAGAATGAATTCCATAATCTGCATAGGTTGTAATGTGAACAGCTAGGAGAATCTGGATTTCTCTGGCTTAGCACCCTCCTCTTCAAGGACATATTTTTGACGGAAGTACTGATACCAGCAAATGACACAAAATTCACACACATGCTGTAGCACCTGGCGCAGCCATTAGAGTTTGATGTGAGGTAAATCCACATCATTCGTTCCAAAACAGCACTGATGACATTGCCAGCAGTTAATGTCCCTCTGACCTGTGGCTGCATGTATGCATGGGTCTTGATCAAAACATTTGGGGCACAAGTATTGTGTGTGTGTGTGAGAGAGAGAGAGAGAGAGAGAGAGAGAGAGAGAGAGAGAGAGAGAGAGAGAGAGAGAGAGAGAGAGAGAGAGAGAGAGAGAGAGAGAGAGAGAGAGAGAGAGAGACAGACAGAGAGAGAGTACGTAATTACAAATTACAAGCAACACTCAAAACTACTGGAGCACTTTGCGCCCATTATTCTATTATTATGATCCTAGGCTCTTAGGATATAGACTATATTAGGCATACACTTACTGTTCCATGTATGCTTCATCGTGGGCTAAATGCTAGTTATGATATTATGGGCCCCGGCCTGGACGACGAGGACATGTTCTCCTACCCTGCAGGCTATCTGCATCAAACAGTCATTCAACTGAAATGCAACTGACACATATTGTATATCTAGAAACTGAGTTGATGCAGTAGAAACAGCCAGAAACAACCACATGATCACACTGAAAATTCACCTGTATATGTAATATTAGTGCATACATTAAAAAAAATAGTATACTGAAGGACTCACACTAGCTACAGTGCTGGCTTGGTCCATGTGACTACGGTTACTCAGAGTACAAAAATAAAACTATACAGGCACAAGTATTTGATCGTAGGCATTAAGTGCCGGCGCAGTACCTCATAATTATCATAGAAAAGGACCACAATTAAAGCAGCGACACACATAAATACACGACACACCAATACATTGTTTCCTCCCCTAACAAAGATCCTGTATGAAACCGTGGTGTTGAGTCAAACAGGCAGGAATGAAGAAAGAATGCAAGGGTAATAGTAACTAGTTTATGATGACCCAGTTAATCCACATGAACGTAATCTAAATGGTATCACCATTATGAACGTAATCTAAATGGTATCACCATTATGAGAGAACTCAAATGACAATCTGGGGACTTGTCTTTGAAAAAATACATGCGTACAAATAGTAACATGCAACAGGACAAAGCATGCAAGTTGCAACTACCAGTACACTATACATTGATGTAGTAGCATGTGCTGGACCAGAGGTACAAGTACTCCACACCAACATATTTGAATTACATACACCTCTGGTTTCGGCCAATACCAGGCCTCATCAGCAGCACTGGCTACAGAGAGAGAGAGAGAGAGAGAGAGAGAGAGAGAGAGAGAGAGAGAGAGAGAGAGAGAGAGAGAGAGAGAGAGAGAGAGAGAGAGAGAGAGAGAGAGAGAGAGAGAGAGAGAGAGAGAGAGAGAGAGAGAGAGAGAGAGAGAGAGAGAGAGAGAGAGAGAGAGAGAGAGAGAGAGGGCTGCCTACACTTTCTTACAGCTTCACAGACAAAAACATTCCTCTCTCTCTCTCAAAAGAGGTAGAGATGGTGTGCATCCTTTAGCACCCTCCTCTTCAAGGACATATTTTTGATGTAAGTACTGATACCAGCAAATGACACAAACTTCACACACACAAATTATTTCTCCCCCACCCCCCACCCCCCAATTCTCTCTCTCTCTCTCTTTCACACACACACACGCACACACATATACACACACCCCTACCTGTTTCTGTCTGGATGACCATAGCTACATGGCTTATAGTGAAACCTAGAAAATGTGTGTATTTGGTGAGAGAGAGAGAGAGATGAGAGTGAGAATGTATTCCATATGTCTGCGTAGGTTGTAATGTGAACAGCTAAGAGGATCTGGATTTCTCTGGCCACGCCCCTGCACACTACTACACAGTGACACTGTGGAATGTGACTGTTGTACCACCACATGTACAATGTGTACATGATTGCCCTGCATCACTGTATTATGTGGGGCATGCTCAGGCTGGCCTCAATTATGGATGCAGAAGTACTGTTTGCTACTGCTACTCCTATTGACATACACTACTACAGCTTTGGGGGATGCTGGTGCAGTGCACAGGGTATGTGCTCCAGTTCGAAGGATGTCTACCTTTGATCTCTCTCTCACATGCACATCTAGAGCACATACCTGTGCATCTCATCTGCATCAACCTGAGGGCAAAGCAACAGCACAGCAGAAGACATAATATTTGCTTGCTAACTTATACTATGCCAGTTCTGCATATGAGCACATAGTCAAATAGGCTGTAGCCCTCTTGACCCATGAAGCATACTAAAGCCAGTTCTTTTTTCTCTTTTTTGCCCGATCTGATGATAGGCATAAGGTCTCTCACCTTATCACATATTCACACACACATAGCATGATTTACGTGTAAATAGAAACGAGTGCATTGGCAGGAAAGTCGCAAGAAGCTTAGCAGTTACTTCGAATACTATTGGCAGGCAGGCAGTACCTTCGCAGGAGTTGTAGCTGGAACTACTTATTTGAAAAAAAAGTCTACTGTTCTTCATTCTGTCCATGGTAAAGCTGCCAGGGTGATCTCGCTACAATGCATGGTGCAAGTACAAGCCACATTGAGACTACTATCCCCGTAATCAGTAGTCTCGTGCCCAGCCTCTATGTTGCATGCATGGTTCTGGCAATATCTCATTGCGTCCTTTCAGAATAGTGTCCGTAAAGTTCAGACGAGGGCAATAAGCTCAAATGTAGCTGGCGAGGATGTGGATGATCCATGCCTATCTACTGGGAAAGGAAAATCTCATTTATACAGATGCCATTTGATCGTCTGGTTGAGAATCAGGCACTGAGACACTCGGACTCCATAATTTGCCAAGATTGTGCTTTCAAGGCATCGGCTGGATGTAAGGCTGCGTGAATTGTGCATATAAGCAAAACATCGTGATATAGCTATCACTGATAATACAGTGGAACCCTGCATGACGGACACTCGATCCTCAACAGTGGACACCTGCGATTTAATGGTTAACATGTAACTTTGCAGTTTTTGGGGCTAATTGTAGCCTATAGACCCCATGTCAGTCAGTGTGCTATATTTGGGAATTTTCTGCCATCACCTAGCTTTACTGGTAGCAGTCTGGAAGGGTGGGGAATTCATTCTCTCAGTTGGTTCACCTGGGAATACAATGTGTTTGCAGGTCTATGTCACAGTGCAGAGGCGCTGGGACAAGTCCTCTGGCTCTTAGCAATACTATGATCTAAACTTGTTAGACACTGTTTAGTCTGTTTCTATGTGATTTAGAAGACCTCTGGCTCTTAGCAATACTATGATCTAAACTTGTTAGACACTGTTTAGTCTGTTTCTATGTGATTTAGAAGACCTCAGGGCTCTCATAGAACCCTCGCTTCGCTCGGGATTCTATATAGAGTCCTTCAGTCTTCTAAATCACATAGAAACCTCCTAAACAGTGTCTAACTAATATATAGAAACGAGTGCATTGGCAAGAAAGTCAAGAAGCTTAGCAGTTACTTCACAGACTATTGGCAGGCAGGCAGTAGACCTTCACAGGAGTTGTAGCTGGAACTATTTATTTTGTATCTTGAAAAAAGTCTACGGTTGTTCATTCTGTCCATGGAAAAGCTGCCAGGGTGCGTGGAAGGATGGATCTATGGTGGAAGGTAGCGGTCTTGAGCAAATGTCGCCAGAACTGGAGAACAGTGTTTTCAGCGAAATCCACACAATACATGGCTTTGAAACATCATATAACACCGAGGTTGAGACTCGCAAACGAGGTATGTAGCAGTTACAGAGTTAACAGACAGACAGACAGACAGACACACACAGAACGACTACAGTAACCCTCGCGCATGCGCCGAGGGTTAATGAAACAGTAAGTAGGGATGGTGGTGCAAAACCAAAGAGTAGCATAATTTATTATACAAGGTGCAATCCCTACAATTTCGTTAAAACAGTGTTACTGAGAAAATATGCAGGGTGAACCCTGTATTATCATTCTTATACGCTACTCCTAGCTACTATCCTTGCTCGTACCATCCCTACTTACAGTTTTACTGGTTTTATGTAAGAAAATCAAGATGTAGCACTTCAAATGATCAACTCACACAGACAAACACTTCAGACTGTCCCTTGGTTCTGAACTGCAACTGAAGAGATAGCGTGCCTATGAATGTGAAGAGAGAGGTTGGGGGTTGGGGGCTACCAGCCAGCGATTGACAAAGGTGTAGTAGTACCCTACACATGAAGTAAAAAGCCAAGCTCCATGTAGTCCTCTCTAATTCCATGTGGCCCTGTGCAATCATGATAGCTATTGTATATGTTGTAAATTTAGATTCCTACCTAGTTACCAATGGGGAGTGTGGACGGGGCTACTGGAATGGACTACTGGACTCACCGTTGACCCCAAAATGGCACAAATGGGAGCTCAATTTTACTCTCTGGTTGTGGATTTCATACCCAGCCCTTCCTTTTTCAACACAGTTGTGACATGATAAAAATCAAGCATCGTACAAAACTCTCTGTGCACTGTATCAATCAATACCAAGTAACCCAGCAACAGTGCTGTTTGCACACCACTATTGTGATGCTGTGTGTACGCACAATAACCACAAGAATACATTGTTTAGTACATAATTTACTCAGTTGGGCAAATCGTAAACAATGTTTATCACATTGTCAAGCGCAAACAGTAGGTATTTTCAGGTACATTTTCATCAGTTCTTGTTCATACACGGGCACAATATATGGCTAGTTATAGCCTAGTTTTAGTTTCTGCAGAGACTTTTTTCAACACTGTGTCTACTGTACTGGCACTGGTACCCAAGATTTAGTGCTTGGAGTACCGGCAGCTCTATACTAATAGCCACTAATACTGAGTGCTAGATGGCTAGTGAGGCAAGTAGCAGGGGGCTAGTTTGCCGGTACTCGAAGCGCTAAAATTTCAGTACCGGTGCCGGTACGGTAGACACAGCGTTTTTTCAATTGTTGCTGTTTGAGTTAGCACTGTACATCAATCTGTGATGGCAATTTTGATCTCGCTACAATACATGGTGCAAGTACAAGCCACATTGAGACTACTATCCCCGTAATCAGTAGTCTCGTGCCCAGCCTCTATGTTGCATGCATGGTTCTGGCAATATCTCATTGCGTCCTTTCAGAATAGTGTCCGTAAAGTTCAGACGAGGGCAATAAGCTCAAATGTAGCTGGCGAGGATGTGGATGATCCATGCCTACCTAATGGGACAGGAAAATCTCATTTATACAGATGCCGTTTGATCGTCTGGTTGAGAATCAGGCACTGAGACACTCGGACTCCATAATTTGCCAAGATTGTGCTTTCAAGGCATCGGCTGGGTGTAAGGCTGCGTGAATTGTGCATATAGCTATCACTGATAATACAGTGGAACCCTGCATGACGGACACTCCTCAACGGCGGACACCTGCGATTTAATGGTTAACATGTAACTTTGCAGTTTTTGGGGCTAATTGTAGCCTATAGACCCATGTCAGTCAGTGTGCTATATTTGGGAATTTTCTGCCATCACCTAGCTTTACTGGTAGCAGTCTGGAAGGGTGGGGAATTCATTCTCTCAGTTGGTTCACCTGGGAATACAATGTGTTTGCAGGTCTATGTCACAGTGCAGAGGCGCTGGGACAAGTCTAACACTTTATCGGACTCCCCCCCCCCCCCCCCCCGAGGTGTAAGAATCTGTTCGCGTGAGACTAGGTCCCAATTAAAGTTGTACAGCATCGCATTAACTTCATCATAGCCTGGCGTACTATATGTACCACTGCTTGCTAACAATATCCTCCAACCATGAGTACAGTGTGATGGCAGTCTTTTTAGGTGAGGGTGACATATGGGGTATGGGACAAATCTTGTCTTCTACCTACAAGTGTGCTAGTACATGATCAGTTGGTGTGCTATATTTGGGGTGAAAAACAATGGTCACTAGCTAAAACAATGAGGCATAGTCTTTCATCTTTGGTGGGTCCAATTGACGTATGTAGATGTAGGTACTGTGATCATGAAAACTAGAGTGCACCCCCTGCAGGTACTGCGCACAGGCACTGTTAGTATGCTGAGATCAGGACTCGACTATCAAACTCAAGCATGCACAGTAGTAGTGACTGTGTACTACATATACATGTATGTCTTTAGTACTCTGCTCTGGGCTATTTTTACAAGAAGCTATGTACATGGTCAAACACGGAGAGAAAGTAAGACATCATGTGATGGATGCAAGGTTTTCAAAAATTTTGTCCAGTCTTGAGAATGGACCTGGATGGAAGCATTAATTTCACTGTAGTGATGCATGTTTAAATGGTATCAGATCCCACACCTATGTACATGTAGAGCCATGCGAAACACTGATTTATCTTTGTCACTGTTAATGAGCCAGAAGCACAGTAGTCTCTTTGTAGTGTGTCTGCAGCTCTATTGCACTGAGTGGGAGACTATAGAATTGTGGAGATACCTTGGGCACCTAATGGCTGGAATTCCCTCCCCCCAAAAAATGAAAAGATGTACATTTAGTGTCTTTGTTCACTTGTGGGTATTAGATGCTTACATGCTGCTGACACATCAAGCAAGCCTCATCAAAAACAATAGCTTGAATTTTTGTCTCAGACTGCATGAGAAGCAGTGTGACCACTATGGATGACACACACACATGGCAAAATGGATAAGGAGCTACCACTAATGTGGTCACGCCCCCTAGTCCATAAGTACTAGGACCCTCTGGGCGCTATGCAGAGGCACTATGAGCCAGCGCGTTTTGGCACTTTTCCTGGAGCCAGGCTAGGAACTCGCAGGAATGTATTGATAGTGCCATTTGTGTGGTGTTGGCACCCGAAGTCCAACCTGGACCGACCGATGTTTTTGCCCTTTTTGCCACCCCCAGCCGAAGTCAGGTCCTTATTTTACAGCTAGGTACGTTGGAGCAACGGGGATCAAGTGACTTGCTCAAAGTCACTACAGCAAGGCCCAGGCGGGAATCGAATCACCAACCCTAGGATTGGGAGCCCAAGACCTTAACCACACACACACACACACACACACACACACACACACACACACACACACACACACACACACACACACACACACACACACACACACACACACACACACACACACACACACACACACACACACACACACACACACACACACACACACACACACACACACACACACACACACACACACACACACACACATTCACACAAACACACACACAAACACACATGGTCACAGGTCGGGAGATTAAAGGGACCGAAACCTGTGGTCGGTGAGGATCAGACCGGGTTCTCCCCTGATGACTGGAACATTTCAGAATGATATCACAATGTACCTCTAATTTAGCGTAACAGGAACTCCCTATAGTTCACATGCAATGTCTATCGAAAAAAGTACCGTGTTAAACAACATGCAGAGCATAAGAGGTCGGTTACTTCGTTCTCGCTAACCCTGCTGATGTTTAAATACTCGTGGGCACTGCTGTTAACACACACACACACACACACACAGCAGTACAGCTACACAAAGGGTGGGAAAGGTGTCCAGATAAAACATATATATACCACTATACCACATTATTGTCTCTATATTTTAGAAGATTAAAAGAAAGGTTGTGTCACAGTTATGGCAATTTATTGGCCATTGCCATAGCAACCAAAGTTTTATAGGCAAATTGCCGGCCACCAGAGGGGTGTGGGTGAGCATAGGGTAGGCCAATGATGAGAGGGGGTCATGGGCCAATAAGACAGTTACAAGACCTTAATTGGGGTGCATTCGACCATGCATCTCATGCACCCCAATTAACTATAACATGCAACCCCAATGATGTAATACACCACCCCAAAGATATTCCTCACCCCCTATGTTCACAGGGCCAGGGCAAGCAGTAGCTTGCAAGCATGCTGTGCTCCATTTAGCAATTTTGATGGTCTAAAGTATGTAGTTATGGTATAGTTATTATTACATGCTCTATGCCTTCCACCTCTATTATGCCTGCAGCATAATAGAGGCAAAGGACTATGCAGTAGCTAGGTAGCACAGCAGTAGGGAAGATGTTTGTGGGGGCACTGCCACAGTGACATGTACATTATGAGCAGGCAGCACACACAATAGGGTGTATGCAAGTTAAGGATGCCCACCCCCTCCCCAGGAAACTCAGATTGCTTCTCATGCAATCATTTCCAACTATGGTTTTGATGACACAGTACACCTACGCCATTCTCAAATACATGCGAACGCAATCATAATATAGTACCTACGTATATTATCGTTTACTCTATCGTGATCACATATGCCTTGCATATAAAGTTTGTTTTTCTCCGGTGTGTGCATGTCTATAAGAATAATATTATGCTGGTTTTTCGCGAATTTACTCTTATCGTGATCACATATGCCTTATACATGATTGTATTTTGAGAATGGCGTAGGCATACTTTGACTGTCACGTGACAGGCTTACTCGAGTCTGATTGGCGCACGGAGACACGGTGCCTATACGGTTTTGATCAGAACCCTTTTTTGCATTAGAGGGGGCTGGCTTGCGAGACTAATACTGATAGTCAAGTAATAGCATAAGCACTGTAACTACCTATCAACTATGCCACATATGCCTCTCTCTCTCTCTCTCTCTCTCTCTAGGATGAGTGTTTTCGTGGATGTTGGCATGGTGCAATTGCTAACTATGGATGAAGATGACATTGGAGAAGCCCACAGTGCTGCTGATGACGCCTGGCATTGGCCGAAACCTAATAGGTACAACTAGGTCCAGCACGTCGGGCGGGATTGGAGTTCACTAGCTGTACAGTGCTAACCTAGGGCAAGTGTGTACCGACACACATGCACACAATCAGATTCAGGCCATGTTGCTTGCATGCAATTGTGACACCATATACTGTATGCCATGCCAAAACCACGTGAAAATCACCTGACACACTACATCCTGTGAGCCCAAAGAAGCACCATGTAAAGAAGCAAATATTGAATAAGTGCTGCTTCTCATGGCCGCGCTTCTTAAAAGTCGGCTTGCTGTCGAGGCGAATCTTCTTCACGAGACGGTCGTCCACGGCCTCCATTTCTCGCTTCATCTCTGATAGCTTAGTGTCCGCCTTAGCCTCAACATCTCGCACCGCTCTGAGCACCTCCTCTAGCTTGTCTGCAGCTGAAACGGTGGTAGCCATGACTGGATGCGAAGAAGGATGGACAATAGCCAAACGAGACGTTAAACAGGAAAATTTCCAGGTAATGAATGGACGCTGTTGTCACTCGAGAAGACTACATCTTTGCAGTTCTAGCAACCTGCCCTGCCGACTCAGGAATGCACAATTACTTCCTATGGCATACCAATTACCAGTCCCCGCCCCCAACCAGCATGCAAGGCCCGACCACTGGAGAGCTTATTATTTTCCACTGCATTCAAAATACGTCTTTGGCATCCATATAGTTATCCAGAATCTTTTTTTTTTTTCATTTCCATAAGGAGAGAACACTATAATAATATAACAATATTAAGTTCGAGGCCGCAAGTTATAACTGGAGCTTGTGGAAGAGGATTGAGTGGATGCCAAATCAGATGATACCACTGATGCTGATCTCGACCGCACTACTGGGAAATCAAGCCGTAGTTCTTCTGTCATAGGGAGACAAGTGCTGTGCAGGTAGGAGTTCAACTCTCTCAGCGTTCTACTGAGGTCCACAACCTCAGAGAGGTCCAGGTCATTTAGGGGGGCGTACTCCTCAATGTCACCTTCCTTCAATCGTATCGCTCGGAGCACAAGATTTCCACCCAATACCAACCCCAGAACTTCTCTGCGTACACTATATGCTGCCAGAACTGACTTCATCTTAACCAACTTCTGATCAATGACAGCTATGCTAGAACTTTTCTCCGCATCTGCTATAATGCACTTAGGTGTGCGAGGTGAGTCTGCTCTCATCCATTGAATAGCACGATGTTGATCACTCGTTGTAAAGGACATGGCAACCACATCTCCATATTTCGTGGGGTCAGACTGCGGCTGCCCTTTTGAGTGCGTCGTATGATGTATCCGGAAATAGCATTGTTGTTCTGGACACACTATTATGTCCTGATACACACAATTAATAGGCTTGCACTTGCCCAGGGAGGCTTTAATCAAGTACTCAAATATTAATTTCCCATTCGAATTTTGAGTTCTTTCATGGAAGTTAAACCCATCTGGGTCACAGACTGCTCCAACAAGCAATGGGAAATAAATACCAAAGCAGGTGTTTTCGAACTCTGATGGAATCTTCTGCACCGCTTCTACAATCTTTTGTTGTCTTTTCTTATCCGTAGGAGTCCACTGAGATATCTTTCTTGCTAAAGCAAGATAATCATGTCCCGGTAACAAGTCACCACGAGTGATAAGAGAGGGCAAGCTAGTTGGAAAACAGTGTGGACATTCTGCAGATAAGAACACACACAAATACGATTGAGCATATGGAAAAGGACACAAGCAGCTATCCCCCCCCCCCCCCCCCCCCCCAAGTAGTATGCTAGTTGACCATAGAAAGTATTACACATGGATGTTCAATCCTACATGCATGTAATTAAGGGATGCTACATACCATTAATGTGGGTTTTTAAGAGGATAGAGATTTACTACACAATGCATCATGCACACTACTTGCAAGGCTCAGATGATTGTCATGAAAAGAGAACAGTGAGGCCTGATGATGTTTATGCACCTATCAAAGTGAGACTCCACCTCCACCGGGCCCATTCAGGCAAAGCAGGGGCTTTGTAGGGGATTTGCTGCCTCTAGGATCAATGCTCCTAATGGCTGGTCAGCTTCACTATAGCTATAATATTATTATATCATTGGCAGAGAGCTGTTTACTACAATGAAGAGCCCTCAAATACCTCTAAACAGGGGTTATCTAATGCCCCTCCAAAGTTCGCAACCTTTGCCTGATTTTGGAGGGGGGGGGGGGGGAATACTTTCATAGGTGCATTACTATGTATACTTCCAGGACAGTTTTAACCGATTATACGCCATTGACGCCAATTGGCGTCTTGCGCGTGAATCGCCGTTGACGCCAATTGGCATCAGTACAGCTATACTAGCGCTATGGCACCGCCTACATTCCAAAGAACGAGAAGCCATGGCTTTGGCTTCCTATCTATGACTACTAGGGGGCCTCCCTTATCTACCCGTGGCGTGAGGTCACCGTTGGCCCAACCTACCGCTCACCACTAAAGTACAATAATGGCGATCGATCCGGGTACGAGAGCAGTACGTTTTCTACCATAGGGCAGGAGGTACAGCTATGTCGCTAAGTATATAGCTAGACTAGGTCTATACCTACACAAATATGACAAGCTTTTCAACAGAGCCAAGTGCTTACCTGGGAGTGACTCGAAGACGGCGGCCATTATGGAGGTATTAAGCTTATAAGCTTTTTTGTATGTTAGTAGCTTATAGTATGTAGAGTAGTGCCTTTAAGTTAGCGGAGTACTAGAACGTTGCAGCTACCTGTATTATGTATGAAAGCCTGTACTTACTGTGTAGCTGTGCTGTACACAACGCTTTATATGCGTTGCTATACTTTTCTTGAATAAAAATTTGGCGTTGGCACCTATAATCGGTTAAATTTTAAGACTGGTGGTCTCATAGCCACAAAATTTTGTGTAGTTACCTGAGGTGTTTGAAGCCATGTCCTTGATACAACCAAGAAAACCCTAGAAAGGAGGAGGTAGAGATAGACACAATCACAAATTTATTGAGTTCCCAGACACTGCTAATACAAGTTGCTAATTTGTTGCATGGTGGTTTAGTGGGTTTAGTATTACAGTGGAACCTAGCTTATCAAGTATGCATCAAACTCGATTTTCACCAATGGAGGGTTTCCCCAAATCCGGTCATATTATTGTAATATTTTTTCCCATTGCAGAGCCGAGCGAAGACATGCCGGCTGGCGGTTCATTATTTACCACTAATCTGCTAATAAAGTGGATGTGAACATCTCCTTTTTGGGCAGCTTTTTCAAAATAGGAAATATAGTCAGAGTATCTGTGGTTTAGAATATACTTGTAACAAATACTGATCTGATTGGTCATTCAGATGTCTCTATTTCTCATAGTATAAGTCAGTGTCCAATGGTCTACAAGGTATTTGTAATACATCTTCTAGAGGCCTCGTTGTCGCCCTTCAGAGACCCTCAGGCGAAGAAGGCAGAGGTGCACAGCAAATATCGCCAGAACTTCAGAACAAGGCGTTTTCAAAGAAATCCACACAATACATGTCTAGAACATGCCATAACGGTACCTTCTTTACAACATAAAAACGAGGTATGTAGTAGCTAGCGTGGTAACAGACACACACATACACACTCACAAAACGACTACCGTAACCCTCGCGCATACGCGGAGGGTTAACAAGGGGCAGATGCTCACCTGAAGCTTCTTTAGTTTTCACAGATACATGTATATAAGTAGTGGCTATCTAGGTGTAAGACCCCAACTATAGCACTGGTAAAAAAATGTTACTGTTTCCGTTCCGTTTCGTACCGTGCACACAGAATGGATGAAAGGCGAAGTGGACGGTACCTATGTGTCGTGGAAAACTATCCAGACGAAATGGAAGGCTTGCTGAGCTATCTTTGGGATGGCAGAGTTTTCTAGGCTGTTGTTTGTGCCTTGGTACTTTCCTGAGAATGGTAGAGCTGCTGGGTGCTCAGGGCCTATGTCAATGGTCAGACACACCACGGGAACCAGTTAAAATTCCTAACACCATCTAATTTCAGACTTCAAAGGCTACAACACAGTCTCAGACCAACTATCTGCCTCGTTAATCAAACAGTCAGCACCACAAAAGATAAGGGACAAAAAAATAATTATGAGGCTTCACAGTCACAAACAGTAATCGCTATGCAATTTTACTGACCGCCATCGAATCGTAACAGTGACCACTCATTCTTGCTTATGATCGGTCAGTTTATCGGTGAGACAAGGCTTAGTAGACTGGAGTTTTGCCTACACATTGATCAGTTCTAGCGAATCATGGATCTGTTCTAACATCAAATAGACCATCATTTACTCTCAATCAGACTGAGACACTATAAATAGCTACAGCCCCTTCCAACGCTTGTTCTTTAGCTTGTTCTTTAGCGTGCATCAACACGCACTTGATCATGCTCGCCCATGTGCATAACCACTAATTTTATTCATAGTCACCACAAAGTTGTTTGTAGCTAGATAGGTGACTCAGCTTACAACAAGACCTGATACACTGTAGACTCCTATAAAGGAGTCTATAGGCCTTATAGTTAATATATACCATGGCACCCTTAAAGACATGTTACTACCATGAATCTCATGTTTGAGGCACGTAGCTACATACATGTGTACATAAAACCATGCATAGTGATCAATGGTTTGTCGCACTGATTCAATGAATCTAGACTCAATGAGACGGCCAAGCAAACTTTCAAGATGGCCAATCAAATCTGGATTTGATTGGCCATCACAACCAGTCAAAACCGAATCCTCAAATTGTACACTGTACCACTCCCCCCCCCCCCCCCCCCCCACACACACACACACCAACACTGGGAAAAGCCTACTCACTCTATCATTGTAAGGGCATGAACTGACCAGTGTCATTCTGGAGGACATGTCTGGCAAAAACCTCAACATAGAAGTGGTGTGTAAACAGTACAAAGTCTTAAGTTTACACAGTTAACTGCAAAGTACAATGAACACCATTGGTGCCAAACCCTCGGCGCTGTGAGATTCATAGTATAGTGATGTACAATACTGGGCAGGGAAACTCTCAGTCTTCGACTGCACTCACTGCAGATCTATGCAGTCACATAATACCCAACACTCTTGTCATTAAATTTTATTGAACTTCGAGCCAAATATGGCAAAGATACTGGCACCACGTGGCAGACCTGGACATGAGCGATTCTTCTCAACATTTGTTGCACGTACAAGAAGCTGGCACATGAATGATAACTACATTGATCTGAGTGCCCACATGCATGCTTCTCAAGCTCAAGTTGAGGGGTGTCGTACCAGTTTGGAGGTGGAGTATAAAGGCCTTATCTCATCTCTGGTCTAGTGACTAGACTAGGCTGTATTCTGTGTAGGCTCACTTTTGTGCTTTTCTGGTGCTATCCGTGACTAGCCTCAATGCAATCTCATCTGCTGATTCTCAGTGATGCTATTGCTCATTCTCTTGCTTTCCTTAGGCCAGTGGAATAAACTGGAAGTCACACATACACACACACACACACAGATTTCTGCCATGGAACACTGAACATTTAGGACACTGCTGGCAGACTGGAGGCATAATCAAATCACAAAATACAATAACTCTGCCCAGAAAGTGTTGCATGTGAACTGGGTGGTAGAGAACCAAAGGTACCCTCCAAGGGCCTGGGTACAAGGCTACAAGCACATTCATATTTAATAGTACTATTAAACGTCCTTACCAGCTGCTGGGCAGCCTTTCAAGAGAAAAACAGCTGGCTAGAGAGTGCAGTACAATGTATACGGTAGCATAACTTGCGTGTAAATAGAGACAGGTGCATTGGGTGTGGCTTGAAGTCAAGAAGCTAAGCAGTTCAAGTTATACTTCGCTGACTATTGGCAGGCAGGCAGTAGCTTTACTGGAGTTGTAGCTGGAACTTCTTAGTTTGTACCTTGAAAGAAGTCTACTATTGTTCATTCTGTCCATCGAAAAGCTGCCAAGGTGCGTGGAAGGATGGTCCTATGGTGGAAGGTAGCGGTCCTGAGCAAATGTCGCCAGAACTGGAGAACAAAGCGTTTTCAGCGAAATCCACACAATACATGGCTTTGAAACGCCATAAGGAATCATATAACACGAGCTTGAGACTCACAAACGAAGTATGCAGCAGTTACAGAGTTAACAGACAGACAGACAGACAGACAGACAGACAGACAGACAGACACACAGAACGACTACCGTAACCCTACGGCGCATGCGCCGAGGGTTAATTAACCTACTTAGTGGAACTCTGTCCTCTTGTAAATGTAAGAGCTAGGTCCACAGTGTACTTAATTTCAAATTTCAAACCACCAGGGCATTGCCATTGCTAAGTGGCATTGTGATGGAGGGGGTTTTCAGTCGAAAGTCACTCATGCAAACATACAATATAGCATCAAGGACCTGTGCAGCTTTGCAGTGTCAGTTTGTCCAGCTCTAAGTCAAATTTGCAGACCAACATGCTATTATGTGTTTATCTGCCACAAAGTATGGAATATTTGACTTTTGAGGTAGATAGTTGGTGCCTTTGAGGCCTGAACTTTCCTGGTTAACCCAGGTGTTGCACTCCATGTTCCCAGACAGAAAAGGACCATAACAGTGCAACACCTGGGTCTAGCATGCTCATCTGAAACTTTACTTTCTGAATCCACACTGCAAAGTTGCACAAGTAGTCCTAGCTGGCAAATTCTTATCCTAAGTGAGTCTGTAAGTAAGTCTGTATGGAACTGTAATCTGATTGGGATGCCAAAATTCCTTTCCTTTGGCCCAAGCTTTTTACCCATATTCACAAGACCCTTTCCCTCACAAGAGGTTGGGTCTAATGGAGAATAAAAATGGAAATTAATCAATGTAAAAAGCCATGTGACGGGGAAACTGGTCGTTCCCCCGGCAAAACAATCAGCTATCAGCTTTGCACAGTAAGCTTTCCATTTAGTTCGTAATTGCAGCTAATTAGTTGTGCAGGGGCGACCCTAGTCGGTCCCGTGTAAAGAAAATCCGGAAACTGCGACCCCTGCGTGCATACTGTATATCCATTCTTGATGTAACTACTAGAGAGGTCACACAGCTCCGTCAAGCTGGAAATCGTCGTTATACAGTGTACACTACAACTGCAATTTTATCTGAAAAGCCTTGGTTCTCCATACTTATGGTAGGTACTGCTTCCATTCCAGGGCTTCTAAAGGAGCCATATGGAAGGATTGTAAATCTCGAGTTTGAGAGTCTGGGGATGTCTGTTACTGAAATGTACCACTTTTGAAGTTGACCTCAGACACAAGCGATTGAGATAGTGGCTGTACTGCGAAGGCCACAGAAGTTTTGTTACTAGAGCTGAAGTCTTTCGAGTTGGGTAGTAGCTAGCGCCAGGAGTACATTACTAGGAGTGTGCAACGCACACATGAGTAGTGCAAACATCTCTTTCCAGATTTGACATCACAGAATATCATTAATATGCAACCACTAAAACCATGAAGCCATGAAGGTTATGTCTGCACTGACCTATCAGTAACTAGCTGCAGCTGCAGCTATACAGAATGTAACTCAGTTGTTGCAACTTAAGTACCTTCAGGCCCATGTACAAGGGTGGTTGTGATGTCAAATCTGGAAAGAGATGTTTGCACTACTATTGTGTGCGTTGCACACTCCTAGTAATGTACTCCTGCTAGCGCTAAGGTAGAGCTTCAATTTGTCGTTTACTAGACAAAATTGCAACAATCTGGACAAAAGTTACGCGCTGTTGAATCATGCGTATTATCTTCGATGTTGATGTCTCTGTAACTCTGAAGATACTTGAGCAAAATCATTCTCGATTGTTGTACAAATAGTTCAAGGGTTCTTCTATGCCAGGTTAAAGCTGGTAAGCCCAAGCTTTACTGTTACTAAAATGTACCACTTAAAACCATACCCATATACAGTGAGAGATGGTATGCCTCAGGCACTGTTAGCTCGCTTGTTTGCCAGCTAATGGCCTTGAAATGCATACCATCGTTTAGTACTACCTTCGAGCTACATTTTGAGCTCAAGAACAGCCTTCTTGGATGAACAGAAAAGTTGGTAGAGTTACATAAAAGAGTTGACACTAATTTAGTATGCAGACCTGGTTTGTGCATATCATTATCTCCCATACGTACTGTACAAACCATAAAATTCCGATAAATATATGGACTTCCGGCAGTTGTAGCGTACACTGTATATTTTCGAAGACAGTCTTATCTACTCAGGTGCATTAAGGCACGGGACGTCCTTTTTTTGACTCAAAATATAGTGCTACAAAACTACTTGTATCTAAAAAATACTTCGAGATATATGGTATCCTAATCTAATATAGGACCAATTTTGGTTACCATAGCAACCATCCTGTAGGCGTGGCAAAAAAACAGTTAAATGGGCTTGTTTACCCCCAGGACATCGTTAAAATGCCCAAAGTACCCCCCCCCCAAGGACATCATTAAGATCAGAAAACCCCCCCAAGACATAGTTATCGTTCCTCGACAAGGGGGTATCCTGGAATAGCCCATTTTCAAAGACAGTCCTGTCTACAAAAACTAAGTGCACGAAATACATACACACTCACACACACACACATACACACAACTTGCGTTTTTACCTTCTTGTAGTGAGCCTCCGCTCGATGACGGAGGACTAGTGTGCTGGATACGGGAGAGACAATCTGCTAGGGGACCAAGGTTCGACAGCTGGAGGTGTGAAAGAGAGGTCATATACCTACGTAAAGCTGGAAATCGTCATTATAATATTTTCGAAGACAGTGCTATCTACAAAAACTAAATAAACACATACACACACACACACACACAAACACAAACTTGCGTTTTTACCTTCTTGTAGTGAGCCTCCGCTCGATGACGGAGGACTAGTGTGCTGGATACGGGAGAGATAATCTGCTCGGGGACCAAGGTTCGACAGCTGGAGAGGTGTAAGAAGAGAGGTCATATACCTACGTAAAGCTGGAAATCGTCATAATATTTTTGAAGACTGTGCTATCTACAAAAACAAAATAAATACACACGCACACAAACTTGCGTTTTTACCTTCTTGTAGTGAGCCTCCGCTCGATGACGGAGGACTAGTGTGCTGGATACGGGAAAGACAATCTGCTCGGGGACCAAGGTTCGACAGCTGGAGAGGTGTAAGAAGAGAGGTCATATACCTACGTAAAGCTGGAAATCGTCATTATAATATTTTCAAAGACAGTGCTATCTACAAAAACTAAATAAACACACACACACACACACACACACACACAAACTTGCGTTTTTACCTTCTTGTAGTGAGCCTCCGCTCGATGACGGAGGACTAGTGTGCTGGATACGGGAGAGACACTCTGCTTGGGGACCAAGGTTCGACAGCTGGAGAGGTGTAAGAAGAGAGGTCATATACCCACGTACAGCTGGAAATCGTCATTATAATATTTTCGAAGACTGTGCTATCTAATAAACACACACACACACAAACTTGCGTTTTTACCTTCTTGTAGTGAGCCTCCGCTCGATGACGGAGGACTAGTGTGCTGGATACGGGAGAGACACTCTGCTCGGGGACCAAGGTTCGACAGCTGGAGAGGTGTAAGAAGAGAGGTCATATACCTACGTAAAGCTGGAAATCGTCATCATAATATTTTCGAAGACTGTGCTATCTACAAAAACTAAATTAACACACACACACACAAACTTGCGTTTTTACCTTCTTGTAGTGAGCCTCTGCTCGATGACGGAGGACTAGTGTGCTGGATACGGGAGAGACACTCTGCTTGGGGACCAAGGTTCGACAGCTGGAGAGGTGTAAGAAGAGAGGTCATATACCTACGTAAAGCTGGAAATCGTCATTAAAATATTTTCGAAGACTGTGCTATCTATAAAAACTAAATAAACACACACACACAAACTTGCGTTTTTACCTTCTTGTAGTGAGCCTCCGCTCGATGACAGAGGACTAGTGTGCTGGATACGGGAGAGACACTCTGCTCGGGGACCAAGGTTCGATAGCTGGAGAGGTGTAAGAAGAGAGGTCATATACCTACGTAAAGCTGGAAATCGTCATTATAATATTTTCGAAGACTGTGCTATCTACAAAAACTAAATTAACACACACACACACACACAAACTTGCGTTTTTACCTTCTTGTAGTGAGCCTCTGCTCGATGACGGAGGACTAGTGTGCTGGATACGGGAGAGACGATATGCTCGGGGACCAAGGTTCGACAGCTGGAGAGGTGTAAGAAGAGAGGTCATATACCTACGTAAAGCTGGAAATCGTCATTATAATATTTTCGAAGACTGTGCTATCTATAAAAACTAAATAAACACACACACACACACACACAAACTTGCGTTTTTACCTTCTTGTAGTGAGCCTCTGCTCGATGACGGAGGACTAGTGTGCTGGATACGGGAGAGACGATCTGCTCGGGGACCAAGGTTCGACAGCTGGAGAGGTGTAAGAAGAGAGGTCGTAAAGCTGGAAATCGTCATTATAATATTTTCGAAGACTGTGCTATCTATATAAACACACACACACACACACACACACACACACACACACACAAACTTGCGTTTTTACCTTCTTGTAGTGAGCCTCCGCTCGATGACGGAGGACTAGTGTGCTGGATACGGGAGAGACAATCTGCTCGGGGACAAGGGTTCGACAGCTGGAGAGGTGTAAAAAGAGAGGTCATACACTTACGTAAAGCTGGAAATTGTCATTAAAATATTTTCGAAGACAGTCCTATCTACAAAAACTAAATAAACACACACACACACACACACACACACACAAACTTGCGTTTTTACCTTCTTGTAGTGAGCCTCCGCTCAATGACGGAGGACTGGATACGGGAGAGACGATCTGCTCGGGGAACCAAGGTTCGACAGCTGGAGAGGTGTAAGAAGAGAGGTCATATATCTACGTAAAGCTGGAAATCGTCATTATATAAATATTTCGAAGACAGTCCTATCTACAAAAAAAAACTGCACGAAATAAACACGCACACGCACACGCACACGCACACGCACACATACACAACTTGTGTTCTTACCTGGTCTTGTAGAATCTGGTGAGCCTCCGCTCAATGACGAAGGACTAGTGTGCTGTGATGTGCGAGGGTCGGCTACGCCAGACTAAGCGCAAAGCGACTAGAATCGGTAGGGCGGACACACCCGTAATACCAGCGATACATATACCGGTATACGGTAACTGAATTGAAGTGCACGTGGTTATGTATACCTAGCTAGCTAGCTAGCTCCAATTAGCTCGACCTCTCGCGCGCGCATGTGATCGCTCCGCTAGCTATATACTAGTAGCTCATATCAGATCATGACCTGCTGAAGTTAATTTTTATTGTTGCATATGCACTCACTTGGCAGTTGCCCAGGCTTGCATGTTGTGTGTGTGTGTGTCACTGTGTGTGTGTGTGTGTGTGTGTGTGTGTGTGTGTGTGTGTGTGTGTGTGTGTGTGTGTGTGTGTGTGTGTGTGTGTGTGTGTGTGTGTGTGTGTGTGTGTGTGTGTGTGTGTGTGTGTGTGTGTGTGTGTGTGTGTGTGTGTGTGTGTGAGTTTGAGAGGTTGTGGCACAAAAGTTGTTGTCCCCACCCGCATAATATATACCTACAAGTGAACCATGTTGCTACCCTCTGATTGCACTGTGATCACAAAACGCCACTGCTGATAGTGGTGCTATGCCCCATGGGGTTGGCAGGTGATCATGAGTCCAGTGCTGCTATGAAAATCACAAGCCTGACCTGAGCATATGGTCAGTTCAGTGAAAGCTGCATCTTTAGCCATAGGGAGGGTAGGTCACTAAAATAAGATTAACAGAGCTGCAATCTGATTGCATGGAACGCTCAAATTCCTTTCCGTATAGTTAGCCCAAGAATTATATCCATATATTCACCAGACCCCTTTTCCTCCTGGAGGGTGGGGTCTGGGCACGAGACTATTTGTTCATTGCTTGCTCCTCTCTACCTCCCCTGTTTCTGTTCTGGCTCTGCCACTTTTATAATATTCAGCAGGTATATATAAGAACAAGATTGCTTACCACAAAGTCACTGAAATTTGTTGTACAATATTCCTCCTGTGGGCCGGGGAGACAGGTGAAAGAAGCAAAACCAAGCACCCCCTACCTATTGTACTTTCAAGCAGATTTCCAAATACAAACCAAGTGTCTAGCAATATGTGCTGGACCAGCTCTGGTCTGGCCAGTATCAGGCCTCATCGTGCATGTGTTTATAGTTTGTACATAAAGTTGCGTGGTTCTCTCCTCCAATATTTTGGGGGTCAGTTAGTGACACTCTGCAGACTGTGAGTACAATGAAAATTGTTTAACATTGAACACACCGCCTTGCAAAGGTATCTGTACTCCGAGCCATTCCTTGAGCAGAAGCTCAATCCTTCTTCTGTGATTGCTGTGCACACTGTTACATGTACCCCGTCTCTACAGAGAGGGAGAGAACCTAGTGGTGATTCACCACTGGTGAATACACCTTTCATGAATAGGCTTAGTTGTACTGTAACTATGGTGGTACACCTAGGTCAGTAGAGATCTATTCTATGCTGCTACAGTGTGGAGCTCCTGAGGCACTGCCAGATGGTCAGTGTTCTTTACCATACCCCATTGCAATATACCATAGATCGGGAATTTTTCGTCGTTAAAAATTCTTCGTTGACAGCCTGTCCCGACGAAAAATAAACTATGCAAAATATTTTATGCGTATGCGCGCTGGCAACGGTAATTAGACTATGGTACTAAGGTATAATTAGACTATGGTACTAAGGTATACTTGCGCCATTTCTAAGCCTGGCATGTACATGTAGTTTAGCTGTGACCTACATGTACACTCCGTTTTTATCAGAGTATCTGCATGACCAAACTACTGTTCCTTCAGGTGCACATCTACCCAGATAAAAGAGGAGTTGATATGTGTGTGTGAATAATACTGAATAATAATTATGTGAATGTGTACAGAAGGTGAGAGACCTTATGTAGCCAGCTCATATGCCTATCAGGTGCACATCTACCCAGATAAAAGAGGTGTTGATATGAGACTGCAGTGTGTGAATGTGCACAGAAGGGAGAGACCTTATGCCTACCAGATGGGCAAAAAACTTGGCTTCAGTATGCTTCATGGGTCAAGAGGGCTACAGCCTATTAACTACCCGCTCACATGCACAACTGGCGTAGTATAAGTTAGCGAGCAAATGTGTCTTCTGCTGTGCTGTTGCTTTGCCCTCAGATTGATCCAGATGAGGTGCACAGGGTATGTGCTCTAGTACGTGTGAGAGAGAGAGATCAAAGGTAGACATCCTTCGAACTAAAGCACATACCCTGTGCACCTCATCTGCATCAATCTGATACACACACACACACACACACCAACACAGAGATGCACAGATGTACACATATGTGCCTCAGCATAGCAACTCACAAGGAATAAAGTAATTGCCAAAGTTACCTGCTATACTGAAAGTATGTAGTGAGCATTGGGTATGTAGTACCTGTACATACTGCCGAGCCACTTTGGTGAGTAGGGAGACTTCCCTGGGACAATAGAGCTTTTTTAAGACTACCTGAGTGGCTCTGCCTTTAGTAGGCAATGGAATGGTTACCCTTTATAGGTTTGGGATTGGGGTAGTAGAATTAAAACCTATACTTGCGCCATTAAATATGTAATTGAAAGTGCAGGGCATGTGCTCTCAGAGCTCTAGTTTTCTTTTGCTATGGGAATGTGGATGATCACAGTACCTACATAAGTCAATTAGACCCACCAAAGATGAAAGACAGTGTCACATTGTTCTAGCTAGTGATATGATTGTAATATAGCATACCTACTGTTAGGTACATGTACCATCACAAGATGTCCCAGCCTGATAGGAGAGACACCATCACATATTATATGGCCACAGATTACATACCAAACACCCTCACCTAAAAGACTCCATCACACTGCAGTAGTACCACAGTAGACCCCCAAAACACATTGTATTCCCACCCCTCAGACCCATACGATAAAGGTGACAGAAGAAATTCCCAGGTGCACCAACAATTTGGTCACATGCACCAACAGGATGTAGTCAATGTGCATGGGCAATAATGCAATGGTGCAACAGGCGTGCTGTTTATATAATCAATACCCTACACTTCTGAGCTGGGTATCCATTACATTAATCTCTCCCTTGCAAGGTCAGCTCTTAGCAAATGCACCTGTACCGCAAATAGCTTTTGAATGTATGTACATGCAGGTATGAGATGGAGGATAGCCGATTTTGGTGCGGGGAGGGGGGGGGGGGAGCGAAGCGAGCCCCCTGCTTGTAATAATATAATATTACCTTTAGCATACATGCCAATTGAGACCAAAGAAAGAGTGTAATCAGGGTTTCATTTGGGGGGGGGGGGGCCCTTGGAAACTGGCCGCCCTTCCCTTGAGAGTAGCCACCAACCATACATACAAAAGAGTGTTAAAATCGGCACTTTTGCTCATTCTTAAGGTATAAAATAAAATTCTATTTGGCTTCGCGCTCGTGCAGAAAGAAACACCCCCCCCCCCCCCCCCATGTCTGGCTCTCGGTGTTGATCAATCATTCAGCATAACATGCATGTATCTCCCAATAGATGTATGTAGCTAATATTCATGGACTATACTAAACATGTAGAAATACTTAGTAGTAGCTGTAACTGTTTGCAGATGTGTTTACCAAAGTGACAAAGAATTAATATAGTGCAGGAGGGGGAATCAGTGGATATCACTGAAAGGTGTATCTCTACCCCAAAAGTTTGGTCTCAGATGCCTCCAGAAACAGTCTTAGAGGTTGAAAATTAAAAAAATTTTCCTGGGGGAGCATGCCCCCAGATCTCCCTACTTCATGACCACTATAATGTCTCTTTCTAATAAACAATCCTGCACAAAACACTTAAAGTAATACTATAGTCCTCGCCCCCCTTTCGCTGGGCAATTGTCGCATTTGCCCCCCCCCCCCCTTGGCGAAAATCCTAAATGAAACCCTGCTAATAGCCAACTCCCAAGGTTTGCATGCTATATAGAAGCACTATTCCCGAAGGCAAAGCCCGAGGGATGAGTGCTTCATGGGGAACAGAAGGAACGTTGGGAACATTGGGAACCATAGGAACATGAAGAACCTCTTGTATTAGTTACAACCTGCTGACTCAGCATCTTTCGGGGCCATTTACACAAAGAACCAACCTATGATAATCTCCTCCTCGACCTATTCCAGTAGATTAGTCAGTCAACCGATACAGCGATGCTTTGTCAAGGCTGTCACACTCCTCAAACAGCTCCTGCAGTGCAATAAGGACCCTATATTTTACTACTAGTACAAATGAAACAGCAAGTAGGGATGAGTGAGTGAGGGAGTGAGAATGTATTCCATAATCTGCATAGGTTGTAATGTGAACAGCTAGAAGGATCTAGATTTCTCTGGCTTAGCACCCTCCTCTTCAAGGACATATTTTTGATGGAAGTACTGATACCAGCAATGACACAAAATTCAAACACATGCTGGAGCACCTGGCGCAGCTATTAGAGTTTGATGTGAGGTAAATCCACATCATTCGTTCCTAAACAGCACTGATGACATTGCCAGCACCTCTGACCTGTGGCTGCATGTATGCATGGGTCTTGATCAAAACATTTGGGGCACAAGTATTGTGTGTGTGTGTGAGAGAGAGAGAGAGAGAGAGAGAGAGAGAGAGAGAGAGAGAGAGAGAGAGAGAGAGAGAGAGAGAGAGAGAGAGAGAGAGAGAGAGAGAGAGAGAGAGAGAGAGAGAGAGAGAGAGTACGTAATTACAAGCAACACTCAAAACTACTGGAGCACTTTGCGCCCATTATTCCATTATTATGATCCTAGCTCTTAGGATATATATTGAGGTGATACATTTTTTTAAAGACTATGTTAGGCATACACTTACTGTTCCATGTATGCTTCATCGTGGGCAAAATGCTAGTTATGATATGATTGGCCCCGGCCTGGACGACGAGGACATGTTCTCCTACCCTGCAGGCTATCTGCATCAAACAGTCATTCAACTGAAATGCAACTGACACATATTGTATATCTAGAAACTGAGTTGATGCAGTAGAAACAGCCAGAAACAACCACATGATCACACTGAAAATTCACCTGTATATGTAATATTAGTGCATACATTAAAAAAATAGTAGGACTCACACTAGCTACAGTGCTGGCTTGGTTCATGTGACTACAGTTACTCAGAGTACAAACTGAAAAATTATACAGGCACAAGTAAGTATTCAAAAAAATGACCGTAGGCATTAAGTGCCGGCGCAGTACCTCATAATTATCATAGAAAAGGACCACAATTAAAGCAGCTACACACATAAATACACGACACCCCACAGACACGTCTGCGATGAGCACGAGTGGGAGGATGGTAGGTGTGACTTTCACCAATTAACTTTGAGTATATATGCACGTTTAGCTTTACCTGCTTGGAAAGTGGCACCTGATTCTACCGCCTGTTTGACTCAAGCACCACGTTCATACAACATACAAACCAATTTCTCCATTAGAC